>CM055352.1:16244345-16291866 GCA_029228515.1 Populus alba x Populus x berolinensis | reverse complement strand
AACGCAATGCCGCGAAACTCACCGAGTCAAAGCGTTCGCCGTTTGCGGAAGAAGTGTGATGTAGAACAAGTAGCAGAAGCATACATGCTCAAGAGGGATCACCCGAAATTCAAAGGCAACTGAATTTCGGCAACCGGGGCATCGAAGTCGGAATGCCGCGGAAACTCACCGAGTCAAAGCGTTTCGATGTTTGCGGAAGGAGTATGATGTAGAACAAGTAGCAGAAGATACATGCTCAAGAGGGATCACCCGAAATTCAAAGGCAACTGAATTTCGGCAACCGGGGCATCGAAGTCGGAATGCGCGAAACTCACCGAGTTCAAGCGTTTCGCCGTTTGCGGAAGAAGTATGATGTAGAACAAGTAGCAGAAGCATACATGCTCAAGAGGGATCACCCGAAATTCAAAGGCAACTGAATTTCGGCAACCGGGGCATCGAAGTCGGAATGCTGCGAAACTCACCGAGTCAAAGCGTTTCGCCGTTTGCGGAAGAAGTCTGATGTAGAACAAGTAGCAGAAGCATACATGCTCAAGAGGGATCACCCGAAATTCAAAGGCAACTGAATTTCGGCAACCGGGGCATCGAAGTCGGAATGCCGCGAAACTCACCGAGTCAAAGCGTTTCGCCATTTGCGGAAGAAGTATGATGTAGAACAAGTAGCAGAAGCATACATGCTCAAGAGGGATCACCCGAAATTCAAAGGCAACTGAATTTCGGCAACCGGGGCATCGAAGTCGGAATGCCGCGAAACTCACCGAGTCAAAGCGTTTCGCCGTTTGCGGAAGAAGTCTGATGTAGAACAAGTAGCAGAAACATACATGCTCAAGTGGGATCACCCGAAATTCAAAGGCAACTGAATTTCGGCAACCGGGGCATCGAAGTCGGAATGCCGCGAAACTCACCGAGTCAAAGCGTTTCGCGTTTGCGGAAGAAGTCTGATGTAGAACAAGTAGCAGAAGCATACATGCTCAAGAGGGATCACCCGAAATTCAAAGGCAACTGAATTTCGGCAACCGGGGCATCGAAGTCGGAATGCCGCGAAACTCACCGAGTCAAAGCGTTTCGCCATTTGCGGAAGAAAGTCTGATGTAGAACAAGTAGCAGAAGCATACATGCTCAAGAGGGATCACCCGAAATTCAAAGGCAACTGAATTTCGGCAACCGGGGCATCGAAGTCGGAATGCCGCGAAACTCACCGAGTCAAAGCGTTTCGCCATTTGCGGAAGAAAGTCTGATGTAGAACAAGTAGCAGAAGCATACATGCTCAAGAGGGATCACCCGAAATTCAAAGGCAACTGAATTTCGGCAACCGGGGCATCGAAGTCGGAATGCCGCGAAACTCACCGAGTCAAAGCGTTTCGCCATTTGCGGAAGAAGTATGATGTAGAACAAGTAGCAGAAGCATACATGCTCAAGAGGGATCACCCGAAATTCAAAGGCAACTGAATTTCGGCAACCGGGGCATCGAAGTCGGAATGCCGCGAAACTCACCGAGTCAAAGCGTTTCGCCGTTTGCGGAAGAAGTCTGATGTAGAACAAGTAGCAGAAGCATACATGCTCAAGAGGGATCACCCGAAATTCAAAGGCAACTGAATTTCGGCAACCGGGCATCGAAGTCGGAATGCCGCGAAACTCACCGAGTCAAAGCGTTTGGCCGTTTGCGGAAGAAGTTTGATGTAGAACAAGTAGCAGAAGCATACATGCTCAAGAGGGATCACCCGAAATTCAAAGGCAACTGAATTTCGGCAACCGGGGCATCGAAGTCGGAATGCCGCGAAACTCACCGAGTCAAAGCGTTTCGCCGTTTGCGGAAGAAGTCTGATGTAGAACAAGTAGCAGAAGCATACATGCTCAAGAGGGATCACCCGAAATTCAAAGGCAACTGAATTTCGGCAACCGGGGCATCAAAGTCGGAATGCCGCGAAACTCACCGAGTCAAAGCATTTCGCCATTTGCGGAAGAAGTATGATGTAGAACAAGTAGCAGAAGCATACATGCTCAAGAGGGATCACCCGAAATTCAAAGGCAACTGAATTTCGGCAACCAGGGCATCGAAGTCGGAATGCCGTGAAACTCACCGAGTCAAAGCGTTTCGCCATTTGCGGAAGAAGTCTGATGTAGAACAAGTAGCAGAAGCATACATGCTGAAGACGGATCACCTGAAATTCAAAGGCAACATAATTTCGGCAACTGGGCATCGAAGTCGGAATGCCGCGAAACTCAAGTAGTCAAAGCGTTTTGCCGTTTGCGGAAGAAAGTCTGAAGTAGAACAAGTAGCAGAAGAATACATGCTCAAGAGGGATCACCCGAAATTCAAAGGCAACTGAATTTCGGCAACCGGGGCATCGAAGTCGGAATGCCGCGAAACTCACCGAGTCAAAGCGTTTCGCCATTTGCGGAAGAAAGTATGATGTAGAACAAGTAGCAGAAGCATACATGCTCAAGAGGGATCACCCGAAATTCAAAGGCAACTGAATTTCGGCAACCGGGGCATCGAAGTCGGAATGCCGCGAAACTCACCGAGTCAAAGCGTTTCGCCATTTGCGGAAGAAGTATGATGTAGAACAAGTAGCAGAAGCATACATGCTCAAGAGGGATCACCCGAAATTCAAAGGCAACTGAATTTCGGCAACCGGGGCATCGAAGTCGGAATGCCGCGAAACTCACCGAGTCAAAGCGTTTCGCCGTTTGCGGAAGAAGTCTGATGTAGAACGAGTAGCAGAAGCATACATGATCAAGAGGGATCGCCCGAAATTCAAAGGCAACTGAATTTCGGCAACCGGGGCATCGAAGTCGGAATGCCGCGAAACTCATCGAGTCAAAGCGTTCCGCCATTTGCGGAAGAAGTCTGATGTAGAACAAGTAGCAGAAGCATACATGCTCAAGAGGGATCGCCTGAAATTCAAAGGCAACTGAATTTCGGCAACCGGGGCATCGAAGTCGGAATGCCGCGAAACTCACCGAGTCCAAGGGTTTCTCCGTATGCGGAAGAAGTATGATGTGGAACAAATAGCACAAGCATACATGCTCAAGAGGGATCACCCAAAATTCAAAGGCAACTGAATTTCAGCAACCGGGGCATCAAAGTCGGAAAGCCGCAAAACTCACTGAGTCAAAGCGTTTCGCCGTTTGCGGAAAAAGTCAGATGTAGAACAAGTAGCAGAAGCATACAAGCTCAAGAGGGATCGCCCGAAATTCAAAGGCAACTGAATTTCGGCAACCGGGGCATCGAAGTCGGAATGCCGCGAAACTCACCGAGTCAAAGCGTTTCGCCATTTGCGGAAGAAGTATGATGTAGAACAAGTAGCAGAAGCATACATGCTCAAGAGGGATCACCCGAAATTCAAAGGCAACTGAATTTCGGCAACCGGGGCATCGAAGTCGGAATGCCGCGAAACTCATCGAGTCAAAGCGTTTCGCCGTTTGCGGAAGAAGTATGATGTAGAACAAGTAGCAGAAGCATACATGCTCAAGAGGGATCACCCGAAATTCAAAGGCAACTGAATTTCGGCAACCGGGGCATCGAAGTCGGAATGCCGCGAAACTCACCGAGTCAAAGCGTTTCGCCGTTTGCGGAAGAAAGTCTGATGTAGAACAAGTAGCAGAAGCATACATGCTCAAGAGGGATCACCCGAAATTCAAAGGCAACTGAATTTCGGCAACCGGGGCATCGAAGTCGGAATGCCGCGAAACTCACCGAGTCAAAGCGTTTCGCCGTTTGCGGAAGAAGTATGATGTAGAACAAGTAGCAGAAGCATACATGCTCAAGAGGGATCACCCGAAATTCAAAGGCAACTGAATTTCGGCAACCGGGGCATCGAAGTCGGAATGCCGCGAAACTCACCGAGTCAAAGCGTTTCGCCGTTTGCGGAAGAAGTCTGATGTAGAACAAGTAGCAGAAGCATACATGCTCAAGAGGGATCACCCGAAATTCAAAGGCAACTGAATTTCGGCAACCGGGGCATCGAAGTCGGAATGCCGCGAAACTCACCGAGTCAAAGCGTTTCGCCGTTTGCGGAAGAAAGTATGATGTAGAACAAGTAGCAGAAGCATACATGCTCAAGAGGGATCACCCGAAATTCAAAGGCAACTGAATTTCGGCAACCGGGCATCGAAGTCGGAATGCCGCGAAACTCACCGAGTCAAAGCGTTTCGCCGTTTGCGGAAGAAGTATGATGTAGAACAAGTAGCAGAAGCATACATGCTCAAGAGGGATCACCCGAAATTCAAAGGCAACTGAATTTCGGCAACCGGGGCATCGAAGTCGGAATGCCGCGAAACTCACCGAGTCAAAGCGTTTCGCCGTTTGCGGAAGAAGTCTGATGTAGAACAAGTAGCAGAAGCATACATGCTCAAGAGGGATCACCCGAAATTCAAAGGCAACTGAATTTCGGCAACCGGGGCATCGAAGTCGGAATGCCGCGAAACTCACCGAGTCAAAGCGTTTCGCCGTTTGCGGAAGAAAGTCTGATGTAGAACAAGTAGCAGAAGCATACATGCTCAAGAGGGATCACCCGAAATTCAAAGGCAACTGAATTTCGGCAACCGGGGCATCGAAGTCGGAATGCCGCGAAACTCACCGAGTCAAAGCGTTTCGCCGTTTGCGGAAGAAAGTCTGATGTAGAACAAGTAGCAGAAGCATACATGCTCAAGAGGGATCACCCGAAATTCAAAGGCAACTGAATTTCGGCAACCGGGGCATCGAAGTCGGAATGCCGCGAAACTCACCGAGTCAAAGCGTTTCGCCGTTTGCGGAAGAAGTCTGATGTAGAACAAGTAGCAGAAGCATACATGCTCAAGAGGGATCACCCGAAATTCAAAGGCAACTGAATTTCGGCAACCGGGCATCGAAGTCGGAATGCCGCGAAACTCACCGAGTCAAAGCGTTTCGCCGTTTGCGGAAGAAAGTATGATGTAGAACAAGTAGCAGAAGCATACATGCTCAAGAGGGATCACCCGAAATTCAAAGGCAACTGAATTTCGGCAACCGGGGCATCGAAGTCGGAATGCCGCGAAACTCACCGAGTCAAAGCGTTTCGCCGTTTGCGGAAGAAAGTCTGATGTAGAACAAGTAGCAGAAGCATACATGCTCAAGAGGGATCACCCGAAATTCAAAGGCAACTGAATTTCGGCAACCGGGCATCGAAGTCGGAATGCCGCGAAACTCACCGAGTCAAAGCGTTTCGCCGTTTGCGGAAGAAGTCTGATGTAGAACAAGTAGCAGAAGCATACATGCTCAAGAGGGATCACCCGAAATTCAAAGGCAACTGAATTTCGGCAACCGGGGCATCGAAGTCGGAATGCCGCGAAACTCACCGAGTCAAAGCGTTTCGCCGTTTGCGGAAGAAGTCTGATGTAGAACAAGTAGCAGAAGCATACATGCTCAAGAGGGATCACCCGAAATTCAAAGGCAACTGAATTTCGGCAACCGGGGCATCGAAGTCGGAATGCCGCGAAACTCACCGAGTCAAAGCGTTTCGCCGTTTGCGGAAGTAGTATGATGTAGAACAAGTAGCAGAAGCATACATGCTCAAGAGGGATCACCCGAAATTCAAAGGCAACTGAATTTCGGCAACCTGGGCATCGAAGTCGGAATGCCGCGAAACTCACCGAGTCAAAGCGTTTTGCCGTTTGCGGAAGAAGTATGATGTAGAACAAGTAGCAGAAGCATACATGCTCAAGAGGGATCTACCCCAATTCAAAGGCAACTGAATTTCGGTAACTGGGCATCGAAGTCGGAAAGCTGGGAAACTCACCGAGTCAAAGCGTTTCGCCGTTTGCGGAAGAAGTCTGATGTAGAACAAGTAGCAGAAGCATACATGCTCAAAAGGGATCACCCGAAATTCAAAGGCAACTGAATTTCGGTAACCGGGGCATCGTAGACGGAATGCTGCGAAACTCACCGAGCCAAAGCGTTTCGCCGTTTGCAGAAGAAGTCTCATGTAGAAATACTAGCAGAAGCTTACATGCTCAAGAGGGATCAAACGAAATTCAAAGGCAACTGAATTTCGGCAACCTGGCATCTAAGTCGGAATGCCGCGAAACTCACCGAGTCAAAGCGTTTCGCCATTTGCGGAAGAAGTATGATGTAGAACAAGTAGCAGAAGCATACATGCTCAAGAGGGATCACCCGAAATTCAAAGGCAACTGAATTTCGGCAACCGGGGCATCGAAGTCGGAATGCCGCGAAACTCACCGAGTCAAAGCGTTTCGCCGTTTGCGGAAGAAGTCTGATGTAGAACAAGTAGCAGAAGCATACATGCTCAAGAGGGATCACCCGAAATTCAAAGGCAACTGAATTTCGGCAACCGGGGCATCGAAGTCGGAATGCCGCGAAACTCACCGAGTCAAAGCGTTTCGCCGTTTGCGGAAGAAGTCTGATGTAGAACAAGTAGCAGAAGCATACATGCTCAAGAGGGATCACCCGAAATTCAAAGGCAACTGAATTTCGGCAACCGGGGCATCGAAGTCAGAATGCCGCGAAACTCACCGAGTCAAAGCGTTTCGCCGTTTGCGGAAGAAGTATGATGTAGAACAAGTAGCAGAAGCATACATGCTCAAGAGGGATCACCCGAAATTCAAAGGCAACTGAATTTCGGCAAACCGGGGCATCGATAGTCGGAATGCCGTGAAACTCATCGAGTCAAAGCGTTTCGCCGTTTGCGGAAGAAGTCTGATGTAGAACAAGTAGCAGAAGCATACATGCTCAAGAGGGATCACCCGAAATTCAAAGGCAAACTGAAATTCGGCAACCGGGGCAAGTCGTGAAGTCGGAATGCCGCGAAAATCACCGAGTCAAAGCGTGTTTTCGCCGTTTGGGGAAAGAAAAGTATGATGGAGAACATTGTAGCAGAACCGTAACGTGCTCAAGAGGGATCACCCGAAATTCAAAGGCAACTGAATTTAGGCAACCGGGGCCATTCGAATTCGGGAATTCCTCGAAACTCATCTGACGTCAAACGCGTTTCGCCGGTTTGGGGAAAGAAAGTATGTTGGAGAACAAGTAGCAGAAGCGTACTTGCTCAAGAGGGATCAAACGAAATTCACAGGCAACTGAATTTCGGCAACCAGGGCATCGAAAGTCGGAATGCCTCGATACTCACCGAGTTAAAGCATTCGCCGTTTGCAGAAAAAAATTATGATGTAGAACAGTAGCAGAAGCATAACCATGTCTCAAGTGGGATCACCCGAAATGCAAAGGCAAACTGAATTTCGGCAAACCGGGGCATCGAAGTTCGGATTGCCGCGAAACTCACCGAGTCAAAGCGTTTCGCCGGTTTGCGGAAGAAAGTATGATGTAGAACAAGTAGCAGAAGCATTACATGCTCACAGAGGGATCACTCGAAATGCAACAGGCAACCTAAATTTCCGGCCAACCGGGGCATCCGAAGTCGGAATGCCGCGAAACTCACCGAGTCAAAGCGTTTCGCCGTTTGCGGAAGAAGTCTGATGTAGAACAAGTAGCAGAAGCATACATGCTCAAGAGGGATCACCCGAAATTCAAAGGCAACTGAATTTCGGCAACCGGGCATCGAAGTCGGAATGCCGCGAAACTCACCGAGTCAAAGCGTTTCGCCGTTTGCGGAAGAAGTCTGATGTAGAACAAGTAGCAGAAGCATACATGCTCAAGAGGGATCACCCGAAATTCAAAGGCAACTGAATTTCGGCAACCGGGGCATCGAAGTCGGAATGCCGCGAAACTCACCGAGTCAAAGCGTTTCGCCGTTTGCGGAAGAAGTCTGATGTAGAACAAGTAGCAGAAGCATACATGCTCAAGAGGGATCACCCGAAATTCAAAGGCAACTGAATTTCGGCAACCGGGGCATCGAAGTCGGAATGCCGCGAAACTCACCGAGTCAAAGCGTTTCGCCGTTTGCGGAAGAAGTCTGATGTAGAACAAGTAGCAGAAGCATACATGCTCAAGAGGGATCACCCGAAATTCAAAGGCAACTGAATTTCGGCAACCGGGGCATCGAAGTCGGAATGCCGCGAAACTCACCGAGTCAAAGCGTTTCGCCGTTTGCGGAAGAAGTGTGATGTAGAACAAGTAGCAGAAGCATACATGCTCAAGAGGGATCACCCGAAATTCAAAGGCAACTGAATTTCGGCAACCGGGGCATCGAAGTCGGAATGCCGCGAAACTCACCGAGTCAAAGCGTTTCGCCGTTTGCGGAAGAAGTCTGATGTAGAACAAGTAGCAGAAGCATACATGCTCAAGAGGGATCACCCGAAATTCAAAGGCAACTGAATTTCGGCAACCGGGGCATCGAAGTCGGAATGCCGCGAAACTCACCGAGTCAAAGCGTTTCGCCGTTTGCGGAAGAAGTCTGATGTAGAACAAGTAGCAGAAGCATACATGCTCAAGAGGGATCACCCGAAATTCAAAGGCAACTGAATTTCGGCAACCGGGGCATCGAAGTCGGAATGCCGCGAAACTCACCGAGTCAAAGCGTTTCGCCGTTTGCGGAAGAAGTCTGATGTAGAACAAGTAGCAGAAGCATACATGCTCAAGAGGGATCACCCGAAATTCAAAGGCAACTGAATTTCGGCAACCGGGGCATCGAAGTCGGAATGCCGCGAAACTCACCGAGTCAAAGCGTTTCGCCGTTTGCGGAAGAAGTCTGATGTAGAACAAGTAGCAGAAGCATACATGCTCAAGAGGGATCACCCGAAATTCAAAGGCAACTGAATTTCGGCAACCGGGGCATCGAAGTCGGAATGCCGCGAAACTCACCGAGTCAAAGCGTTTCGCCGTTTGCGGAAGAAGTCTGATGTAGAACAAGTAGCAGAAGCATACATGCTCAAGAGGGATCACCCGAAATTCAAAGGCAACTGAATTTCGGCAACCGGGGCATCGAAGTCGGAATGCCGCGAAACTCACCGAGTCAAAGCGTTTCGCCGTTTGCGGAAGAAGTCTGATGTAGAACAAGTAGCAGAAGCATACATGCTCAAGAGGGATCACCCGAAATTCAAAGGCAACTGAATTTCGGCAACCGGGGCATCGAAGTCGGAATGCCGCGAAACTCACCGAGTCAAAGCGTTTCGCCGTTTGCGGAAGAAGTCTGATGTAGAACAAGTAGCAGAAGCATACATGCTCAAGAGGGATCACCCGAAATTCAAAGGCAACTGAATTTCGGCAACCGGGGCATCGAAGTCGGAATGCCGCGAAACTCACCGAGTCAAAGCGTTTCGCCGTTTGCGGAAGAAAGTCTGATGTAGAACAAGTAGCAGAAGCATACATGCTCAAGAGGGATCACCCGAAATTCAAAGGCAACTGAATTTCGGCAACCGGGCATCGAAGTCGGAATGCCGCGAAACTCACCGAGTCAAAGCGTTTCGCCGTTTGCGGAAGAAGTCTGATGTAGAACAAGTAGCAGAAGCATACATGCTCAAGAGGGATCACCCGAAATTCAAAGGCAACTGAATTTCGGCAACCGGGGCATCGAAGTCGGAATGCCGCGAAACTCACCGAGTCAAAGCGTTTCGCCGTTTGCGGAAGAAGTCTGATGTAGAACAAGTAGCAGAAGCATACATGCTCAAGAGGGATCACCCGAAATTCAAAGGCAACTGAATTTCGGCAACCGGGGCATCGAAGTCGGAATGCCGCGAAACTCACCGAGTCAAAGCGTTTCGCCGTTTGCGGAAGAAGTCTGATGTAGAACAAGTAGCAGAAGCATACATGCTCAAGAGGGATCACCCGAAATTCAAAGGCAACTGAATTTCGGCAACCGGGGCATCGAAGTCGGAATGCCGCGAAACTCACCGAGTCAAAGCGTTTCGCCGTTTGCGGAAGAAGTCTGATGTAGAACAAGTAGCAGAAGCATACATGCTCAAGAGGGATCACCCGAAATTCAAAGGCAACTGAATTTCGGCAACCGGGGCATCGAAGTCGGAATGCCGCGAAACTCACCGAGTCAAAGCGTTTCGCCGTTTGCGGAAGAAGTCTGATGTAGAACAAGTAGCAGAAGCATACATGCTCAAGAGGGATCACCCGAAATTCAAAGGCAACTGAATTTCGGCAACCGGGGCATCGAAGTCGGAATGCCGCGAAACTCACCGAGTCAAAGCGTTTCGCCGTTTGCGGAAGAAGTCTGATGTAGAACAAGTAGCAGAAGCATACATGCTCAAGAGGGATCACCCGAAATTCAAAGGCAACTGAATTTCGGCAACCGGGGCATCGAAGTCGGAATGCCGCGAAACTCACCGAGTCAAAGCGTTTCGCCGTTTGCGGAAGAAGTCTGATGTAGAACAAGTAGCAGAAGCATACATGCTCAAGAGGGATCACCCGAAATTCAAAGGCAACTGAATTTCGGCAACCGGGGCATCGAAGTCGGAATGCCGCGAAACTCACCGAGTCAAAGCGTTTCGCCGTTTGCGGAAGAAGTCTGATGTAGAACAAGTAGCAGAAGCATACATGCTCAAGAGGGATCACCCGAAATTCAAAGGCAACTGAATTTCGGCAACCGGGGCATCGAAGTCGGAATGCCGCGAAACTCACCGAGTCAAAGCGTTTCGCCGTTTGCGGAAGAAGTCTGATGTAGAACAAGTAGCAGAAGCATACATGCTCAAGAGGGATCACCCGAAATTCAAAGGCAACTGAATTTCGGCAACCGGGGCATCGAAGTCGGAATGCCGCGAAACTCACCGAGTCAAAGCGTTTCGCCGTTTGCGGAAGAAGTCTGATGTAGAACAAGTAGCAGAAGCATACATGCTCAAGAGGGATCACCCGAAATTCAAAGGCAACTGAATTTCGGCAACCGGGGCATCGAAGTCGGAATGCCGCGAAACTCACCGAGTCAAAGCGTTTCGCCGTTTGCGGAAGAAGTCTGATGTAGAACAAGTAGCAGAAGCATACATGCTCAAGAGGGATCACCCGAAATTCAAAGGCAACTGAATTTCGGCAACCGGGGCATCGAAGTCGGAATGCCGCGAAACTCACCGAGTCAAAGCGTTTCGCCGTTTGCGGAAGAAGTCTGATGTAGAACAAGTAGCAGAAGCATACATGCTCAAGAGGGATCACCCGAAATTCAAAGGCAACTGAATTTCGGCAACCGGGGCATCGAAGTCGGAATGCCGCGAAACTCACCGAGTCAAAGCGTTTCGCCGTTTGCGGAAGAAGTCTGATGTAGAACAAGTAGCAGAAGCATACATGCTCAAGAGGGATCACCCGAAATTCAAAGGCAACTGAATTTCGGCAACCGGGGCATCGAAGTCGGAATGCCGCGAAACTCACCGAGTCAAAGCGTTTCGCCGTTTGCGGAAGAAGTCTGATGTAGAACAAGTAGCAGAAGCATACATGCTCAAGAGGGATCACCCGAAATTCAAAGGCAACTGAATTTCGGCAACCGGGGCATCGAAGTCGGAATGCCGCGAAACTCACCGAGTCAAAGCGTTTCGCCGTTTGCGGAAGAAGTCTGATGTAGAACAAGTAGCAGAAGCATACATGCTCAAGAGGGATCACCCGAAATTCAAAGGCAACTGAATTTCGGCAACCGGGGCATCGAAGTCGGAATGCCGCGAAACTCACCGAGTCAAAGCGTTTCGCCGTTTGCGGAAGAAGTCTGATGTAGAACAAGTAGCAGAAGCATACATGCTCAAGAGGGATCACCCGAAATTCAAAGGCAACTGAATTTCGGCAACCGGGGCATCGAAGTCGGAATGCCGCGAAACTCACCGAGTCAAAGCGTTTCGCCGTTTGCGGAAGAAGTCTGATGTAGAACAAGTAGCAGAAGCATACATGCTCAAGAGGGATCACCCGAAATTCAAAGGCAACTGAATTTCGGCAACCGGGGCATCGAAGTCGGAATGCCGCGAAACTCACCGAGTCAAAGCGTTTCGCCGTTTGCGGAAGAAGTCTGATGTAGAACAAGTAGCAGAAGCATACATGCTCAAGAGGGATCACCCGAAATTCAAAGGCAACTGAATTTCGGCAACCGGGGCATCGAAGTCGGAATGCCGCGAAACTCACCGAGTCAAAGCGTTTCGCCGTTTGCGGAAGAAGTCTGATGTAGAACAAGTAGCAGAAGCATACATGCTCAAGAGGGATCACCCGAAATTCAAAGGCAACTGAATTTCGGCAACCGGGGCATCGAAGTCGGAATGCCGCGAAACTCACCGAGTCAAAGCGTTTCGCCGTTTGCGGAAGAAGTCTGATGTAGAACAAGTAGCAGAAGCATACATGCTCAAGAGGGATCACCCGAAATTCAAAGGCAACTGAATTTCGGCAACCGGGGCATCGAAGTCGGAATGCCGCGAAACTCACCGAGTCAAAGCGTTTCGCCGTTTGCGGAAGAAGTCTGATGTAGAACAAGTAGCAGAAGCATACATGCTCAAGAGGGATCACCCGAAATTCAAAGGCAACTGAATTTCGGCAACCGGGGCATCGAAGTCGGAATGCCGCGAAACTCACCGAGTCAAAGCGTTTCGCCGTTTGCGGAAGAAGTCTGATGTAGAACAAGTAGCAGAAGCATACATGCTCAAGAGGGATCACCCGAAATTCAAAGGCAACTGAATTTCGGCAACCGGGGCATCGAAGTCGGAATGCCGCGAAACTCACCGAGTCAAAGCGTTTCGCCGTTTGCGGAAGAAGTCTGATGTAGAACAAGTAGCAGAAGCATACATGCTCAAGAGGGATCACCCGAAATTCAAAGGCAACTGAATTTCGGCAACCGGGGCATCGAAGTCGGAATGCCGCGAAACTCACCGAGTCAAAGCGTTTCGCCGTTTGCGGAAGAAGTCTGATGTAGAACAAGTAGCAGAAGCATACATGCTCAAGAGGGATCACCCGAAATTCAAAGGCAACTGAATTTCGGCAACCGGGGCATCGAAGTCGGAATGCCGCGAAACTCACCGAGTCAAAGCGTTTCGCCGTTTGCGGAAGAAGTCTGATGTAGAACAAGTAGCAGAAGCATACATGCTCAAGAGGGATCACCCGAAATTCAAAGGCAACTGAATTTCGGCAACCGGGGCATCGAAGTCGGAATGCCGCGAAACTCACCGAGTCAAAGCGTTTCGCCGTTTGCGGAAGAAGTCTGATGTAGAACAAGTAGCAGAAGCATACATGCTCAAGAGGGATCACCCGAAATTCAAAGGCAACTGAATTTCGGCAACCGGGGCATCGAAGTCGGAATGCCGCGAAACTCACCGAGTCAAAGCGTTTCGCCGTTTGCGGAAGAAGTCTGATGTAGAACAAGTAGCAGAAGCATACATGCTCAAGAGGGATCACCCGAAATTCAAAGGCAACTGAATTTCGGCAACCGGGGCATCGAAGTCGGAATGCCGCGAAACTCACCGAGTCAAAGCGTTTCGCCGTTTGCGGAAGAAGTCTGATGTAGAACAAGTAGCAGAAGCATACATGCTCAAGAGGGATCACCCGAAATTCAAAGGCAACTGAATTTCGGCAACCGGGGCATCGAAGTCGGAATGCCGCGAAACTCACCGAGTCAAAGCGTTTCGCCGTTTGCGGAAGAAGTCTGATGTAGAACAAGTAGCAGAAGCATACATGCTCAAGAGGGATCACCCGAAATTCAAAGGCAACTGAATTTCGGCAACCGGGGCA
This sequence comes from Populus alba x Populus x berolinensis, assembly GCA_029228515.1. NCBI lineage: Eukaryota > Viridiplantae > Streptophyta > Magnoliopsida > Malpighiales > Salicaceae > Populus > Populus alba x Populus x berolinensis. The sequence continues at coordinate 16,278,308 of CM055352.1, read as the reverse complement.
TCGAAGTCGGAATGCCGCGAAACTCACCGAGTCAAAGCGTTTCGCCGTTTGCGGAAGAAGTCTGATGTAGAACAAGTAGCAGAAGCATACATGCTCAAGAGGGATCACCCGAAATTCAAAGGCAACTGAATTTCGGCAACCGGGGCATCGAAGTCGGAATGCCGCGAAACTCACCGAGTCAAAGCGTTTCGCCGTTTGCGGAAGAAGTCTGATGTAGAACAAGTAGCAGAAGCATACATGCTCAAGAGGGATCACCCGAAATTCAAAGGCAACTGAATTTCGGCAACCGGGGCATCGAAGTCGGAATGCCGCGAAACTCACCGAGTCAAAGCGTTTCGCCGTTTGCGGAAGAAGTCTGATGTAGAACAAGTAGCAGAAGCATACATGCTCAAGAGGGATCACCCGAAATTCAAAGGCAACTGAATTTCGGCAACCGGGGCATCGAAGTCGGAATGCCGCGAAACTCACCGAGTCAAAGCGTTTCGCCGTTTGCGGAAGAAGTCTGATGTAGAACAAGTAGCAGAAGCATACATGCTCAAGAGGGATCACCCGAAATTCAAAGGCAACTGAATTTCGGCAACCGGGGCATCGAAGTCGGAATGCCGCGAAACTCACCGAGTCAAAGCGTTTCGCCGTTTGCGGAAGAAGTCTGATGTAGAACAAGTAGCAGAAGCATACATGCTCAAGAGGGATCACCCGAAATTCAAAGGCAACTGAATTTCGGCAACCGGGGCATCGAAGTCGGAATGCCGCGAAACTCACCGAGTCAAAGCGTTTCGCCGTTTGCGGAAGAAGTCTGATGTAGAACAAGTAGCAGAAGCATACATGCTCAAGAGGGATCACCCGAAATTCAAAGGCAACTGAATTTCGGCAACCGGGGCATCGAAGTCGGAATGCCGCGAAACTCACCGAGTCAAAGCGTTTCGCCGTTTGCGGAAGAAGTCTGATGTAGAACAAGTAGCAGAAGCATACATGCTCAAGAGGGATCACCCGAAATTCAAAGGCAACTGAATTTCGGCAACCGGGGCATCGAAGTCGGAATGCCGCGAAACTCACCGAGTCAAAGCGTTTCGCCGTTTGCGGAAGAAGTCTGATGTAGAACAAGTAGCAGAAGCATACATGCTCAAGAGGGATCACCCGAAATTCAAAGGCAACTGAATTTCGGCAACCGGGGCATCGAAGTCGGAATGCCGCGAAACTCACCGAGTCAAAGCGTTTCGCCGTTTGCGGAAGAAGTCTGATGTAGAACAAGTAGCAGAAGCATACATGCTCAAGAGGGATCACCCGAAATTCAAAGGCAACTGAATTTCGGCAACCGGGGCATCGAAGTCGGAATGCCGCGAAACTCACCGAGTCAAAGCGTTTCGCCGTTTGCGGAAGAAGTCTGATGTAGAACAAGTAGCAGAAGCATACATGCTCAAGAGGGATCACCCGAAATTCAAAGGCAACTGAATTTCGGCAACCGGGGCATCGAAGTCGGAATGCCGCGAAACTCACCGAGTCAAAGCGTTTCGCCGTTTGCGGAAGAAGTCTGATGTAGAACAAGTAGCAGAAGCATACATGCTCAAGAGGGATCACCCGAAATTCAAAGGCAACTGAATTTCGGCAACCGGGGCATCGAAGTCGGAATGCCGCGAAACTCACCGAGTCAAAGCGTTTCGCCGTTTGCGGAAGAAGTCTGATGTAGAACAAGTAGCAGAAGCATACATGCTCAAGAGGGATCACCCGAAATTCAAAGGCAACTGAATTTCGGCAACCGGGGCATCGAAGTCGGAATGCCGCGAAACTCACCGAGTCAAAGCGTTTCGCCGTTTGCGGAAGAAGTCTGATGTAGAACAAGTAGCAGAAGCATACATGCTCAAGAGGGATCACCCGAAATTCAAAGGCAACTGAATTTCGGCAACCGGGGCATCGAAGTCGGAATGCCGCGAAACTCACCGAGTCAAAGCGTTTCGCCGTTTGCGGAAGAAGTCTGATGTAGAACAAGTAGCAGAAGCATACATGCTCAAGAGGGATCACCCGAAATTCAAAGGCAACTGAATTTCGGCAACCGGGGCATCGAAGTCGGAATGCCGCGAAACTCACCGAGTCAAAGCGTTTCGCCGTTTGCGGAAGAAGTCTGATGTAGAACAAGTAGCAGAAGCATACATGCTCAAGAGGGATCACCCGAAATTCAAAGGCAACTGAATTTCGGCAACCGGGGCATCGAAGTCGGAATGCCGCGAAACTCACCGAGTCAAAGCGTTTCGCCGTTTGCGGAAGAAGTCTGATGTAGAACAAGTAGCAGAAGCATACATGCTCAAGAGGGATCACCCGAAATTCAAAGGCAACTGAATTTCGGCAACCGGGGCATCGAAGTCGGAATGCCGCGAAACTCACCGAGTCAAAGCGTTTCGCCGTTTGCGGAAGAAGTCTGATGTAGAACAAGTAGCAGAAGCATACATGCTCAAGAGGGATCACCCGAAATTCAAAGGCAACTGAATTTCGGCAACCGGGGCATCGAAGTCGGAATGCCGCGAAACTCACCGAGTCAAAGCGTTTCGCCGTTTGCGGAAGAAGTCTGATGTAGAACAAGTAGCAGAAGCATACATGCTCAAGAGGGATCACCCGAAATTCAAAGGCAACTGAATTTCGGCAACCGGGGCATCGAAGTCGGAATGCCGCGAAACTCACCGAGTCAAAGCGTTTCGCCGTTTGCGGAAGAAGTCTGATGTAGAACAAGTAGCAGAAGCATACATGCTCAAGAGGGATCACCCGAAATTCAAAGGCAACTGAATTTCGGCAACCGGGGCATCGAAGTCGGAATGCCGCGAAACTCACCGAGTCAAAGCGTTTCGCCGTTTGCGGAAGAAGTCTGATGTAGAACAAGTAGCAGAAGCATACATGCTCAAGAGGGATCACCCGAAATTCAAAGGCAACTGAATTTCGGCAACCGGGGCATCGAAGTCGGAATGCCGCGAAACTCACCGAGTCAAAGCGTTTCGCCGTTTGCGGAAGAAGTCTGATGTAGAACAAGTAGCAGAAGCATACATGCTCAAGAGGGATCACCCGAAATTCAAAGGCAACTGAATTTCGGCAACCGGGGCATCGAAGTCGGAATGCCGCGAAACTCACCGAGTCAAAGCGTTTCGCCGTTTGCGGAAGAAGTCTGATGTAGAACAAGTAGCAGAAGCATACATGCTCAAGAGGGATCACCCGAAATTCAAAGGCAACTGAATTTCGGCAACCGGGGCATCGAAGTCGGAATGCCGCGAAACTCACCGAGTCAAAGCGTTTCGCCGTTTGCGGAAGAAGTCTGATGTAGAACAAGTAGCAGAAGCATACATGCTCAAGAGGGATCACCCGAAATTCAAAGGCAACTGAATTTCGGCAACCGGGGCATCGAAGTCGGAATGCCGCGAAACTCACCGAGTCAAAGCGTTTCGCCGTTTGCGGAAGAAGTCTGATGTAGAACAAGTAGCAGAAGCATACATGCTCAAGAGGGATCACCCGAAATTCAAAGGCAACTGAATTTCGGCAACCGGGGCATCGAAGTCGGAATGCCGCGAAACTCACCGAGTCAAAGCGTTTCGCCGTTTGCGGAAGAAGTCTGATGTAGAACAAGTAGCAGAAGCATACATGCTCAAGAGGGATCACCCGAAATTCAAAGGCAACTGAATTTCGGCAACCGGGGCATCGAAGTCGGAATGCCGCGAAACTCACCGAGTCAAAGCGTTTCGCCGTTTGCGGAAGAAGTCTGATGTAGAACAAGTAGCAGAAGCATACATGCTCAAGAGGGATCACCCGAAATTCAAAGGCAACTGAATTTCGGCAACCGGGGCATCGAAGTCGGAATGCCGCGAAACTCACCGAGTCAAAGCGTTTCGCCGTTTGCGGAAGAAGTCTGATGTAGAACAAGTAGCAGAAGCATACATGCTCAAGAGGGATCACCCGAAATTCAAAGGCAACTGAATTTCGGCAACCGGGGCATCGAAGTCGGAATGCCGCGAAACTCACCGAGTCAAAGCGTTTCGCCGTTTGCGGAAGAAGTCTGATGTAGAACAAGTAGCAGAAGCATACATGCTCAAGAGGGATCACCCGAAATTCAAAGGCAACTGAATTTCGGCAACCGGGGCATCGAAGTCGGAATGCCGCGAAACTCACCGAGTCAAAGCGTTTCGCCGTTTGCGGAAGAAGTCTGATGTAGAACAAGTAGCAGAAGCATACATGCTCAAGAGGGATCACCCGAAATTCAAAGGCAACTGAATTTCGGCAACCGGGGCATCGAAGTCGGAATGCCGCGAAACTCACCGAGTCAAAGCGTTTCGCCGTTTGCGGAAGAAGTCTGATGTAGAACAAGTAGCAGAAGCATACATGCTCAAGAGGGATCACCCGAAATTCAAAGGCAACTGAATTTCGGCAACCGGGGCATCGAAGTCGGAATGCCGCGAAACTCACCGAGTCAAAGCGTTTCGCCGTTTGCGGAAGAAGTCTGATGTAGAACAAGTAGCAGAAGCATACATGCTCAAGAGGGATCACCCGAAATTCAAAGGCAACTGAATTTCGGCAACCGGGGCATCGAAGTCGGAATGCCGCGAAACTCACCGAGTCAAAGCGTTTCGCCGTTTGCGGAAGAAGTCTGATGTAGAACAAGTAGCAGAAGCATACATGCTCAAGAGGGATCACCCGAAATTCAAAGGCAACTGAATTTCGGCAACCGGGGCATCGAAGTCGGAATGCCGCGAAACTCACCGAGTCAAAGCGTTTCGCCGTTTGCGGAAGAAGTCTGATGTAGAACAAGTAGCAGAAGCATACATGCTCAAGAGGGATCACCCGAAATTCAAAGGCAACTGAATTTCGGCAACCGGGGCATCGAAGTCGGAATGCCGCGAAACTCACCGAGTCAAAGCGTTTCGCCGTTTGCGGAAGAAGTCTGATGTAGAACAAGTAGCAGAAGCATACATGCTCAAGAGGGATCACCCGAAATTCAAAGGCAACTGAATTTCGGCAACCGGGGCATCGAAGTCGGAATGCCGCGAAACTCACCGAGTCAAAGCGTTTCGCCGTTTGCGGAAGAAAGTCTGATGTAGAACAAGTAGCAGAAGCATACATGCTCAAGAGGGATCACCCGAAATTCAAAGGCAACTGAATTTCGGCAACCGGGGCATCGAAGTCGGAATGCCGCGAAACTCACCGAGTCAAAGCGTTTCGCCGTTTGCGGAAGAAGTCTGATGTAGAACAAGTAGCAGAAGCATACATGCTCAAGAGGGATCACCCGAAATTCAAAGGCAACTGAATTTCGGCAACCGGGGCATCGAAGTCGGAATGCCGCGAAACTCACCGAGTCAAAGCGTTTCGCCGTTTGCGGAAGAAGTCTGATGTAGAACAAGTAGCAGAAGCATACATGCTCAAGAGGGATCACCCGAAATTCAAAGGCAACTGAATTTCGGCAACCGGGGCATCGAAGTCGGAATGCCGCGAAACTCACCGAGTCAAAGCGTTTCGCCGTTTGCGGAAGAAGTCTGATGTAGAACAAGTAGCAGAAGCATACATGCTCAAGAGGGATCACCCGAAATTCAAAGGCAACTGAATTTCGGCAACCGGGGCATCGAAGTCGGAATGCCGCGAAACTCACCGAGTCAAAGCGTTTCGCCGTTTGCGGAAGAAGTCTGATGTAGAACAAGTAGCAGAAGCATACATGCTCAAGAGGGATCACCCGAAATTCAAAGGCAACTGAATTTCGGCAACCGGGGCATCGAAGTCGGAATGCCGCGAAACTCACCGAGTCAAAGCGTTTCGCCGTTTGCGGAAGAAGTCTGATGTAGAACAAGTAGCAGAAGCATACATGCTCAAGAGGGATCACCCGAAATTCAAAGGCAACTGAATTTCGGCAACCGGGGCATCGAAGTCGGAATGCCGCGAAACTCACCGAGTCAAAGCGTTTCGCCGTTTGCGGAAGAAGTCTGATGTAGAACAAGTAGCAGAAGCATACATGCTCAAGAGGGATCACCCGAAATTCAAAGGCAACTGAATTTCGGCAACCGGGGCATCGAAGTCGGAATGCCGCGAAACTCACCGAGTCAAAGCGTTTCGCCGTTTGCGGAAGAAGTCTGATGTAGAACAAGTAGCAGAAGCATACATGCTCAAGAGGGATCACCCGAAATTCAAAGGCAACTGAATTTCGGCAACCGGGGCATCGAAGTCGGAATGCCGCGAAACTCACCGAGTCAAAGCGTTTCGCCGTTTGCGGAAGAAGTCTGATGTAGAACAAGTAGCAGAAGCATACATGCTCAAGAGGGATCACCCGAAATTCAAAGGCAACTGAATTTCGGCAACCGGGGCATCGAAGTCGGAATGCCGCGAAACTCACCGAGTCAAAGCGTTTCGCCGTTTGCGGAAGAAGTCTGATGTAGAACAAGTAGCAGAAGCATACATGCTCAAGAGGGATCACCCGAAATTCAAAGGCAACTGAATTTCGGCAACCGGGGCATCGAAGTCGGAATGCCGCGAAACTCACCGAGTCAAAGCGTTTCGCCGTTTGCGGAAGAAGTCTGATGTAGAACAAGTAGCAGAAGCATACATGCTCAAGAGGGATCACCCGAAATTCAAAGGCAACTGAATTTCGGCAACCGGGGCATCGAAGTCGGAATGCCGCGAAACTCACCGAGTCAAAGCGTTTCGCCGTTTGCGGAAGAAGTCTGATGTAGAACAAGTAGCAGAAGCATACATGCTCAAGAGGGATCACCCGAAATTCAAAGGCAACTGAATTTCGGCAACCGGGGCATCGAAGTCGGAATGCCGCGAAACTCACCGAGTCAAAGCGTTTCGCCGTTTGCGGAAGAAGTCTGATGTAGAACAAGTAGCAGAAGCATACATGCTCAAGAGGGATCACCCGAAATTCAAAGGCAACTGAATTTCGGCAACCGGGGCATCGAAGTCGGAATGCCGCGAAACTCACCGAGTCAAAGCGTTTCGCCGTTTGCGGAAGAAGTCTGATGTAGAACAAGTAGCAGAAGCATACATGCTCAAGAGGGATCACCCGAAATTCAAAGGCAACTGAATTTCGGCAACCGGGGCATCGAAGTCGGAATGCCGCGAAACTCACCGAGTCAAAGCGTTTCGCCGTTTGCGGAAGAAGTCTGATGTAGAACAAGTAGCAGAAGCATACATGCTCAAGAGGGATCACCCGAAATTCAAAGGCAACTGAATTTCGGCAACCGGGGCATCGAAGTCGGAATGCCGCGAAACTCACCGAGTCAAAGCGTTTCGCCGTTTGCGGAAGAAGTCTGATGTAGAACAAGTAGCAGAAGCATACATGCTCAAGAGGGATCACCCGAAATTCAAAGGCAACTGAATTTCGGCAACCGGGGCATCGAAGTCGGAATGCCGCGAAACTCACCGAGTCAAAGCGTTTCGCCGTTTGCGGAAGAAGTCTGATGTAGAACAAGTAGCAGAAGCATACATGCTCAAGAGGGATCACCCGAAATTCAAAGGCAACTGAATTTCGGCAACCGGGGCATCGAAGTCGGAATGCCGCGAAACTCACCGAGTCAAAGCGTTTCGCCGTTTGCGGAAGAAGTCTGATGTAGAACAAGTAGCAGAAGCATACATGCTCAAGAGGGATCACCCGAAATTCAAAGGCAACTGAATTTCGGCAACCGGGGCATCGAAGTCGGAATGCCGCGAAACTCACCGAGTCAAAGCGTTTCGCCGTTTGCGGAAGAAGTCTGATGTAGAACAAGTAGCAGAAGCATACATGCTCAAGAGGGATCACCCGAAATTCAAAGGCAACTGAATTTCGGCAACCGGGGCATCGAAGTCGGAATGCCGCGAAACTCACCGAGTCAAAGCGTTTCGCCGTTTGCGGAAGAAGTCTGATGTAGAACAAGTAGCAGAAGCATACATGCTCAAGAGGGATCACCCGAAATTCAAAGGCAACTGAATTTCGGCAACCGGGGCATCGAAGTCGGAATGCCGCGAAACTCACCGAGTCAAAGCGTTTCGCCGTTTGCGGAAGAAGTCTGATGTAGAACAAGTAGCAGAAGCATACATGCTCAAGAGGGATCACCCGAAATTCAAAGGCAACTGAATTTCGGCAACCGGGGCATCGAAGTCGGAATGCCGCGAAACTCACCGAGTCAAAGCGTTTCGCCGTTTGCGGAAGAAGTCTGATGTAGAACAAGTAGCAGAAGCATACATGCTCAAGAGGGATCACCCGAAATTCAAAGGCAACTGAATTTCGGCAACCGGGGCATCGAAGTCGGAATGCCGCGAAACTCACCGAGTCAAAGCGTTTCGCCGTTTGCGGAAGAAGTCTGATGTAGAACAAGTAGCAGAAGCATACATGCTCAAGAGGGATCACCCGAAATTCAAAGGCAACTGAATTTCGGCAACCGGGGCATCGAAGTCGGAATGCCGCGAAACTCACCGAGTCAAAGCGTTTCGCCGTTTGCGGAAGAAGTCTGATGTAGAACAAGTAGCAGAAGCATACATGCTCAAGAGGGATCACCCGAAATTCAAAGGCAACTGAATTTCGGCAACCGGGGCATCGAAGTCGGAATGCCGCGAAACTCACCGAGTCAAAGCGTTTCGCCGTTTGCGGAAGAAGTCTGATGTAGAACAAGTAGCAGAAGCATACATGCTCAAGAGGGATCACCCGAAATTCAAAGGCAACTGAATTTCGGCAACCGGGGCATCGAAGTCGGAATGCCGCGAAACTCACCGAGTCAAAGCGTTTCGCCGTTTGCGGAAGAAGTCTGATGTAGAACAAGTAGCAGAAGCATACATGCTCAAGAGGGATCACCCGAAATTCAAAGGCAACTGAATTTCGGCAACCGGGGCATCGAAGTCGGAATGCCGCGAAACTCACCGAGTCAAAGCGTTTCGCCGTTTGCGGAAGAAGTCTGATGTAGAACAAGTAGCAGAAGCATACATGCTCAAGAGGGATCACCCGAAATTCAAAGGCAACTGAATTTCGGCAACCGGGGCATCGAAGTCGGAATGCCGCGAAACTCACCGAGTCAAAGCGTTTCGCCGTTTGCGGAAGAAGTCTGATGTAGAACAAGTAGCAGAAGCATACATGCTCAAGAGGGATCACCCGAAATTCAAAGGCAACTGAATTTCGGCAACCGGGGCATCGAAGTCGGAATGCCGCGAAACTCACCGAGTCAAAGCGTTTCGCCGTTTGCGGAAGAAGTCTGATGTAGAACAAGTAGCAGAAGCATACATGCTCAAGAGGGATCACCCGAAATTCAAAGGCAACTGAATTTCGGCAACCGGGGCATCGAAGTCGGAATGCCGCGAAACTCACCGAGTCAAAGCGTTTCGCCGTTTGCGGAAGAAGTCTGATGTAGAACAAGTAGCAGAAGCATACATGCTCAAGAGGGATCACCCGAAATTCAAAGGCAACTGAATTTCGGCAACCGGGGCATCGAAGTCGGAATGCCGCGAAACTCACCGAGTCAAAGCGTTTCGCCGTTTGCGGAAGAAGTCTGATGTAGAACAAGTAGCAGAAGCATACATGCTCAAGAGGGATCACCCGAAATTCAAAGGCAACTGAATTTCGGCAACCGGGGCATCGAAGTCGGAATGCCGCGAAACTCACCGAGTCAAAGCGTTTCGCCGTTTGCGGAAGAAGTCTGATGTAGAACAAGTAGCAGAAGCATACATGCTCAAGAGGGATCACCCGAAATTCAAAGGCAACTGAATTTCGGCAACCGGGGCATCGAAGTCGGAATGCCGCGAAACTCACCGAGTCAAAGCGTTTCGCCGTTTGCGGAAGAAGTCTGATGTAGAACAAGTAGCAGAAGCATACATGCTCAAGAGGGATCACCCGAAATTCAAAGGCAACTGAATTTCGGCAACCGGGGCATCGAAGTCGGAATGCCGCGAAACTCACCGAGTCAAAGCGTTTCGCCGTTTGCGGAAGAAGTCTGATGTAGAACAAGTAGCAGAAGCATACATGCTCAAGAGGGATCACCCGAAATTCAAAGGCAACTGAATTTCGGCAACCGGGGCATCGAAGTCGGAATGCCGCGAAACTCACCGAGTCAAAGCGTTTCGCCGTTTGCGGAAGAAGTCTGATGTAGAACAAGTAGCAGAAGCATACATGCTCAAGAGGGATCACCCGAAATTCAAAGGCAACTGAATTTCGGCAACCGGGGCATCGAAGTCGGAATGCCGCGAAACTCACCGAGTCAAAGCGTTTCGCCGTTTGCGGAAGAAGTCTGATGTAGAACAAGTAGCAGAAGCATACATGCTCAAGAGGGATCACCCGAAATTCAAAGGCAACTGAATTTCGGCAACCGGGCATCGAAGTCGGAATGCCGCGAAACTCACCGAGTCAAAGCGTTTCGCCGTTTGCGGAAGAAGTCTGATGTAGAACAAGTAGCAGAAGCATACATGCTCAAGAGGGATCACCCGAAATTCAAAGGCAACTGAATTTCGGCAACCGGGGCATCGAAGTCGGAATGCCGCGAAACTCACCGAGTCAAAGCGTTTCGCCGTTTGCGGAAGAAGTCTGATGTAGAACAAGTAGCAGAAGCATACATGCTCAAGAGGGATCACCCGAAATTCAAAGGCAACTGAATTTCGGCAACCGGGGCATCGAAGTCGGAATGCCGCGAAACTCACCGAGTCAAAGCGTTTCGCCGTTTGCGGAAGAAGTCTGATGTAGAACAAGTAGCAGAAGCATACATGCTCAAGAGGGATCACCCGAAATTCAAAGGCAACTGAATTTCGGCAACCGGGGCATCGAAGTCGGAATGCCGCGAAACTCACCGAGTCAAAGCGTTTCGCCGTTTGCGGAAGAAGTCTGATGTAGAACAAGTAGCAGAAGCATACATGCTCAAGAGGGATCACCCGAAATTCAAAGGCAACTGAATTTCGGCAACCGGGGCATCGAAGTCGGAATGCCGCGAAACTCACCGAGTCAAAGCGTTTCGCCGTTTGCGGAAGAAGTCTGATGTAGAACAAGTAGCAGAAGCATACATGCTCAAGAGGGATCACCCGAAATTCAAAGGCAACTGAATTTCGGCAACCGGGGCATCGAAGTCGGAATGCCGCGAAACTCACCGAGTCAAAGCGTTTCGCCGTTTGCGGAAGAAGTCTGATGTAGAACAAGTAGCAGAAGCATACATGCTCAAGAGGGATCACCCGAAATTCAAAGGCAACTGAATTTCGGCAACCGGGGCATCGAAGTCGGAATGCCGCGAAACTCACCGAGTCAAAGCGTTTCGCCGTTTGCGGAAGAAGTCTGATGTAGAACAAGTAGCAGAAGCATACATGCTCAAGAGGGATCACCCGAAATTCAAAGGCAACTGAATTTCGGCAACCGGGCATCGAAGTCGGAATGCCGCGAAACTCACCGAGTCAAAGCGTTTCGCCGTTTGCGGAAGAAGTCTGATGTAGAACAAGTAGCAGAAGCATACATGCTCAAGAGGGATCACCCGAAATTCAAAGGCAACTGAATTTCGGCAACCGGGGCATCGAAGTCGGAATGCCGCGAAACTCACCGAGTCAAAGCGTTTCGCCGTTTGCGGAAGAAGTCTGATGTAGAACAAGTAGCAGAAGCATACATGCTCAAGAGGGATCACCCGAAATTCAAAGGCAACTGAATTTCGGCAACCGGGGCATCGAAGTCGGAATGCCGCGAAACTCACCGAGTCAAAGCGTTTCGCCGTTTGCGGAAGAAGTCTGATGTAGAACAAGTAGCAGAAGCATACATGCTCAAGAGGGATCACCCGAAATTCAAAGGCAACTGAATTTCGGCAACCGGGGCATCGAAGTCGGAATGCCGCGAAACTCACCGAGTCAAAGCGTTTCGCCGTTTGCGGAAGAAGTCTGATGTAGAACAAGTAGCAGAAGCATACATGCTCAAGAGGGATCACCCGAAATTCAAAGGCAACTGAATTTCGGCAACCGGGGCATCGAAGTCGGAATGCCGCGAAACTCACCGAGTCAAAGCGTTTCGCCGTTTGCGGAAGAAGTCTGATGTAGAACAAGTAGCAGAAGCATACATGCTCAAGAGGGATCACCCGAAATTCAAAGGCAACTGAATTTCGGCAACCGGGGCATCGAAGTCGGAATGCCGCGAAACTCACCGAGTCAAAGCGTTTCGCCGTTTGCGGAAGAAGTCTGATGTAGAACAAGTAGCAGAAGCATACATGCTCAAGAGGGATCACCCGAAATTCAAAGGCAACTGAATTTCGGCAACCGGGGCATCGAAGTCGGAATGCCGCGAAACTCACCGAGTCAAAGCGTTTCGCCGTTTGCGGAAGAAGTCTGATGTAGAACAAGTAGCAGAAGCATACATGCTCAAGAGGGATCACCCGAAATTCAAAGGCAACTGAATTTCGGCAACCGGGGCATCGAAGTCGGAATGCCGCGAAACTCACCGAGTCAAAGCGTTTCGCCGTTTGCGGAAGAAGTCTGATGTAGAACAAGTAGCAGAAGCATACATGCTCAAGAGGGATCACCCGAAATTCAAAGGCAACTGAATTTCGGCAACCGGGGCATCGAAGTCGGAATGCCGCGAAACTCACCGAGTCAAAGCGTTTCGCCGTTTGCGGAAGAAGTCTGATGTAGAACAAGTAGCAGAAGCATACATGCTCAAGAGGGATCACCCGAAATTCAAAGGCAACTGAATTTCGGCAACCGGGGCATCGAAGTCGGAATGCCGCGAAACTCACCGAGTCAAAGCGTTTCGCCGTTTGCGGAAGAAGTCTGATGTAGAACAAGTAGCAGAAGCATACATGCTCAAGAGGGATCACCCGAAATTCAAAGGCAACTGAATTTCGGCAACCGGGGCATCGAAGTCGGAATGCCGCGAAACTCACCGAGTCAAAGCGTTTCGCCGTTTGCGGAAGAAGTCTGATGTAGAACAAGTAGCAGAAGCATACATGCTCAAGAGGGATCACCCGAAATTCAAAGGCAACTGAATTTCGGCAACCGGGGCATCGAAGTCGGAATGCCGCGAAACTCACCGAGTCAAAGCGTTTCGCCGTTTGCGGAAGAAGTCTGATGTAGAACAAGTAGCAGAAGCATACATGCTCAAGAGGGATCACCCGAAATTCAAAGGCAACTGAATTTCGGCAACCGGGGCATCGAAGTCGGAATGCCGCGAAACTCACCGAGTCAAAGCGTTTCGCCGTTTGCGGAAGAAGTCTGATGTAGAACAAGTAGCAGAAGCATACATGCTCAAGAGGGATCACCCGAAATTCAAAGGCAACTGAATTTCGGCAACCGGGGCATCGAAGTCGGAATGCCGCGAAACTCACCGAGTCAAAGCGTTTCGCCGTTTGCGGAAGAAGTCTGATGTAGAACAAGTAGCAGAAGCATACATGCTCAAGAGGGATCACCCGAAATTCAAAGGCAACTGAATTTCGGCAACCGGGGCATCGAAGTCGGAATGCCGCGAAACTCACCGAGTCAAAGCGTTTCGCCGTTTGCGGAAGAAGTCTGATGTAGAACAAGTAGCAGAAGCATACATGCTCAAGAGGGATCACCCGAAATTCAAAGGCAACTGAATTTCGGCAACCGGGGCATCGAAGTCGGAATGCCGCGAAACTCACCGAGTCAAAGCGTTTCGCCGTTTGCGGAAGAAGTCTGATGTAGAACAAGTAGCAGAAGCATACATGCTCAAGAGGGATCACCCGAAATTCAAAGGCAACTGAATTTCGGCAACCGGGGCATCGAAGTCGGAATGCCGCGAAACTCACCGAGTCAAAGCGTTTCGCCGTTTGCGGAAGAAGTCTGATGTAGAACAAGTAGCAGAAGCATACATGCTCAAGAGGGATCACCCGAAATTCAAAGGCAACTGAATTTCGGCAACCGGGGCATCGAAGTCGGAATGCCGCGAAACTCACCGAGTCAAAGCGTTTCGCCGTTTGCGGAAGAAGTCTGATGTAGAACAAGTAGCAGAAGCATACATGCTCAAGAGGGATCACCCGAAATTCAAAGGCAACTGAATTTCGGCAACCGGGGCATCGAAGTCGGAATGCCGCGAAACTCACCGAGTCAAAGCGTTTCGCCGTTTGCGGAAGAAGTCTGATGTAGAACAAGTAGCAGAAGCATACATGCTCAAGAGGGATCACCCGAAATTCAAAGGCAACTGAATTTCGGCAACCGGGGCATCGAAGTCGGAATGCCGCGAAACTCACCGAGTCAAAGCGTTTCGCCGTTTGCGGAAGAAGTCTGATGTAGAACAAGTAGCAGAAGCATACATGCTCAAGAGGGATCACCCGAAATTCAAAGGCAACTGAATTTCGGCAACCGGGGCATCGAAGTCGGAATGCCGCGAAACTCACCGAGTCAAAGCGTTTCGCCGTTTGCGGAAGAAGTCTGATGTAGAACAAGTAGCAGAAGCATACATGCTCAAGAGGGATCACCCGAAATTCAAAGGCAACTGAATTTCGGCAACCGGGGCATCGAAGTCGGAATGCCGCGAAACTCACCGAGTCAAAGCGTTTCGCCGTTTGCGGAAGAAGTCTGATGTAGAACAAGTAGCAGAAGCATACATGCTCAAGAGGGATCACCCGAAATTCAAAGGCAACTGAATTTCGGCAACCGGGGCATCGAAGTCGGAATGCCGCGAAACTCACCGAGTCAAAGCGTTTCGCCGTTTGCGGAAGAAGTCTGATGTAGAACAAGTAGCAGAAGCATACATGCTCAAGAGGGATCACCCGAAATTCAAAGGCAACTGAATTTCGGCAACCGGGGCATCGAAGTCGGAATGCCGCGAAACTCACCGAGTCAAAGCGTTTCGCCGTTTGCGGAAGAAGTCTGATGTAGAACAAGTAGCAGAAGCATACATGCTCAAGAGGGATCACCCGAAATTCAAAGGCAACTGAATTTCGGCAACCGGGGCATCGAAGTCGGAATGCCGCGAAACTCACCGAGTCAAAGCGTTTCGCCGTTTGCGGAAGAAGTCTGATGTAGAACAAGTAGCAGAAGCATACATGCTCAAGAGGGATCACCCGAAATTCAAAGGCAACTGAATTTCGGCAACCGGGGCATCGAAGTCGGAATGCCGCGAAACTCACCGAGTCAAAGCGTTTCGCCGTTTGCGGAAGAAGTCTGATGTAGAACAAGTAGCAGAAGCATACATGCTCAAGAGGGATCACCCGAAATTCAAAGGCAACTGAATTTCGGCAACCGGGGCATCGAAGTCGGAATGCCGCGAAACTCACCGAGTCAAAGCGTTTCGCCGTTTGCGGAAGAAGTCTGATGTAGAACAAGTAGCAGAAGCATACATGCTCAAGAGGGATCACCCGAAATTCAAAGGCAACTGAATTTCGGCAACCGGGGCATCGAAGTCGGAATGCCGCGAAACTCACCGAGTCAAAGCGTTTCGCCGTTTGCGGAAGAAGTCTGATGTAGAACAAGTAGCAGAAGCATACATGCTCAAGAGGGATCACCCGAAATTCAAAGGCAACTGAATTTCGGCAACCGGGGCATCGAAGTCGGAATGCCGCGAAACTCACCGAGTCAAAGCGTTTCGCCGTTTGCGGAAGAAGTCTGATGTAGAACAAGTAGCAGAAGCATACATGCTCAAGAGGGATCACCCGAAATTCAAAGGCAACTGAATTTCGGCAACCGGGGCATCGAAGTCGGAATGCCGCGAAACTCACCGAGTCAAAGCGTTTCGCCGTTTGCGGAAGAAGTCTGATGTAGAACAAGTAGCAGAAGCATACATGCTCAAGAGGGATCACCCGAAATTCAAAGGCAACTGAATTTCGGCAACCGGGGCATCGAAGTCGGAATGCCGCGAAACTCACCGAGTCAAAGCGTTTCGCCGTTTGCGGAAGAAGTCTGATGTAGAACAAGTAGCAGAAGCATACATGCTCAAGAGGGATCACCCGAAATTCAAAGGCAACTGAATTTCGGCAACCGGGGCATCGAAGTCGGAATGCCGCGAAACTCACCGAGTCAAAGCGTTTCGCCGTTTGCGGAAGAAGTCTGATGTAGAACAAGTAGCAGAAGCATACATGCTCAAGAGGGATCACCCGAAATTCAAAGGCAACTGAATTTCGGCAACCGGGGCATCGAAGTCGGAATGCCGCGAAACTCACCGAGTCAAAGCGTTTCGCCGTTTGCGGAAGAAGTCTGATGTAGAACAAGTAGCAGAAGCATACATGCTCAAGAGGGATCACCCGAAATTCAAAGGCAACTGAATTTCGGCAACCGGGGCATCGAAGTCGGAATGCCGCGAAACTCACCGAGTCAAAGCGTTTCGCCGTTTGCGGAAGAAGTCTGATGTAGAACAAGTAGCAGAAGCATACATGCTCAAGAGGGATCACCCGAAATTCAAAGGCAACTGAATTTCGGCAACCGGGGCATCGAAGTCGGAATGCCGCGAAACTCACCGAGTCAAAGCGTTTCGCCGTTTGCGGAAGAAGTCTGATGTAGAACAAGTAGCAGAAGCATACATGCTCAAGAGGGATCACCCGAAATTCAAAGGCAACTGAATTTCGGCAACCGGGGCATCGAAGTCGGAATGCCGCGAAACTCACCGAGTCAAAGCGTTTCGCCGTTTGCGGAAGAAGTCTGATGTAGAACAAGTAGCAGAAGCATACATGCTCAAGAGGGATCACCCGAAATTCAAAGGCAACTGAATTTCGGCAACCGGGGCATCGAAGTCGGAATGCCGCGAAACTCACCGAGTCAAAGCGTTTCGCCGTTTGCGGAAGAAGTCTGATGTAGAACAAGTAGCAGAAGCATACATGCTCAAGAGGGATCACCCGAAATTCAAAGGCAACTGAATTTCGGCAACCGGGGCATCGAAGTCGGAATGCCGCGAAACTCACCGAGTCAAAGCGTTTCGCCGTTTGCGGAAGAAGTCTGATGTAGAACAAGTAGCAGAAGCATACATGCTCAAGAGGGATCACCCGAAATTCAAAGGCAACTGAATTTCGGCAACCGGGGCATCGAAGTCGGAATGCCGCGAAACTCACCGAGTCAAAGCGTTTCGCCGTTTGCGGAAGAAGTCTGATGTAGAACAAGTAGCAGAAGCATACATGCTCAAGAGGGATCACCCGAAATTCAAAGGCAACTGAATTTCGGCAACCGGGGCATCGAAGTCGGAATGCCGCGAAACTCACCGAGTCAAAGCGTTTCGCCGTTTGCGGAAGAAGTCTGATGTAGAACAAGTAGCAGAAGCATACATGCTCAAGAGGGATCACCCGAAATTCAAAGGCAACTGAATTTCGGCAACCGGGGCATCGAAGTCGGAATGCCGCGAAACTCACCGAGTCAAAGCGTTTCGCCGTTTGCGGAAGAAGTCTGATGTAGAACAAGTAGCAGAAGCATACATGCTCAAGAGGGATCACCCGAAATTCAAAGGCAACTGAATTTCGGCAACCGGGGCATCGAAGTCGGAATGCCGCGAAACTCACCGAGTCAAAGCGTTTCGCCGTTTGCGGAAGAAGTCTGATGTAGAACAAGTAGCAGAAGCATACATGCTCAAGAGGGATCACCCGAAATTCAAAGGCAACTGAATTTCGGCAACCGGGGCATCGAAGTCGGAATGCCGCGAAACTCACCGAGTCAAAGCGTTTCGCCGTTTGCGGAAGAAGTCTGATGTAGAACAAGTAGCAGAAGCATACATGCTCAAGAGGGATCACCCGAAATTCAAAGGCAACTGAATTTCGGCAACCGGGGCATCGAAGTCGGAATGCCGCGAAACTCACCGAGTCAAAGCGTTTCGCCGTTTGCGGAAGAAGTCTGATGTAGAACAAGTAGCAGAAGCATACATGCTCAAGAGGGATCACCCGAAATTCAAAGGCAACTGAATTTCGGCAACCGGGGCATCGAAGTCGGAATGCCGCGAAACTCACCGAGTCAAAGCGTTTCGCCGTTTGCGGAAGAAGTCTGATGTAGAACAAGTAGCAGAAGCATACATGCTCAAGAGGGATCACCCGAAATTCAAAGGCAACTGAATTTCGGCAACCGGGGCATCGAAGTCGGAATGCCGCGAAACTCACCGAGTCAAAGCGTTTCGCCGTTTGCGGAAGAAGTCTGATGTAGAACAAGTAGCAGAAGCATACATGCTCAAGAGGGATCACCCGAAATTCAAAGGCAACTGAATTTCGGCAACCGGGGCATCGAAGTCGGAATGCCGCGAAACTCACCGAGTCAAAGCGTTTCGCCGTTTGCGGAAGAAGTCTGATGTAGAACAAGTAGCAGAAGCATACATGCTCAAGAGGGATCACCCGAAATTCAAAGGCAACTGAATTTCGGCAACCGGGGCATCGAAGTCGGAATGCCGCGAAACTCACCGAGTCAAAGCGTTTCGCCGTTTGCGGAAGAAGTCTGATGTAGAACAAGTAGCAGAAGCATACATGCTCAAGAGGGATCACCCGAAATTCAAAGGCAACTGAATTTCGGCAACCGGGGCATCGAAGTCGGAATGCCGCGAAACTCACCGAGTCAAAGCGTTTCGCCGTTTGCGGAAGAAGTCTGATGTAGAACAAGTAGCAGAAGCATACATGCTCAAGAGGGATCACCCGAAATTCAAAGGCAACTGAATTTCGGCAACCGGGGCATCGAAGTCGGAATGCCGCGAAACTCACCGAGTCAAAGCGTTTCGCCGTTTGCGGAAGAAGTCTGATGTAGAACAAGTAGCAGAAGCATACATGCTCAAGAGGGATCACCCGAAATTCAAAGGCAACTGAATTTCGGCAACCGGGGCATCGAAGTCGGAATGCCGCGAAACTCACCGAGTCAAAGCGTTTCGCCGTTTGCGGAAGAAGTCTGATGTAGAACAAGTAGCAGAAGCATACATGCTCAAGAGGGATCACCCGAAATTCAAAGGCAACTGAATTTCGGCAACCGGGGCATCGAAGTCGGAATGCCGCGAAACTCACCGAGTCAAAGCGTTTCGCCGTTTGCGGAAGAAGTCTGATGTAGAACAAGTAGCAGAAGCATACATGCTCAAGAGGGATCACCCGAAATTCAAAGGCAACTGAATTTCGGCAACCGGGCATCGAAGTCGGAATGCCGCGAAACTCACCGAGTCAAAGCGTTTCGCCGTTTGCGGAAGAAGTCTGATGTAGAACAAGTAGCAGAAGCATACATGCTCAAGAGGGATCACCCGAAATTCAAAGGCAACTGAATTTCGGCAACCGGGGCATCGAAGTCGGAATGCCGCGAAACTCACCGAGTCAAAGCGTTTCGCCGTTTGCGGAAGAAGTCTGATGTAGAACAAGTAGCAGAAGCATACATGCTCAAGAGGGATCACCCGAAATTCAAAGGCAACTGAATTTCGGCAACCGGGGCATCGAAGTCGGAATGCCGCGAAACTCACCGAGTCAAAGCGTTTCGCCGTTTGCGGAAGAAGTCTGATGTAGAACAAGTAGCAGAAGCATACATGCTCAAGAGGGATCACCCGAAATTCAAAGGCAACTGAATTTCGGCAACCGGGGCATCGAAGTCGGAATGCCGCGAAACTCACCGAGTCAAAGCGTTTCGCCGTTTGCGGAAGAAGTCTGATGTAGAACAAGTAGCAGAAGCATACATGCTCAAGAGGGATCACCCGAAATTCAAAGGCAACTGAATTTCGGCAACCGGGGCATCGAAGTCGGAATGCCGCGAAACTCACCGAGTCAAAGCGTTTCGCCGTTTGCGGAAGAAGTCTGATGTAGAACAAGTAGCAGAAGCATACATGCTCAAGAGGGATCACCCGAAATTCAAAGGCAACTGAATTTCGGCAACCGGGGCATCGAAGTCGGAATGCCGCGAAACTCACCGAGTCAAAGCGTTTCGCCGTTTGCGGAAGAAGTCTGATGTAGAACAAGTAGCAGAAGCATACATGCTCAAGAGGGATCACCCGAAATTCAAAGGCAACTGAATTTCGGCAACCGGGGCATCGAAGTCGGAATGCCGCGAAACTCACCGAGTCAAAGCGTTTCGCCGTTTGCGGAAGAAGTCTGATGTAGAACAAGTAGCAGAAGCATACATGCTCAAGAGGGATCACCCGAAATTCAAAGGCAACTGAATTTCGGCAACCGGGGCATCGAAGTCGGAATGCCGCGAAACTCACCGAGTCAAAGCGTTTCGCCGTTTGCGGAAGAAGTCTGATGTAGAACAAGTAGCAGAAGCATACATGCTCAAGAGGGATCACCCGAAATTCAAAGGCAACTGAATTTCGGCAACCGGGGCATCGAAGTCGGAATGCCGCGAAACTCACCGAGTCAAAGCGTTTCGCCGTTTGCGGAAGAAGTCTGATGTAGAACAAGTAGCAGAAGCATACATGCTCAAGAGGGATCACCCGAAATTCAAAGGCAACTGAATTTCGGCAACCGGGGCATCGAAGTCGGAATGCCGCGAAACTCACCGAGTCAAAGCGTTTCGCCGTTTGCGGAAGAAGTCTGATGTAGAACAAGTAGCAGAAGCATACATGCTCAAGAGGGATCACCCGAAATTCAAAGGCAACTGAATTTCGGCAACCGGGGCATCGAAGTCGGAATGCCGCGAAACTCACCGAGTCAAAGCGTTTCGCCGTTTGCGGAAGAAGTCTGATGTAGAACAAGTAGCAGAAGCATACATGCTCAAGAGGGATCACCCGAAATTCAAAGGCAACTGAATTTCGGCAACCGGGGCATCGAAGTCGGAATGCCGCGAAACTCACCGAGTCAAAGCGTTTCGCCGTTTGCGGAAGAAGTCTGATGTAGAACAAGTAGCAGAAGCATACATGCTCAAGAGGGATCACCCGAAATTCAAAGGCAACTGAATTTCGGCAACCGGGGCATCGAAGTCGGAATGCCGCGAAACTCACCGAGTCAAAGCGTTTCGCCGTTTGCGGAAGAAGTCTGATGTAGAACAAGTAGCAGAAGCATACATGCTCAAGAGGGATCACCCGAAATTCAAAGGCAACTGAATTTCGGCAACCGGGGCATCGAAGTCGGAATGCCGCGAAACTCACCGAGTCAAAGCGTTTCGCCGTTTGCGGAAGAAGTCTGATGTAGAACAAGTAGCAGAAGCATACATGCTCAAGAGGGATCACCCGAAATTCAAAGGCAACTGAATTTCGGCAACCGGGGCATCGAAGTCGGAATGCCGCGAAACTCACCGAGTCAAAGCGTTTCGCCGTTTGCGGAAGAAGTCTGATGTAGAACAAGTAGCAGAAGCATACATGCTCAAGAGGGATCACCCGAAATTCAAAGGCAACTGAATTTCGGCAACCGGGGCATCGAAGTCGGAATGCCGCGAAACTCACCGAGTCAAAGCGTTTCGCCGTTTGCGGAAGAAGTCTGATGTAGAACAAGTAGCAGAAGCATACATGCTCAAGAGGGATCACCCGAAATTCAAAGGCAACTGAATTTCGGCAACCGGGGCATCGAAGTCGGAATGCCGCGAAACTCACCGAGTCAAAGCGTTTCGCCGTTTGCGGAAGAAGTCTGATGTAGAACAAGTAGCAGAAGCATACATGCTCAAGAGGGATCACCCGAAATTCAAAGGCAACTGAATTTCGGCAACCGGGGCATCGAAGTCGGAATGCCGCGAAACTCACCGAGTCAAAGCGTTTCGCCGTTTGCGGAAGAAGTCTGATGTAGAACAAGTAGCAGAAGCATACATGCTCAAGAGGGATCACCCGAAATTCAAAGGCAACTGAATTTCGGCAACCGGGGCATCGAAGTCGGAATGCCGCGAAACTCACCGAGTCAAAGCGTTTCGCCGTTTGCGGAAGAAGTCTGATGTAGAACAAGTAGCAGAAGCATACATGCTCAAGAGGGATCACCCGAAATTCAAAGGCAACTGAATTTCGGCAACCGGGGCATCGAAGTCGGAATGCCGCGAAACTCACCGAGTCAAAGCGTTTCGCCGTTTGCGGAAGAAGTCTGATGTAGAACAAGTAGCAGAAGCATACATGCTCAAGAGGGATCACCCGAAATTCAAAGGCAACTGAATTTCGGCAACCGGGGCATCGAAGTCGGAATGCCGCGAAACTCACCGAGTCAAAGCGTTTCGCCGTTTGCGGAAGAAGTCTGATGTAGAACAAGTAGCAGAAGCATACATGCTCAAGAGGGATCACCCGAAATTCAAAGGCAACTGAATTTCGGCAACCGGGGCATCGAAGTCGGAATGCCGCGAAACTCACCGAGTCAAAGCGTTTCGCCGTTTGCGGAAGAAGTCTGATGTAGAACAAGTAGCAGAAGCATACATGCTCAAGAGGGATCACCCGAAATTCAAAGGCAACTGAATTTCGGCAACCGGGGCATCGAAGTCGGAATGCCGCGAAACTCACCGAGTCAAAGCGTTTCGCCGTTTGCGGAAGAAGTCTGATGTAGAACAAGTAGCAGAAGCATACATGCTCAAGAGGGATCACCCGAAATTCAAAGGCAACTGAATTTCGGCAACCGGGGAATCGAAGTCGGAATGCCGCGAAACTCACCGAGTCAAAGCGTTTCGCCGTTTGCGGAAGAAGTCTGATGTAGAACAAGTAGCAGAAGCATACATGCTCAAGAGGGATCACCCGAAATTCAAAGGCAACTGAATTTCGGCAACCGGGGCATCGAAGTCGGAATGCCGCGAAACTCACCGAGTCAAAGCGTTTCGCCGTTTGCGGAAGAAGTCTGATGTAGAACAAGTAGCAGAAGCATACATGCTCAAGAGGGATCACCCGAAATTCAAAGGCAACTGAATTTCGGCAACCGGGGCATCGAAGTCGGAATGCCGCGAAACTCACCGAGTCAAAGCGTTTCGCCGTTTGCGGAAGAAGTCTGATGTAGAACAAGTAGCAGAAGCATACATGCTCAAGAGGGATCACCCGAAATTCAAAGGCAACTGAATTTCGGCAACCGGGGCATCGAAGTCGGAATGCCGCGAAACTCACCGAGTCAAAGCGTTTCGCCGTTTGCGGAAGAAGTCTGATGTAGAACAAGTAGCAGAAGCATACATGCTCAAGAGGGATCACCCGAAATTCAAAGGCAACTGAATTTCGGCAACCGGGGATCGAAGTCGGAATGCCGCGAAACTCACCGAGTCAAAGCGTTTCGCCGTTTGCGGAAGAAGTCTGATGTAGAACAAGTAGCAGAAGCATACATGCTCAAGAGGGATCACCCGAAATTCAAAGGCAACTGAATTTCGGCAACCGGGGCATCGAAGTCGGAATGCCGCGAAACTCACCGAGTCAAAGCGTTTCGCCGTTTGCGGAAGAAGTCTGATGTAGAACAAGTAGCAGAAGCATACATGCTCAAGAGGGATCACCCGAAATTCAAAGGCAACTGAATTTCGGCAACCGGGGCATCGAAGTCGGAATGCCGCGAAACTCACCGAGTCAAAGCGTTTCGCCGTTTGCGGAAGAAGTCTGATGTAGAACAAGTAGCAGAAGCATACATGCTCAAGAGGGATCACCCGAAATTCAAAGGCAACTGAATTTCGGCAACCGGGGCATCGAAGTCGGAATGCCGCGAAACTCACCGAGTCAAAGCGTTTCGCCGTTTGCGGAAGAAGTCTGATGTAGAACAAGTAGCAGAAGCATACATGCTCAAGAGGGATCACCCCAAATTCAAAGGCAACTGAATTTCGGTAACCGGGGAATCGAAGGTGGAATGCCGCGAAACTCACCGAGTCAAAGCGTTTCGCCGTTTGCGGAAAGAAGGCAGATGTAGAACAAGTAGCAGAAGCATACATGCTCAAGAGGGATCACCCGAAATTAAAAGGCAACTGAATTTCGGCAACCGGGGAATCGAAGGTGGAATGCCGCGAAACTCACGCAGTCAAAGCGTTTTGCCGTTTGCGGAAGAAGTCTCAAGTAGAACAAGTAGCAGAAGCATACATGCTCAAGAGGGATCACCCGAAATTCAAAGGCAACTGAATTTCGGCAACCGGGGAATCGAAGGTGGAATGCCGCGAAACTCACCGAGTCAAAGCGTTTCGCCGTTTGCGGAAAGAAGGCTGATGTAGAACAAGTAGCAGAAGCATACATGCTCAAGAGGGATCACCCGAAATTCAAAGGCAACTGAATTTCGGCAACCGGGGAATCGAAGGTGGAATGCCGCGAAACTCACCGAGTCAAAGCGTTTCGCCGTTTGCGAAAAGAAGGCTGATGTAGAACAAGTAGCAGAAGCATACATGCTCAATAGGGATCACCCGAAATTCAAAGGCAACTGAATTTTGGCAACCCGAGAATCGAAGTCGGAATGCCGCGAAACTCACCGATTCAAAGCGTTTGGCCGTTTGCGGAAGAAGTCTCAAGTAGAACAAGTAGCAGAAGCATACATGCTCAAGAAGGATCACCCGGAATTCAAAGGCAAGTGAATTTCGGCAACCGGGGAATCGAAGTTGGAATGCCGCGAAACTCACTTAGTCAAAGCGTTTCGCCGTTTGCGGACAGAAGGCTGATGTAGAACAAGTAGCAGAAGCATACATGCTCAAGAGGGATCACCCGAAATTCAAAGGCAACTGAATTTCGGCAACCGGGGAATCGAAGTCGAAATGCCGCGAAACTCACCGATTCAAAGCGTTTCGCCGTTTGCGGAAGAAGTCTCAAGTAGAACAAGTAGCAGAAGCATACATGCTCAAGAGGGATCACCCGAAATTCAAAGGCAACTGAATTTCGGCAACCAGGGAATCGAAGTCGGAATGCCGCGAAACTCACCGAGTCAAAGCGTTTCGCCGTTTGCGGAAGAAGTCTGATGTAGAACAAGTAGCAGAAGCATACATGCTCAAGAGGGATCACCCGAAATTCAAAGGCAACTGAATTTCGGCAACCGGGGAATCGAAGTCGGAATGCCGCGAAACTCACCGAGTCAAAGCGTTTCGCCGTTTGCGGAAAGAAGGCTGATGTAGAACAAGTAGCAGAAGCATACATGCTCAAGAGGGATCACCCGAAATTCAAAGGCAACTGAATTTCGGCAACCGGGGAATCGAAGGTGGAATGCCGCGAAACTGCCCGAGTCAAAGCGTTTCGCCGTTTGCGGAAGAAGTCTCAAGTAGAACAAGTAGCAGAAGCATACATGCTCAAGAGGGATCACCCGAAATTCAAAGGCAACTGAATTTCGGCAACCGGGGAATCGAAGGTGGAATGCCGCGAAACTCACCGAGTCAAAGCGTTTCGCCGTTGGAGAAAGAAGGCTGATGTAGAACAAGTAGCAGAAGCATACATGCTCAAGAGGGATCACCCGAAATTCAAAGGCAACTGAATTTCGGCAACCGGGGAATCGAAGGTGGAATGCCGCGAAACTCACCGAGTCAAAGCGTTTCGCCGTTTGCGGAAGAAGGCTGATGTAGAACAAGTAGCAGAAGCATACATGCTCAAGAGGGATCACCCGAAATTCAAAGGCAACTGAATTTCGGCAACCGGGGAATCGAAGTCGGAATGCCGCGAAACTCACCGAGTCAAAGCGTTTCGCCGTTTGCGGAAGAAGTCTCAAGTAGAACAAGTAGCAGAAGCATACATGCTCAAGAGGGATCACCCAAAATTCAAAGGCAACTGAATTTCGGCAACCGTGAAATCGAAGTTGGAATGCCGCGAAACTCACGGAGTCAAAGCGTTTCGCCGTTTGCGGAAAGAAGGCTAATGTAGAACAAGTAGCAGAAGCAGACATGCTCAAGAGGGATCACCCAAAATTCAAAGGCAACTGAATTTCGGCAACCGGGGAATCGAAGTCGGAATGCCGCGAAACTCACCGAGTCAAAGCGTTTCGCCGTTTGCGGAAAGAAGGCTAATGTAGAACAAGTAGCAGAAGCATACATGCTCAAGAGGGATCACCCGAAATTCAAAGGCAACTGAATTTCGGCAACCGGGGAATCGAAGTCGGAATGCCGCGAAACTCACCGAGTCAAAGCGTTTCGCCGTTTGCGGAAGAAGTCTGATGTAGAACAAGTAGCAGAAGCATACATGCTCAAGAGGGATCACCCGAAATTCAAAGGCAACTGAATTTCGGCAACCGGGGCATCGAAGGTGGAATGCCGCGAAACTCACCGAGTCAAAGCGTTTCGCCGTTTGCGGAAGAAGTCTGATGTAGAACAAGTAGCAGAAGCATACATGCTCAAGAGGGATCACCCGAAATTCAAAGGCAACTGAATTTCGGCAACCGGGGAATCGAAGTCAGAATGCCGCGAAACTCACCGAGTCAAAGCGTTTCGCCGTTTGTGGAAGAAGGCTGATGTAGAACAAGTAGCAGAAGCATACATGCTCAAGAGGGATCACCCGAAATTCAAAGGCAACTGAATTTCGGCAACCGGGGAATCGAAGTCGGAATGCCGCGAAACTCACCGAGTCAAAGCGTTTCGCCGTTTGCGGAAGAAGTCTCAAGTAGAACAAGTAGCAGAAGCATACATGCTCAAGAGGGATCACCCGAAATTCAAAGGCAACTGAATTTCGGCAACCGGGGAATCGAAGGTGGAATGCCGCGAAACTCACCGAGTCAAAGCGTTTCGCCGTTTGCGGAAAGAAGGCTGATGTAGAACAAGTAGCAGAAGCATACATGCTCAAGAGGGATCACCCGAAATTCAAAGGCAACTGAATTTCGGCAACCGGGGAATCGAAGTCGGAATGCCGCGAAACTCACCGAGTCAAAGCGTTTCGCCGTTTGCGGAAAGAAGTCTGATGTAGAACAAGTAGCAGAAGCATACATGCTCAAGAGGGATCACCCGAAATTCAAAGGCAACTGAATTTCGGCAACCGGGGAATCGAAGGTGGAATGCCGCGAAACTCACCGAGTCAAAGCGTTTCGCCGTTTGCGGAAGAAGGCTGATGTAGAACAAGTAGCAGAAGCATACATGCTCAAGAGGGATCACCCGAAATTCAAAGGCAACTGAATTTCGGCAACCGGGGAATCGAAGTCGGAATGCCGCGAAACTCACCGAGTCAAAGCGTTTCGCCGTTTGCGGAAGAAGCCTGATGTAGAACAAGTAGCAGAAGCATACATGCTCAAGAGGGATCACCCGAAATTCAAAGGCAACTGAATTTCGGCAACCGGGGAATCGAAGGTGGAATGCCGCGAAACTCACCGAGTCAAAGCGTTTCGCCGTTTGCGGACAGAAGGCTGATGTAGAACAAGTAGCAGAAGCATACATGCTCAAGAGGGATCACCCGAAATTCAAAGGCAACTGAATTTCGGCAACCGGGGAATCGAAGGCGGAATGCCGCGAAACTCACCGAGTCAAAGTGTTTCGCCGTTTGCGGAAAGAAGGCTGATGTAGAACAAGTAGCAGAAGCATACATGCTCAAGAGGGATCACCCGAAATTCAAAGGCAACTGAATTTCGGCAACCGGGGAATCGAAGTCGGAATGCCGCGAAACTCACCGAGTCAAAGCGTTTCGCCGTTTGCGGAAAGAAGGCTGATGTAGAACAAGTAGTAGAAGCATACATGCTCAAGAGGGATCACCCGAAATTCAAAGGCAACTGAATTTCGGCAACCGGAGAATCGAAGGGGGAATGCCGTGAAAGTCACCGAGTCAAAGCGTTTCGCCGTTTGCGGAAGAAGGCTGATGTAGAACAAGTAGCAGAAGCATACATGCTCAAGAGGGATCACCCGAAATTCAAAGGCAACTGAATTTCGGCAACCGGGGAATCGAAGTCGGAATGCCGCGAAACTCACCGAGTCAAAGCGTTTCGCCGTTTGCGGAAGAAGGCTGATGTAGAACAAGTAGCAGAAGCATACATGCTCAAGAGGGATCACCCGAAATTCAAAGGCAACTGAATTTCGGCAACCGGGGAATCGAAGTCGGAATGCCGCGAAACTCACCGAGTCAAAGCGTTTCGCCGTTTGCGGAAGAAGGCTGATGTAGAACAAGTAGCAGAAGCATACATGCTCAAGAGGGATCACCCGAAATTCAAAGGCAACTGAATTTCGGCAACCGGGGAATCGAAGTCGGAATGCCGCGAAACTCACCGAGTCAAAGCGTTTCGCCGTTTGCGGAAAGAAGTCTGATGTAGAACAAGTAGCAGAAGCATACATGCTCAAGAGGGATCACCCGAAATTCAAAGGCAACTGAATTTCGGCAACCGGGGAATCGAAGTCGGAATGCCGCGAAACTCACCGAGTCAAAGCGTTTCGCCGTTTGCGGAAAGAAGGCTGATGTAGAACAAGTAGCAGAAGCATACATGCTCAAGAGGGATCACCCGAAATTCAAAGGCAACTGAATTTCGGCAACCGGGGAATCGAAGTCGGAATGCCGCGAAACTCACCGAGTCAAAGCGTTTCGCCGTTTGCGGAAGAAGGCTGATGTAGAACAAGTAGCAGAAGCATACATGCTCAAGAGGGATCACCCGAAATTCAAAGGCAACTGAATTTCGGCAACCGGGGAATCGAAGTCGGAATGCCGCGAAACTCACCGAGTCAAAGCGTTTCGCCGTTTGCGGAAAGAAGGCTGATGTAGAACAAGTAGCAGAAGCATACATGCTCAAGAGGGATCACCCGAAATTCAAAGGCAACTGAATTTCGGCAACCGGGGAATCGAAGTCGGAATGCCGCGAAACTCACCGAGTCAAAGCGTTTCGCCGTTTGCGGAACAAGTCTGATGTAGAACAAGTAGCAGAAGCATACATGCTCAAGAGGGATCACCCGAAATTCAAAGGCAACTGAATTTCGGCAACCGGGGAATCGAAGGTGGAATGCCGCGAAACTCACCGAGTCAAAGCGTTTCGCCGTTTGCGGAAAGAAGGCTGATGTAGAACAAGTAGCAGAAGCATACATGCTCAAGAGGGATCACCCGAAATTCAAAGGCAACTGAATTTCGGCAACCGGGGAATCGAAGTCGTAATGCCGTGAAACTCACCAAGTCAAAGCGTTTCGCCGTTTGCGGGAAGAAGTCCGATGTAGAACAAGTAGCAGAAGGATACATGCTCAAGAGGGATCACCCGAAATTCAAAGCCAACTGAATTTCGGCAACCGGGAATCGAAGTCGGAATGCCGCGAAACTCACCGAGTCAAAGCGTTTCGCCGTTTGCGGAAGAAGGCTGATGTAGAACAAGTAGCAGAAGCATACATGCTCAAGAGGGATCACCCGAAATTCAAAGGCAACTGAATTTCGGCAACCGGGGAATCGAAGTGGAATGCCGCGAAACTCACCGAGTCAAAGCGTTTCGCCGTTTGCGGAAGAAGGCTGATGTAGAACAAGTAGCAGAAGCATACATGCTCAAGAGGGATCACCCGAAATTCAAAGGCAACTGAATTTCGGCAACCGGGGAATCGAAGTCGGAATGCCGCGAAACTCACCGAGTCAAAGCGTTTCGCCGTTTGCGGAAGAAGGCTGATGTAGAACAAGTAGCAGAAGCATACATGCTCAAGGGGGATCACCCGAAATTCAAAGGCAACTGAATTTCGGCAACCGGGGAATCGAAGTCGGAATGCCGCGAAACTCACCGAGTCAAAGCGTTTCGCCGTTTGCGGAAAGAAGGCTGATGTAGAACAAGTAGCAGAAGCATACATGCTCAAGAGGGATCACCCGAAATTCAAAGGCAACTGAATTTCGGCAACCGGGGAATCCAAGTCGGAATGCCGCCAAACTCACCGAGTCAAAGCGTTTCGCCGTTTGCGGAAGAAGGCTGATGTAGAACAAGTAGCAGAAGCATACATGCTCAAGAGGGATCACCCGAAATTCAAAGGCAACTGAATTTCGGCAACCGGGAATCGAAGTCGGAATGCCGCGAAACTCACCGAGTCAAAGCGTTTCGCCGTTTGCGGAAGAAGGCTGATGTAGAACAAGTAGCAGAAGCATACATGCTCAAGAGGGATCACCCGAAATTCAAAGGCAACTGAATTTCGGCAACCGGGGAATCGAAGTGGAATGCCGCGAAACTCACCGAGTCAAAGCGTTTCGCCGTTTGCGGAAGAAGGCTGATGTAGAACAAGTAGCAGAAGCATACATGCTCAAGAGGGATCACCCGAAATTCAAAGGCAACTGAATTTCGGCAACCGGGGAATCGAAGTGGAATGCCGCGAAACTCACCGAGTCAAAGCGTTTCGCCGTTTGCGGAAGAAGGCTGATGTAGAACAAGTAGCAGAAGCATACATGCTCAAGAGGGATCACCCGAAATTCAAAGGCAACTGAATTTCGGCAACCGGGAATCGAAGGTGGAATGCCGCGAAACTCACCGAGTCAAAGCGTTTCGCCGTTTGCGGAAGAAGGCTGATGTAGAACAAGTAGCAGAAGCATACATGCTCAAGAGGGATCACCCGAAATTCAAAGGCAACTGAATTTCGGCAACCGGGGAATCGAAGGTGGAATGCCGCGAAACTCACCGAGTCAAAGCGTTTCGCCGTTTGCGGAAAGAAGGCTGATGTAGAACAAGTAGCAGAAGCATACATGCTCAAGAGGGATCACCCGAAATTCAAAGG
This sequence comes from Populus alba x Populus x berolinensis, assembly GCA_029228515.1. Lineage (NCBI taxonomy): Eukaryota > Viridiplantae > Streptophyta > Magnoliopsida > Malpighiales > Salicaceae > Populus > Populus alba x Populus x berolinensis. Next base: position 16,248,041 of record CM055352.1, on the reverse strand, counting down.
CAACTGAATTTCGGCAACCGGGGAATCGAAGTCGGAATGCCGCGAAACTCACCGAGTCAAAGCGTTTCGCCGTTTGCGGAAAGAAGGCTGATGTAGAACAAGTAGCAGAAGCATACATGCTCAAGAGGGATCACCCGAAATTCAAAGGCAACTGAATTTCGGCAACCGGGGAATCGAAGTCGGAATGCCGCGAAACTCACCGAGTCAAAGCGTTTCGCCGTTTGCGGAAGAAGGCTGATGTAGAACAAGTAGCAGAAGCATACATGCTCAAGAGGGATCACCCGAAATTCAAAGGCAACTGAATTTCGGCAACCGGGGAATCGAAGTCGGAATGCCGCGAAACTCACCGAGTCAAAGCGTTTCGCCGTTTGCGGAAAGAAGGCTGATGTAGAACAAGTAGCAGAAGCATACATGCTCAAGAGGGATCACCCGAAATTCAAAGGCAACTGAATTTCGGCAACCGGGGAATCGAAGTCGGAATGCCGCGAAACTCACCGAGTCAAAGCGTTTCGCCGTTTGCGGAAGAAGTCTGATGTAGAACAAGTAGCAGAAGCATACATGCTCAAGAGGGATCACCCGAAATTCAAAGGCAACTGAATTTCGGCAACCGGGGAATCGAAGTGGAATGCCGCGAAACTCACCGAGTCAAAGCGTGTCGCCGTTTGCGGAAGAAGTCTCAAGTAGAACAAGTAGGAGAAGCGTGCATGCGCAAGAGGGATCACCCGAAATTCAAAGGCAACTGAATTTCGGCAACCAGGGCATTGAAGTCGGAATTCCGCGAAACTCACCGATTCAAAGCGTTTGGCCGTTTGCCGAAGAAGTCTGATGTAGAACAAGTAGCAGAAGCATACATGCTCAAGAGGGATCCCCCGAAATTCAAAGGCAACTGAATTTCAGCAACCGGGAATCGAAGGCGGAATGCCGGGAAACTCACCGAGTCAAAGCGTTTCGCCGTTTGCGGAAAGAAGGCTGATGTAGAACAAGTAGCAGAAGCATACATGCTCAAGAGGGATCACCCGAAATTCAAAGGCAACTGAATTTCGGCAACCGGGGAATCGAAGTTGGAATGCCGCGAAACTCACCGAGTCAAAGCGTTTCGCCGTTTGCGGAAAGAAGGCTGATGTAGAACAAGTAGCAGAAGCATACATGCTCAAGAGGGATCACCCGAAATTCAAAGGCAACTGAATTTCGGGAACCGGGGAATCGAAGGCGGAATGCCGTGAAACTCACCAAGTCAAAGTGTTTTGCTGTTTGTGGAGAGAACGCTGATGTAGAACATGTAGCAGAAGCATACATGCTCAAGAGGGATCACCCGAAATTCAAAGGCAAATGAATTTCGACAACCGGGGAATCGAGGGTGGAATGCCACGAAACTCACCGAGTCAAAGCGTTTCGCCGTTTGCGGAAAGAAGGCTGATGTAGAACAAGTAGCAGAAGCATACATGCTCAATAGGGATCACCCGAAATTCAAAGGCAACTGAATTTCGGCAACCGGGGAATCGAAGTCGGAATGCCGCGAAACTCACCGAGTCAAAGCGTTTCGCCGTTTGCGGAAGAAGGCTGATGTAGAACAAGTAGCAGAAGCATACATGCTCAAGAGGGATCACCCGAAATTCAAAGGCAACTGAATTTCGGCAACCGGGGCATCGAAGTCGGAATGCCGCGAAACTCACCGATTCAAAGCGTTTGGCCGTTTGCGGAAAGAAGGCTGATGTAGAACAAGTAGCAGAAGCATACATGCTCAAGAGGGATCACCCGAAATTCAAAGGCAACTGAATTTCGGCAACCGGGGAATCGAAGTCGGAATGCCGCGAAACTCACCGAGTCAAAGCGTTTCGCCGTTTGCGGAAAGAAGGCTGATGTAGAACAAGTAGCAGAAGCATACATGCTCAAGAGGGATCACCCGAAATTCAAAGGCAACTGAATTTCGGCAACCGGGGAATCGAAGGTGGAATGCCGCGAAACTCACCGAGTCAAAGCGTTTCGCCGTTTTCGGGAAAAAGGCTGATGTAGAACAAGTAGCAGAAGCATACATGCTCAAGAGGGATCACCCGAAATTGAAAGGCAACTGAATTTCGGCAACCGGGGAATCAAAGGTGGAATGCCGGGAAACTCACCGAGTCAAAGCGTTTCGCCGTTTGCGGAAGAAGTCTGATGTAGAACAAGTAGCAGAAGCATACATGCTCAAGAGGGATCACCCGAAATTCAAAGGCAACTGAATTTCGGCAACCGGGGAATCGAAGTCGGAATGCCGCGAAACTCACCGAGTCAAAGCGTTTCGCCGTTTGCGGAAGAAGGCTGATGTAGAACAAGTAGCAGAAGCATACATGCTCAAGAGGGATCACCCGAAATTCAAAGGCAACTGAATTTCGGCAACCGGGGAATCGAAGGTGGAATGCCGCGAAACTCACCGAGTCAAAGCGTTTCGCCGTTTGCGGAAGAAGGCTGATGTAGAACAAGTAGCAGAAGCATACATGCTCAAGAGGGATCACCCGAAATTCAAAGGCAACTGAATTTCGGCAACCGGGGAATCGAAGTCGGAATGCCGCGAAACTCACCGAGTCAAAGCGTTTCGCCGTTTGCGGAAGAAGGCTGATGTAGAACAAGTAGCAGAAGCATACATGCTCAAGAGGGATCACCCGAAATTCAAAGGCAACTGAATTTCGGCAACCGGGGAATCGAAGTCGGAATGCCGCGAAACTCACCGAGTCAAAGCGTTTCGCCGTTTGCGGAAGAAGGCTGATGTAGAACAAGTAGCAGAAGCATACATGCTCAAGAGGGATCACCCGAAATTCAAAGGCAACTGAATTTCGGCAACCGGGGAATCGAAGTCGGAATGCCGCGAAACTCACCGAGTCAAAGCGTTTCGCCGTTTGCGGAAGAAGGCTGATGTAGAACAAGTAGCAGAAGCATACATGCTCAAGAGGGATCACCCGAAATTCAAAGGCAACTGAATTTCGGCAACCGGGGAATCGAAGTCGGAATGCCGCGAAACTCACCGAGTCAAAGCGTTTCGCCGTTTGCGGAAAGAAGGCTGATGTAGAACAAGTAGCAGAAGCATACATGCTCAAGAGGGATCACCCGAAATTCAAAGGCAACTGAATTTCGGCAACCGGGGAATCGAAGTGGAATGCCGCGAAACTCACCGAGTCAAAGCGTTTCGCCGTTTGCGGAAGAAGGCTGATGTAGAACAAGTAGCAGAAGCATACATGCTCAAGAGGGATCACCCGAAATTCAAAGGCAACTGAATTTCGGCAACCGGGGAATCGAAGTGGAATGCCGCGAAACTCACCGAGTCAAAGCGTTTCGCCGTTTGTGGAAGAAGTTTGATGTAGAACAAGTAGCAGAAGCATACATGCTAAAGAGGGATCACCCCAAATTCAAAGGCAATTGGATTTCGGAAACCGGGGAATCGAAATCGGAATGCCGCCAAACTCACCGAGTCAAAGCGTTTCGCCGTTTGCGGAAGAAGGCTGATGTAGAACAAGTAGCAGAAGCATACATGCTCAAGAGGGATCACCCGAAATTCAAAGGCAACTGAATTTCGGCAACCGGGGAATCGAAGTCGGAATGCCGCGAAACTCACCGAGTCAAAGCGTTTCGCCGTTTGCGGAAAGAAGGCTGATGTAGAACAAGTAGCAGAAGCATACATGCTCAAGAGGGATCACCCGAAATTCAAAGGCAACTGAATTTCGG
>CM055352.1:16207716-16244245 GCA_029228515.1 Populus alba x Populus x berolinensis | reverse complement strand
CGAAATTCAGTTGCCTTTGAATTTCGGGTGATCCCTCTTGAGCATGTATGCTTCTGCTACTTGTTCTACATCAGACTTCTTCCGCAAACGGCGAAACGCTTTGACTCGGTGAGTTTCGCGGCATTCCGACTTCGATGCCCCGGTTGCCGAAATTCAGTTGCCTTTGAATTTCGGGTGATCCCTCTTGAGCATGTATGCTTCTGCTACTTGTTCTACATCATACTTTCTTCCGCAAACGGCGAAACGCTTTGACTCGGTGAGTTTCGCGGCATTCCGACTTCGATGCCCCGGTTGCCAAAATTCAGTTGCCTTTGAATTTCGGGTGATCCCTCTTGAGCATGCATGCTTCTGCTACTTGTTCTACATCATACTTTCTTCCACAAATGGCGAAACGCTTTGACTCGGTGAGTTTCGCGGCATTCCGACTTCGATGCCCCGGTTGCCGAAATTCAGTTGCCTTTGAATTTCTGGTGATCCCTCTTGAGCATGTATGCTTCTGCTGCTACTGGTTCTACATCATACTTTCTTCCGCAAACGGCGAAACGCTTTGACTCGGTGAGTTTCGCGGCATTCCGACTTCGATGCCCCGGTTGCCGAAATTCAGTTGCCTTTGAATTTCGGGTGATCCCTCTTGAGCATGTATGCTTCTGCTACTTGTTCTACATCAGACTTCTTCCGCAAACGGGAAACGCTTTGACTCGGTGAGTTTGCGGCATTTTCCGACTTCGATGCCCCGGTTGCCGAAATTCAGTTGCCTTTGAATTTCGGGTGATCCCTCTTGAGCATGTATGCTTCTGCTACTTGTTCTACATCATACTTTCTTCCGCAAACGGCGAAACGCTTTGACTCGGTGAGTTTCGCGGCGTTCCGACTTCAATGCCCCGGTTGCCGAAATTCAGTTGCCTTTGAATTTCGGGTGATCCCTCTTGAGCATGTATGCTTCTGCTACTTGTTCTACATCATACTTTCTTCCGCAAACGGCGAAACGCTTTGACTCGGTGAGTTTCGCGGCATTCCGACTTCGATGCCCCGGTTGCCGAAATTCAGTTGCCTTTGAATTTCGGGTGATCCCTCTTGAGCATGTATGCTTCTGCTACTTGTTCTACATCAGACTTTCTTCCGCAAACGGCGAAACGCTTTGACTCGGTGAGTTTCGCGGCATTCCGACTTCGATGCCCCGTTGCCGAAATTCAGTTGCCTTTGAATTTCGGGTGATCCCTCTTGAGCATGTATGCTTCTGCTACTTGTTCTACATTCAAGCTTCCCTTCCACAAACGGCCCTCTTGAGAATGTATGCTTCTGCTACTATGTTCTACATCAGACTTTCTTCCGCAAACAGCGAAACGCTTTGACTCGGTGAGTTTCGCGGCATTCCGACTTCGATGCCCCGGTTGCCGAAATTCAGTTGCCTTTGAATTTCGGGTGATCCCTCTTGAGCATGTATGCTTCTGCTACTTGTTCTACATCAGACTTCTTCTTCCGCAAACGGCGAAACGCTTTGACTCGGTGAGTTTCGCGGCATTCCGACTTCGATGCCCCGTTTGCCGAAATTCAGTTGCCTTTGAATTTCGGGTGATCCCTCTTGAGCATGTATGCTTCTGCTACTTGTTCTACATCAGACTTCTTCCGCAAACGGCGAAACGCTTTGACTCGGTGAGTTTCGCGGCATTCCGACTTCGATGCCCCGGTTGCCGAAATTCAGTGGCCTTTGAATTTCGGGTGATCCCTCTTGAGCATGTATGCTTCTGCTACTTGTTCTACATCAGACTTTCTTCCGCAAACGGCGAAACTTTGACTCGGTGAGTTTCGCGGCATTCCGACTTCGATGCCCCGGTTGCCGAAATTCAGTTGCCTTTGAATTTCGGGTGATCCCTCTTGAGCATGTATGCTTCTGCTACTTGTTCTACATCAGACTTCTTCCGCAAACGGCGAAACGCTTTGACTCGTGAGTTTCGCGGCATTCCGACTTCGATGCCCCGTTGCCGAAATTCAGTTGCCTTTGAATTTCGGTGATCCCTCTTGAGCATGTATGCTTCTGCTACTTGTTCTACATCAGACTTCCTCCCACAAACGGAGCCCATCTTGAGCATGTATGCTTCTGCTACTTTTACATCAGACTTTCTTCTTCCAAACAAGCGAAACGCTTTGACTCGGTGAGTTTCGCGGCATTCCGACTTCGATGCCCCGGTTGCCGAAATTCAGTTGCCTTTGAATTTCGGGTGATCCTCTTGAGCATGTATGGTTCTGCTACTTGTTCTACATCACACTTTCTTCCGCAAACGGCGAAATGCTTTGACTCGGAGTTTCGTGGAATCCCGACTTCGATGCCCCGGTTGCCGAAATTCAGTTGCCTTTGAATTTCGGGTGATCCCTCTTGAGCATGTATGCTTCTGGTACTAGTTCTACATCTTACTTTCTTCCGCAAACGGCGAAATGATTTGACTCCGTGAGTTTGGCGGCATTCCGACTTCGATGCCCCGGTTGCCGAAATTCAGTTGCCTTTGAATTTCGGGTGATCCCTCTGGAGGATGCATGCTTATGCTACTTGTTCTACATCATACTTTATTCCGCAAACGGCGAAACGCTTTGACTCGGTGAGTTTGGTGGCATTCCGACTTCGATGCCCCGGTAGCCGAAATTCAGTTGCCTTTGAATTTCGAGTGATCCCTCTCGAGCATGTATGCTTCTGCTACTTGTTCTACATCATACTTTCTTCCGCAAACGGCGAAACGCTTTGACTCGGTGAGTTTCGCGGTATTCCGACTTCGATTCCGTTTGCCGAAATTCAGTTGCCTTTGAATTTCGGGTGATCCCTCTTGAGCAAGTATGCTCTTCTGCTACTTGTTCTACATCAGACTTCTTCAGGCCAACGGCGAAACGCTTTGACTCGGTGAATTCGAGCATTCCGACTTCGACTTCCGTTTGCCGAAAAATCAGTTGCCTTTGATATTTTGGTGATACCTCTTGAGCATGTATGCTTCTGGTATTTGGTTCTACATCAGCTTCCTTCCGCAAAGGGGGAAGCGCTTTGACTCGCTGAAATTCGCGGCATTTGACTTCGATTTCCTGTGTATTGAAGAAATTCAGTTGCCTTTGAAATTTCGGGGTGATCCCTCTTGAGTATGTATGGTTCTGCTACTTGTTCTACATCAGACATCTTAGCAAATGGCGAAACGCTATTGACTCGGTGACTTAGCGGCATTCCGACTTCGATGCTTCGAGTGCCGAAATTCAGTTAGCTTTGAATTTCTGGTGAACCTCTTCCGAATGTTTGCTATATGCTACTTGTTCTATATCAGACATTCTTCCGCAAACGGCGGCACGCTTTGACTCGGTGAATTACGCGGCATTCTGACTACGATTCCGTTTGCCGAAAATCAGTTGCCTTTGAATATTCGGGTGATCCCTCATGAGCATGTTTGCTTCTGCTACTTGTTCTAATTCCGACTTCTTCCGCAAAGCTGGAAACGCTTTGACTCGGTGGATTTCGCGGCATTCCGACTTCGATTCGTTTGCCGAACTTCAGTTGCCTTTGAATTTTTGGTGATCACTCTTGAGCATGTATGGTTCTGCTACTTGTTCTACATCAGATTTTCTTCTGTCAAACGGGGCAACGCTTTGAAATGGTGAAATTCGCGGCATTCCGCCTTCGATACGTTTGCCGAACTTCAGTTGCCTTTGAATATCTGTTGATCCCTCTTGAGCATGTATGGGGGTTTTTGCTACTTGTTCTACATCAGACTTTCTTCCGCAAAGCGGCGAAACGGCTTTGCCTCTGTGTATTTCGCGGCATTCCGACTTCGCTTCCCGTTTGCGAAAATTTTGATGCCTTTGAATATCGGGTGATCCCACTTGAGCATGTATGCTTCTGCTACCTTGTTCGTCATAGAACTTTCTTCCGGAAACGGGGAATAGCTTTGATACGGTGAATTTCGCGGTATTCCGACTTCGATTCCGTTTTGCGGAAATTTAAGTTGCCTTTGAATTTCGGGTGATCCCTCTTGAGCATGTATGCTTCTGCTACTTGTTCTACCATCAGACTTTATAGCAAACGGGGAAACACTTTGACTCGGTGAATTTTGCGGAAGTCCGACTTCGATTGTTAGCCGAAATTCAGTTGCCTTTGAATTTTCTGGTGAATATGAGACATGTATGCTTCTGCTAATGTTCTACATCAGACTTCTTCCGCAAACGGGGCAACGCTTTGACTCGGTGAGTTTCGCGGCATTCCGACTTCGCATTCCCCGGTTTAGGCAATATATGTTGCCTTTGAATTTTGGGTGATCCCTCAGGAGCATGTCTGCTTCTGCTACTTGTTCTAAATCAGACCTTCTTCCGCCTACCGCGGCACGCTTTGACTCGGTGAATTTCGCGGCATATCCGACTTCGATTCGTTTGCGCAAATTAAGTTGCCTTTGAATTATGGGTGATCCCTCTTGAGCATGTATGCTTCTGCTACTTGTTCTACATCAGACTTTCTTCGCAAACGGGGTAAAAACAATGCTTTGACTCGGTGAGAATTTCGCGGCATATCGACTTCGAATCCCCGGTTGCCGCAACGTAGTTGCCTTTGAATTATGGTGATCCCTCTAGAGCATGTGATGCTTAGGCTACTTGTTTTACATCAGACTTTCTTCCGCAAACGGGGAAACCCTTTGACTCGGAGAATTTTCGCGGAACGTGACTTGGATTGTTGCCGAAATTCTGTTGCCTTTGCATTTTGAGAGAATATTGAGCATGTATGCTTCTGCTACATGTTCTACATCAGACTTCTTCCGCAAAAGGGGCAACGCTTTGACTCGGTGAGTTTCGCGGCATTCCGACTTTGATTCCCGTTGTGGCGAAATTCAGTATGCCTTTGAATTTTGGAGATCCCTCTTGAGCATGTATGCTTAGATACTTGATTCTAAATCAGAAAATTCCTTCCGCCAACAGGGGAAACGCTTTGACTCTGTGAAATTCGAGGCTTTACGTACTTCGATTCCGTTTGGCGAAATTAAGTTAGCCTTTGAATTTTGGTGATCCCTCTTGAGCATGTCTGAATGCTAATTGTTCTACATCAGCATTCTTCCGCATACGGGGTAAAGCTTAGACTATGTGAATTTCGCGGCATTCCGACTTCGATGCCCCGGTTGCCGAACCTCAGTTGCCTTTGAATTTTGGTTATCCCTCTTGAGCATGTATGCTTACGGAACTTGTTCTACATAAGAAAATCTTCCGCAAACGGGGAAACGCTTTTTGAACGGTGAGTTTCGCGGCATTCCGACTTCGATTCTGGTATTGCCGAACATTCAGTTGCCTTAGAATTTTGGAGATCCCTCTATGCGCATGTATAGACTTCTTGCTAAATGTTTTCTACATCATTCTTCCTTCCGTCAAAGGGGCCCGCTCATAGCTCGGTGAGTTTGCCGCGGCATTTGGACTTCGTTGCCCGGTTGCCGAAACATAATTGCCTTTGAATTTTGGTGAATCCTCTAGAGCTCGTTTATGCTTCTGGTACTTGTTCTACATCATACTTCTTCCGCCAACGGGGAAACGCATTTTCGACTCGGTGAGTTTCGCGGCATTCGGACTTCGATTCCGGTTGCCGACATTCAGTTGCCTTTGAATTACTGGTGATCCCAATTGCGCATGTATGCTTCTGCTACTTGTTCTACATCAGGCTTTCTTCCGCAAGCGGCGAAACGCTTTGACTCGTTGAATTTCGCGGGATTCCAACTTCGATTCGTTTGCCGCACATCCGTTGATTTGAATTTCTGGTGATCCCTCTAGAGCATGTATGCTACTGCAACTTGTTCTACAACAGGATTTTTCGAAAGGGCGAAACATTTGGACTCTGGTTGAATTGGGAACGGCATAGATTTCGCTTACGTATGCCGCAATTCAGTAGATTTGCATTTCTGGTGAACCTATTTGAGCATGTCTGCTTCTGCTACTTGTTCTACATCAGTTACTTCGTTCCGCAAACGGCGGAACGCTTAGACTCTGTGAGTTTCGCGGGATTCCGCTTTCGATTCTTTTGCCAAACTTCAGTTGTACCTTTTTGACTATACTGGTGACTCCTCTTGAGCATGTATGCTTCTGCTACTTGTTCATCAATCAGGACTTTAATCCGCAAAGCGGCGAAACGCTTAGTCGGTGAATTTGGGATTAACTTCGGATTCGTTTGGAATTAGTTCTTTGAAATTTGGTGTCCTCTTGCGATGTTATTTCGGTATTAGAATAACATAGATTTCGTTACAAGGGGATGGGGAAGATATGTGTCGGTGACTTTCGCGGCATAGCCGACTTCGAATTGTTTGCCGAACCTTCACGTTGCCTTTGAATTTCTGGTGATTTTTGAGCATGTCAGCTTTTGCTCCTTGTTCTAAATACATATTTTCTTCCGCAAACGCGGAAGGCACGCTTTGACTCCGGTGAATTACGAGCCTTTTGACTTCGATTCCCGTTTTCGCAGAAATTCAGTTGCTTTTGAATTTAGGGTGATCCCTCTTGAGCATGTATGTTATTACTACTGGTTCTACATCAGACTTCTTCCGCCAAAGGGGGAATGCTTTGATTCGGTAGAGTTTCGCCGGATTCCGACTTCGATGCCCCGTTTGCCGAACATCAGTTGCCTTTGAATTTCTTGGTGGTGTGATCCCTCTAGTGAACATGTATGCTTCTGGAACTTGTTCTACAACAAGCTTATACCGCAACCGGAGGAACCGTTTGACTAGTGAATTTCGCGGCATTCCGACTTCGATGCCCCGGTTTGGTAGAAATTCCTGTTGCCTTTGAATTTTGGTGATCCCTATTGAGCATGTATGCTTAGCTACTTGTTAACCATCAGACTTTCTAGTTAACAGGGGAGGCGAAACGCTTATGTCTAGGTGAGTGTCGCTGCATTCCGACTTAGATGCCCCCTGTTGCCGACATTCAATTGCCTTTGAATTTCTGGGTGAACCTCTAGAGCATGTATGCTTCTGGAACTTGTTCTACATCCAGACTTCTTCCGCAAACGGGGAAACGCTTTGACTCGGTGAATTTCGCGGTCATTCCGACATCGATCTCCCCGCTTTTGCCGAATTATGAGTTGCCTTTGAATTTGGGAGGATCCCTCTTGAGTATGTATGCTTCTGCTACTTGTTCTACATCAGACTTTCTTCGGCAAACGGGGCAACGTATTGACTCGGAGACTTTCGGGGCATTCCGACTTCGATTGGTTGCCGAACTTCAGTTGCTTTAGAAATTTTGGTGATCCCTCTATGAGCATGTATGCTTATGCTACTTGTTCTAAATCAGATTCCTTCCGCAAGCAGCGAAATCTTTGAACGGTGACTTTCTCGGCATTCCGGCTTCGATTGTTTAGCTTTCCTCAAATTCAGTAGCCTTTGAATATCTGGTGATCCCTCTTGAGCATGTATGCTTCTGAACTCTGGTCTAAAGATATCTTCGCAATACCGGGGGCAAGTTTTGATGGACTGAATTTGGGATTAGCCTGCGATTCCGTTTGCGAAATTCATGTTGCCTTTGATTTGGGTGAACCTCTTGAGCATGTCTGTATCGGCTATTGTTTAATCAGCCTTCTTCCGAAACGGGGAACATCTTTTTTGATGGTGAATTTGCGGCAATTCGAGATTCGAATTCCGGATTGACGAAAATCATTTGGCCCGGTTTGAATTTTGTTGGCCATTTGTGATGTCATTTTGTACTCTTGTTTACAATAGCTTCACGAAACGGGGGAAACGTTTGTATCGCTGCATTTTGCGGCATTCGACTTCGTTTAAGCGGTTGCGCAACATTCAGATGCTATTGAATTTCGGGGTGACCCTTTGAGAGTATGGTTTGCACTTGTATCTACTCATATACTTGATAATGGCGAAAGTTTGATCCGGTAGCATTTGGGATTATGACTTCATTCCCGGTTGTAATTCAGTGTATGAATTTTGGTGATTCCTAATTCAGCATGTATGCTTATGTCACTGTTCTATATAGACTTTTCGCAACGGGGACGGACCTTTGCTGCAAGATTGCAGGTGAAATTTGGGCCTGATTCGATTATCCCGTTTTGCGAAAATTGTTGCCTTTGAATTTCTTGGTGATCCTTTGAGCATGTATGCTTCTGGTCCTTGTATAAATCAGACTTCTTCCGCCAACAGCGGAACGGAAAGCTTTGATCGGTGACTTTTGCGGCAGGCATTCGATTCGATTCGTTTTGCGAAATTCAGTTGCCTTTGAATTTTGGTGATCCATCTTGAGCATGTAAGCTTCTGCTACTTGTTCTATATAAGACTTCTTCCGTAACGGCGGAACCCTTTGACTCGGTTGAATTTCGCGGGTATTAGACTTCGATGCCCCGGTTACGAAATTCAGTTGCCTTTGAATTTCGGGTGATCCCTCTTGAGCATGTATGCTTCTGCTACTTGTTCTACATCAGACTTCTTCCGCAAACGGCGAAACGCTTTGACTCGGTGAGTTTCGCGGCATTCCGACTTCGATGCCCCGGTTGCCGAAATTCAGTTGCCTTTGAATTTCGGGTGATCCCTCTTGAGCATGTATGCTTCTGCTACTTGTTCTACATCAGACTTCTTCCGCAAACGGCGAAACGCTTTGACTCGGTGAGTTTCGCGGCATTCCGACTTCGATGCCCGGTTGCCGAAATTCAGTTGCCTTTGAATTTCGGGTGATCCCTCTTGAGCATGTATGCTTCTGCTACTTGTTCTACATCAGACTTCTTCCGCAAACGGCGAAACGCTTTGACTCGGTGAGTTTCGCGGCATTCCGACTTCGATGCCCCGGTTGCCGAAATTCAGTTGCCTTTGAATTTCGGGTGATCCCTCTTGAGCATGTATGCTTCTGCTACTTGTTCTACATCAGACTTCTTCCGCAAACGGCGAAACGCTTTGACTCGGTGAGTTTCGCGGCATTCCGACTTCGATGCCCCGTTGCCGAAATTCAGTTGCCTTTGAATTTCGGGTGATCCCTCTTGAGCATGTATGCTTCTGCTACTTGTTCTACATCAGACTTCTTCCGCAAACGGCGAAACGCTTTGACTCGGTGAGTTTCGCGGCATTCCGACTTCGATGCCCCGGTTGCCGAAATTCAGTTGCCTTTGAATTTCGGGTGATCCCTCTTGAGCATGTATGCTTCTGCTACTTGTTCTACATCAGACTTCTTCCGCAAACGGCGAAACGCTTTGACTCGGTGAGTTTCGCGGCATTCCGACTTCGATGCCCCGGTTGCCGAAATTCAGTTGCCTTTGAATTTCGGGTGATCCCTCTTGAGCATGTATGCTTCTGCTACTTGTTCTACATCAGACTTCTTCCGCAAACGGCGAAACGCTTTGACTCGGTGAGTTTCGCGGCATTCCGACTTCGATGCCCCGGTTGCCGAAATTCAGTTGCCTTTGAATTTCGGGTGATCCCTCTTGAGCATGTATGCTTCTGCTACTTGTTCTACATCAGACTTCTTCCGCAAACGGCGAAACGCTTTGACTCGGTGAGTTTCGCGGCATTCCGACTTCGATGCCCCGTTTGCCGAAATTCAGTTGCCTTTGAATTTCGGGTGATCCCTCTTGAGCATGTATGCTTCTGCTACTTGTTCTACATCAGACTTCTTCCGCAAACGGCGAAACGCTTTGACTCGGTGAGTTTCGCGGCATTCCGACTTCGATGCCCCGGTTGCCGAAATTCAGTTGCCTTTGAATTTCGGGTGATCCCTCTTGAGCATGTATGCTTCTGCTACTTGTTCTACATCAGACTTTCTTCCGCAAACGGCGAAACGCTTTGACTCGGTGAGTTTCGCGGCATTCCGACTTCGATGCCCCGGTTGCCGAAATTCAGTTGCCTTTGAATTTCGGGTGATCCCTCTTGAGCATGTATGCTTCTGCTACTTGTTCTACATCAGACTTCTTCCGCAAACGGCGAAACGCTTTGACTCGGTGAGTTTCGCGGCATTCCGACTTCGATGCCCCGGTTGCCGAAATTCAGTTGCCTTTGAATTTCGGGTGATCCCTCTTGAGCATGTATGCTTCTGCTACTTGTTCTACATCAGACTTCTTCCGCAAACGGCGAAACGCTTTGACTCGGTGAGTTTCGCGGCATTCCGACTTCGATGCCCCGGTTGCCGAAATTCAGTTGCCTTTGAATTTCGGGTGATCCCTCTTGAGCATGTATGCTTCTGCTACTTGTTCTACATCAGACTTCTTCCGCAAACGGCGAAACGCTTTGACTCGGTGAGTTTCGCGGCATTCCGACTTCGATGCCCCGTTGCCGAAATTCAGTTGCCTTTGAATTTCGGGTGATCCCTCTTGAGCATGTATGCTTCTGCTACTTGTTCTACATCAGACTTCTTCCGCAAACGGCGAAACGCTTTGACTCGGTGAGTTTCGCGGCATTCCGACTTCGATGCCCCGGTTGCCGAAATTCAGTTGCCTTTGAATTTCGGGTGATCCCTCTTGAGCATGTATGCTTCTGCTACTTGTTCTACATCAGACTTCTTCCGCAAACGGCGAAACGCTTTGACTCGGTGAGTTTCGCGGCATTCCGACTTCGATGCCCCGTTGCCGAAATTCAGTTGCCTTTGAATTTCGGGTGATCCCTCTTGAGCATGTATGCTTCTGCTACTTGTTCTACATCAGACTTCTTCCGCAAACGGCGAAACGCTTTGACTCGGTGAGTTTCGCGGCATTCCGACTTCGATGCCCCGGTTGCCGAAATTCAGTTGCCTTTGAATTTCGGGTGATCCCTCTTGAGCATGTATGCTTCTGCTACTTGTTCTACATCAGACTTCTTCCGCAAACGGCGAAACGCTTTGACTCGGTGAGTTTCGCGGCATTCCGACTTCGATGCCCCGGTTGCCGAAATTCAGTTGCCTTTGAATTTCGGGTGATCCCTCTTGAGCATGTATGCTTCTGCTACTTGTTCTACATCAGACTTCTTCCGCAAACGGCGAAACGCTTTGACTCGGTGAGTTTCGCGGCATTCCGACTTCGATGCCCCGGTTGCCGAAATTCAGTTGCCTTTGAATTTCGGGTGATCCCTCTTGAGCATGTATGCTTCTGCTACTTGTTCTACATCAGACTTCTTCCGCAAACGGCGAAACGCTTTGACTCGGTGAGTTTCGCGGCATTCCGACTTCGATGCCCCGTTGCCGAAATTCAGTTGCCTTTGAATTTCGGGTGATCCCTCTTGAGCATGTATGCTTCTGCTACTTGTTCTACATCAGACTTCTTCCGCAAACGGCGAAACGCTTTGACTCGGTGAGTTTCGCGGCATTCCGACTTCGATGCCCCGGTTGCCGAAATTCAGTTGCCTTTGAATTTCGGGTGATCCCTCTTGAGCATGTATGCTTCTGCTACTTGTTCTACATCAGACTTCTTCCGCAAACGGCGAAACGCTTTGACTCGGTGAGTTTCGCGGCATTCCGACTTCGATGCCCCGGTTGCCGAAATTCAGTTGCCTTTGAATTTCGGGTGATCCCTCTTGAGCATGTATGCTTCTGCTACTTGTTCTACATCAGACTTCTTCCGCAAACGGCGAAACGCTTTGACTCGGTGAGTTTCGCGGCATTCCGACTTCGATGCCCCGGTTGCCGAAATTCAGTTGCCTTTGAATTTCGGGTGATCCCTCTTGAGCATGTATGCTTCTGCTACTTGTTCTACATCAGACTTCTTCCGCAAACGGCGAAACGCTTTGACTCGGTGAGTTTCGCGGCATTCCGACTTCGATGCCCCGGTTGCCGAAATTCAGTTGCCTTTGAATTTCGGGTGATCCCTCTTGAGCATGTATGCTTCTGCTACTTGTTCTACATCAGACTTCTTCCGCAAACGGCGAAACGCTTTGACTCGGTGAGTTTCGCGGCATTCCGACTTCGATGCCCCGGTTGCCGAAATTCAGTTGCCTTTGAATTTCGGGTGATCCCTCTTGAGCATGTATGCTTCTGCTACTTGTTCTACATCAGACTTTCTTCCGCAAACGGCGAAACGCTTTGACTCGGTGAGTTTCGCGGCATTCCGACTTCGATGCCCCGGTTGCCGAAATTCAGTTGCCTTTGAATTTCGGGTGATCCCTCTTGAGCATGTATGCTTCTGCTACTTGTTCTACATCAGACTTCTTCCGCAAACGGCGAAACGCTTTGACTCGGTGAGTTTCGCGGCATTCCGACTTCGATGCCCCGGTTGCCGAAATTCAGTTGCCTTTGAATTTCGGGTGATCCCTCTTGAGCATGTATGCTTCTGCTACTTGTTCTACATCAGACTTCTTCCGCAAACGGCGAAACGCTTTGACTCGGTGAGTTTCGCGGCATTCCGACTTCGATGCCCCGGTTGCCGAAATTCAGTTGCCTTTGAATTTCGGGTGATCCCTCTTGAGCATGTATGCTTCTGCTACTTGTTCTACATCAGACTTCTTCCGCAAACGGCGAAACGCTTTGACTCGGTGAGTTTCGCGGCATTCCGACTTCGATGCCCCGGTTGCCGAAATTCAGTTGCCTTTGAATTTCGGGTGATCCCTCTTGAGCATGTATGCTTCTGCTACTTGTTCTACATCAGACTTCTTCCGCAAACGGCGAAACGCTTTGACTCGGTGAGTTTCGCGGCATTCCGACTTCGATGCCCCGGTTGCCGAAATTCAGTTGCCTTTGAATTTCGGGTGATCCCTCTTGAGCATGTATGCTTCTGCTACTTGTTCTACATCAGACTTCTTCCGCAAACGGCGAAACGCTTTGACTCGGTGAGTTTCGCGGCATTCCGACTTCGATGCCCCGGTTGCCGAAATTCAGTTGCCTTTGAATTTCGGGTGATCCCTCTTGAGCATGTATGCTTCTGCTACTTGTTCTACATCAGACTTCTTCCGCAAACGGCGAAACGCTTTGACTCGGTGAGTTTCGCGGCATTCCGACTTCGATGCCCCGGTTGCCGAAATTCAGTTGCCTTTGAATTTCGGGTGATCCCTCTTGAGCATGTATGCTTCTGCTACTTGTTCTACATCAGACTTCTTCCGCAAACGGCGAAACGCTTTGACTCGGTGAGTTTCGCGGCATTCCGACTTCGATGCCCCGGTTGCCGAAATTCAGTTGCCTTTGAATTTCGGGTGATCCCTCTTGAGCATGTATGCTTCTGCTACTTGTTCTACATCAGACTTCTTCCGCAAACGGCGAAACGCTTTGACTCGGTGAGTTTCGCGGCATTCCGACTTCGATGCCCCGGTTGCCGAAATTCAGTTGCCTTTGAATTTCGGGTGATCCCTCTTGAGCATGTATGCTTCTGCTACTTGTTCTACATCAGACTTCTTCCGCAAACGGCGAAACGCTTTGACTCGGTGAGTTTCGCGGCATTCCGACTTCGATGCCCCGGTTGCCGAAATTCAGTTGCCTTTGAATTTCGGGTGATCCCTCTTGAGCATGTATGCTTCTGCTACTTGTTCTACATCAGACTTCTTCCGCAAACGGCGAAACGCTTTGACTCGGTGAGTTTCGCGGCATTCCGACTTCGATGCCCCGGTTGCCGAAATTCAGTTGCCTTTGAATTTCGGGTGATCCCTCTTGAGCATGTATGCTTCTGCTACTTGTTCTACATCAGACTTCTTCCGCAAACGGCGAAACGCTTTGACTCGGTGAGTTTCGCGGCATTCCGACTTCGATGCCCCGGTTGCCGAAATTCAGTTGCCTTTGAATTTCGGGTGATCCCTCTTGAGCATGTATGCTTCTGCTACTTGTTCTACATCAGACTTCTTCCGCAAACGGCGAAACGCTTTGACTCGGTGAGTTTCGCGGCATTCCGACTTCGATGCCCCGGTTGCCGAAATTCAGTTGCCTTTGAATTTCGGGTGATCCCTCTTGAGCATGTATGCTTCTGCTACTTGTTCTACATCAGACTTCTTCCGCAAACGGCGAAACGCTTTGACTCGGTGAGTTTCGCGGCATTCCGACTTCGATGCCCCGGTTGCCGAAATTCAGTTGCCTTTGAATTTCGGGTGATCCCTCTTGAGCATGTATGCTTCTGCTACTTGTTCTACATCAGACTTCTTCCGCAAACGGCGAAACGCTTTGACTCGGTGAGTTTCGCGGCATTCCGACTTCGATGCCCCGGTTGCCGAAATTCAGTTGCCTTTGAATTTCGGGTGATCCCTCTTGAGCATGTATGCTTCTGCTACTTGTTCTACATCAGACTTCTTCCGCAAACGGCGAAACGCTTTGACTCGGTGAGTTTCGCGGCATTCCGACTTCGATGCCCCGGTTGCCGAAATTCAGTTGCCTTTGAATTTCGGGTGATCCCTCTTGAGCATGTATGCTTCTGCTACTTGTTCTACATCAGACTTTCTTCCGCAAACGGCGAAACGCTTTGACTCGGTGAGTTTCGCGGCATTCCGACTTCGATGCCCCGGTTGCCGAAATTCAGTTGCCTTTGAATTTCGGGTGATCCCTCTTGAGCATGTATGCTTCTGCTACTTGTTCTACATCAGACTTCTTCCGCAAACGGCGAAACGCTTTGACTCGGTGAGTTTCGCGGCATTCCGACTTCGATGCCCCGGTTGCCGAAATTCAGTTGCCTTTGAATTTCGGGTGATCCCTCTTGAGCATGTATGCTTCTGCTACTTGTTCTACATCAGACTTCTTCCGCAAACGGCGAAACGCTTTGACTCGGTGAGTTTCGCGGCATTCCGACTTCGATGCCCCGGTTGCCGAAATTCAGTTGCCTTTGAATTTCGGGTGATCCCTCTTGAGCATGTATGCTTCTGCTACTTGTTCTACATCAGACTTCTTCCGCAAACGGCGAAACGCTTTGACTCGGTGAGTTTCGCGGCATTCCGACTTCGATGCCCCGGTTGCCGAAATTCAGTTGCCTTTGAATTTCGGGTGATCCCTCTTGAGCATGTATGCTTCTGCTACTTGTTCTACATCAGACTTCTTCCGCAAACGGCGAAACGCTTTGACTCGGTGAGTTTCGCGGCATTCCGACTTCGATGCCCCGGTTGCCGAAATTCAGTTGCCTTTGAATTTCGGGTGATCCCTCTTGAGCATGTATGCTTCTGCTACTTGTTCTACATCAGACTTCCTTCCGCAAACGGCGAAACGCTTTGACTCGGTGAGTTTCGCGGCATTCCGACTTCGATGCCCCGGTTGCCGAAATTCAGTTGCCTTTGAATTTCGGGTGATCCCTCTTGAGCATGTATGCTTCTGCTACTTGTTCTACATCAGACTTTCTTCCGCAAACGGCGAAACGCTTTGACTCGGTGAGTTTCGCGGCATTCCGACTTCGATGCCCCGGTTGCCGAAATTCAGTTGCCTTTGAATTTCGGGTGATCCCTCTTGAGCATGTATGCTTCTGCTACTTGTTCTACATCAGACTTCTCTTCCGCAAACGGCGAAACGCTTTGACTCGGTGAGTTTCGCGGCATTCCGACTTCGATGCCCCGGTTGCCGAAATTCAGTTGCCTTTGAATTTCGGGTGATCCCTCTTGAGCATGTATGCTTCTGCTACTTGTTCTACATCAGACTTCTTCCGCAAACGGCGAAACGCTTTGACTCGGTGAGTTTCGCGGCATTCCGACTTCGATGCCCCGGTTGCCGAAATTCAGTTGCCTTTGAATTTCGGGTGATCCCTCTTGAGCATGTATGCTTCTGCTACTTGTTCTACATCAGACTTCTTCCGCAAACGGCGAAACGCTTTGACTCGGTGAGTTTCGCGGCATTCCGACTTCGATGCCCGGTTGCCGAAATTCAGTTGCCTTTGAATTTCGGGTGATCCCTCTTGAGCATGTATGCTTCTGCTACTTGTTCTACATCAGACTTCTTCCGCAAACGGCGAAACGCTTTGACTCGGTGAGTTTCGCGGCATTCCGACTTCGATGCCCCGGTTGCCGAAATTCAGTTGCCTTTGAATTTCGGGTGATCCCTCTTGAGCATGTATGCTTCTGCTACTTGTTCTACATCAGACTTCTTCCGCAAACGGCGAAACGCTTTGACTCGGTGAGTTTCGCGGCATTCCGACTTCGATGCCCCGGTTGCCGAAATTCAGTTGCCTTTGAATTTCGGGTGATCCCTCTTGAGCATGTATGCTTCTGCTACTTGTTCTACATCAGACTTCTTCCGCAAACGGCGAAACGCTTTGACTCGGTGAGTTTCGCGGCATTCCGACTTCGATGCCCCGGTTGCCGAAATTCAGTTGCCTTTGAATTTCGGGTGATCCCTCTTGAGCATGTATGCTTCTGCTACTTGTTCTACATCAGACTTCTTCCGCAAACGGCGAAACGCTTTGACTCGGTGAGTTTCGCGGCATTCCGACTTCGATGCCCCGGTTGCCGAAATTCAGTTGCCTTTGAATTTCGGGTGATCCCTCTTGAGCATGTATGCTTCTGCTACTTGTTCTACATCAGACTTCTTCCGCAAACGGCGAAACGCTTTGACTCGGTGAGTTTCGCGGCATTCCGACTTCGATGCCCCGGTTGCCGAAATTCAGTTGCCTTTGAATTTCGGGTGATCCCTCTTGAGCATGTATGCTTCTGCTACTTGTTCTACATCAGACTTTCTTCCGCAAACGGCGAAACGCTTTGACTCGGTGAGTTTCGCGGCATTCCGACTTCGATGCCCCGGTTGCCGAAATTCAGTTGCCTTTGAATTTCGGGTGATCCCTCTTGAGCATGTATGCTTCTGCTACTTGTTCTACATCAGACTTCTTCCGCAAACGGCGAAACGCTTTGACTCGGTGAGTTTCGCGGCATTCCGACTTCGATGCCCCGGTTGCCGAAATTCAGTTGCCTTTGAATTTCGGGTGATCCCTCTTGAGCATGTATGCTTCTGCTACTTGTTCTACATCAGACTTCTTCCGCAAACGGCGAAACGCTTTGACTCGGTGAGTTTCGCGGCATTCCGACTTCGATGCCCCGGTTGCCGAAATTCAGTTGCCTTTGAATTTCGGGTGATCCCTCTTGAGCATGTATGCTTCTGCTACTTGTTCTACATCAGACTTCTTCCGCAAACGGCGAAACGCTTTGACTCGGTGAGTTTCGCGGCATTCCGACTTCGATGCCCCGGTTGCCGAAATTCAGTTGCCTTTGAATTTCGGGTGATCCCTCTTGAGCATGTATGCTTCTGCTACTTGTTCTACATCAGACTTCTTCCGCAAACGGCGAAACGCTTTGACTCGGTGAGTTTCGCGGCATTCCGACTTCGATGCCCCGGTTGCCGAAATTCAGTTGCCTTTGAATTTCGGGTGATCCCTCTTGAGCATGTATGCTTCTGCTACTTGTTCTACATCAGACTTCTTCCGCAAACGGCGAAACGCTTTGACTCGGTGAGTTTCGCGGCATTCCGACTTCGATGCCCCGGTTGCCGAAATTCAGTTGCCTTTGAATTTCGGGTGATCCCTCTTGAGCATGTATGCTTCTGCTACTTGTTCTACATCAGACTTCTTCCGCAAACGGCGAAACGCTTTGACTCGGTGAGTTTCGCGGCATTCCGACTTCGATGCCCCGGTTGCCGAAATTCAGTTGCCTTTGAATTTCGGGTGATCCCTCTTGAGCATGTATGCTTCTGCTACTTGTTCTACATCAGACTTTCTTCCGCAAACGGCGAAACGCTTTGACTCGGTGAGTTTCGCGGCATTCCGACTTCGATGCCCCGGTTGCCGAAATTCAGTTGCCTTTGAATTTCGGGTGATCCCTCTTGAGCATGTATGCTTCTGCTACTTGTTCTACATCAGACTTCTTCCGCAAACGGCGAAACGCTTTGACTCGGTGAGTTTCGCGGCATTCCGACTTCGATGCCCCGGTTGCCGAAATTCAGTTGCCTTTGAATTTCGGGTGATCCCTCTTGAGCATGTATGCTTCTGCTACTTGTTCTACATCAGACTTCTTCCGCAAACGGCGAAACGCTTTGACTCGGTGAGTTTCGCGGCATTCCGACTTCGATGCCCCGGTTGCCGAAATTCAGTTGCCTTTGAATTTCGGGTGATCCCTCTTGAGCATGTATGCTTCTGCTACTTGTTCTACATCAGACTTCTTCCGCAAACGGCGAAACGCTTTGACTCGGTGAGTTTCGCGGCATTCCGACTTCGATGCCCCGGTTGCCGAAATTCAGTTGCCTTTGAATTTCGGGTGATCCCTCTTGAGCATGTATGCTTCTGCTACTTGTTCTACATCAGACTTCTTCCGCAAACGGCGAAACGCTTTGACTCGGTGAGTTTCGCGGCATTCCGACTTCGATGCCCCGGTTGCCGAAATTCAGTTGCCTTTGAATTTCGGGTGATCCCTCTTGAGCATGTATGCTTCTGCTACTTGTTCTACATCAGACTTCTTCCGCAAACGGCGAAACGCTTTGACTCGGTGAGTTTCGCGGCATTCCGACTTCGATGCCCCGGTTGCCGAAATTCAGTTGCCTTTGAATTTCGGGTGATCCCTCTTGAGCATGTATGCTTCTGCTACTTGTTCTACATCAGACTTCTTCCGCAAACGGCGAAACGCTTTGACTCGGTGAGTTTCGCGGCATTCCGACTTCGATGCCCCGGTTGCCGAAATTCAGTTGCCTTTGAATTTCGGGTGATCCCTCTTGAGCATGTATGCTTCTGCTACTTGTTCTACATCAGACTTCTTCCGCAAACGGCGAAACGCTTTGACTCGGTGAGTTTCGCGGCATTCCGACTTCGATGCCCCGGTTGCCGAAATTCAGTTGCCTTTGAATTTCGGGTGATCCCTCTTGAGCATGTATGCTTCTGCTACTTGTTCTACATCAGACTTCTTCCGCAAACGGCGAAACGCTTTGACTCGGTGAGTTTCGCGGCATTCCGACTTCGATGCCCCGGTTGCCGAAATTCAGTTGCCTTTGAATTTCGGGTGATCCCTCTTGAGCATGTATGCTTCTGCTACTTGTTCTACATCAGACTTCTTCCGCAAACGGCGAAACGCTTTGACTCGGTGAGTTTCGCGGCATTCCGACTTCGATGCCCCGGTTGCCGAAATTCAGTTGCCTTTGAATTTCGGGTGATCCCTCTTGAGCATGTATGCTTCTGCTACTTGTTCTACATCAGACTTCTTCCGCAAACGGCGAAACGCTTTGACTCGGTGAGTTTCGCGGCATTCCGACTTCGATGCCCCGGTTGCCGAAATTCAGTTGCCTTTGAATTTCGGGTGATCCCTCTTGAGCATGTATGCTTCTGCTACTTGTTCTACATCAGACTTCTTCCGCAAACGGCGAAACGCTTTGACTCGGTGAGTTTCGCGGCATTCCGACTTCGATGCCCCGGTTGCCGAAATTCAGTTGCCTTTGAATTTCGGGTGATCCCTCTTGAGCATGTATGCTTCTGCTACTTGTTCTACATCAGACTTCTTCCGCAAACGGCGAAACGCTTTGACTCGGTGAGTTTCGCGGCATTCCGACTTCGATTCCCCGGTTGCCGAAATTCAGTTGCCTTTGAATTTCGGGTGATCCCTCTTGAGCATGTATGCTTCTGCTACTTGTTCTACATCAGACTTCTTCCGCAAACGGCGAAACGCTTTGACTCGGTGAGTTTCGCGGCATTCCGACTTCGATGCCCCGGTTGCCGAAATTCAGTTGCCTTTGAATTTCGGGTGATCCCTCTTGAGCATGTATGCTTCTGCTACTTGTTCTACATCAGACTTCTTCCGCAAACGGCGAAACGCTTTGACTCGGTGAGTTTCGCGGCATTCCGACTTCGATGCCCGGTTGCCGAAATTCAGTTGCCTTTGAATTTCGGGTGATCCCTCTTGAGCATGTATGCTTCTGCTACTTGTTCTACATCAGACTTCTTCCGCAAACGGCGAAACGCTTTGACTCGGTGAGTTTCGCGGCATTCCGACTTCGATGCCCCGGTTGCCGAAATTCAGTTGCCTTTGAATTTCGGGTGATCCCTCTTGAGCATGTATGCTTCTGCTACTTGTTCTACATCAGACTTCTTCCGCAAACGGCGAAACGCTTTGACTCGGTGAGTTTCGCGGCATTCCGACTTCGATGCCCCGGTTGCCGAAATTCAGTTGCCTTTGAATTTCGGGTGATCCCTCTTGAGCATGTATGCTTCTGCTACTTGTTCTACATCAGACTTCTTCCGCAAACGGCGAAACGCTTTGACTCGGTGAGTTTCGCGGCATTCCGACTTCGATGCCCCGGTTGCCGAAATTCAGTTGCCTTTGAATTTCGGGTGATCCCTCTTGAGCATGTATGCTTCTGCTACTTGTTCTACATCAGACTTCTTCCGCAAACGGCGAAACGCTTTGACTCGGTGAGTTTCGCGGCATTCCGACTTCGATTCCCCGGTTGCCGAAATTCAGTTGCCTTTGAATTTCGGGTGATCCCTCTTGAGCATGTATGCTTCTGCTACTTGTTCTACATCAGACTTCTTCCGCAAACGGCGAAACGCTTTGACTCGGTGAGTTTCGCGGCATTCCGACTTCGATTCCCCGGTTGCCGAAATTCAGTTGCCTTTGAATTTCGGGTGATCCCTCTTGAGCATGTATGCTTCTGCTACTTGTTCTACATCAGACTTCTTCCGCAAACGGCGAAACGCTTTGACTCGGTGAGTTTCGCGGCATTCCGACTTCGATGCCCCGGTTGCCGAAATTCAGTTGCCTTTGAATTTCGGGTGATCCCTCTTGAGCATGTATGCTTCTGCTACTTGTTCTACATCAGACTTCTTCCGCAAACGGCGAAACGCTTTGACTCGGTGAGTTTCGCGGCATTCCGACTTCGATTCCCCGGTTGCCGAAATTCAGTTGCCTTTGAATTTCGGGTGATCCCTCTTGAGCATGTATGCTTCTGCTACTTGTTCTACATCAGACTTCTTCCGCAAACGGCGAAACGCTTTGACTCGGTGAGTTTCGCGGCATTCCGACTTCGATTCCCCGGTTGCCGAAATTCAGTTGCCTTTGAATTTCGGGTGATCCCTCTTGAGCATGTATGCTTCTGCTACTTGTTCTACATCAGACTTCTTCCGCAAACGGCGAAACGCTTTGACTCGGTGAGTTTCGCGGCATTCCGACTTCGATTCCCCGGTTGCCGAAATTCAGTTGCCTTTGAATTTCGGGTGATCCCTCTTGAGCATGTATGCTTCTGCTACTTGTTCTACATCAGACTTCTTCCGCAAACGGCGAAACGCTTTGACTCGGTGAGTTTCGCGGCATTCCGACTTCGATGCCCCGGTTGCCGAAATTCAGTTGCCTTTGAATTTCGGGTGATCCCTCTTGAGCATGTATGCTTCTGCTACTTGTTCTACATCAGACTTCTTCCGCAAACGGCGAAACGCTTTGACTCGGTGAGTTTCGCGGCATTCCGACTTCGATTCCCGGTTGCCGAAATTCAGTTGCCTTTGAATTTCGGGTGATCCCTCTTGAGCATGTATGCTTCTGCTACTTGTTCTACATCAGACTTCTTCCGCAAACGGCGAAACGCTTTGACTCGGTGAGTTTCGCGGCATTCCGACTTCGATGCCCCGGTTGCCGAAATTCAGTTGCCTTTGAATTTCGGGTGATCCCTCTTGAGCATGTATGCTTCTGCTACTTGTTCTACATCAGACTTCTTCCGCAAACGGCGAAACGCTTTGACTCGGTGAGTTTCGCGGCATTCCGACTTCGATTCCCCGGTTGCCGAAATTCAGTTGCCTTTGAATTTCGGGTGATCCCTCTTGAGCATGTATGCTTCTGCTACTTGTTCTACATCAGACTTCTTCCGCAAACGGCGAAACGCTTTGACTCGGTGAGTTTCGCGGCATTCCGACTTCGATGCCCCGGTTGCCGAAATTCAGTTGCCTTTGAATTTCGGGTGATCCCTCTTGAGCATGTATGCTTCTGCTACTTGTTCTACATCAACTTCTTCCGCAAACGGCGAAACGCTTTGACTCGGTGAGTTTCGCGGCATTCCGACTTCGATTCCCCGGTTGCCGAAATTCAGTTGCCTTTGAATTTCGGGTGATCCCTCTTGAGCATGTATGCTTCTGCTACTTGTTCTACATCAGACTTCTTCCGCAAACGGCGAAACGCTTTGACTCGGTGAGTTTCGCGGCATTCCGACTTCGATTCCCGGTTGCCGAAATTCAGTTGCCTTTGAATTTCGGGTGATCCCTCTTGAGCATGTATGCTTCTGCTACTTGTTCTACATCAGACTTCTTCCGCAAACGGCGAAACGCTTTGACTCGGTGAGTTTCGCGGCATTCCGACTTCGATTCCCCGGTTGCCGAAATTCAGTTGCCTTTGAATTTCGGGTGATCCCTCTTGAGCATGTATGCTTCTGCTACTTGTTCTACATCAGACTTCTTCCGCAAACGGCGAAACGCTTTGACTCGGTGAGTTTCGCGGCATTCCGACTTCGATTCCCCGGTTGCCGAAATTCAGTTGCCTTTGAATTTCGGGTGATCCCTCTTGAGCATGTATGCTTCTGCTACTTGTTCTACATCAGACTTCTTCCGCAAACGGCGAAACGCTTTGACTCGGTGAGTTTCGCGGCATTCCGACTTCGATGCCCCGGTTGCCGAAATTCAGTTGCCTTTGAATTTCGGGTGATCCCTCTTGAGCATGTATGCTTCTGCTACTTGTTCTACATCAGACTTCTTTCCGCAAACGGCGAAACGCTTTGACTCGGTGAGTTTCGCGGCATTCCGACTTCGATTCCCGGTTGCCGAAATTCAGTTGCCTTTGAATTTCGGGTGATCCCTCTTGAGCATGTATGCTTCTGCTACTTGTTCTACATCAGACTTCTTCCGCAAACGGCGAAACGCTTTGACTCGGTGAGTTTCGCGGCATTCCGACTTCGATTCCCCGGTTGCCGAAATTCAGTTGCCTTTGAATTTCGGGTGATCCCTCTTGAGCATGTATGCTTCTGCTACTTGTTCTACATCAGACTTCTTCCGCAAACGGCGAAACGCTTTGACTCGGTGAGTTTCGCGGCATTCCGACTTCGATTCCCCGGTTGCCGAAATTCAGTTGCCTTTGAATTTCGGGTGATCCCTCTTGAGCATGTATGCTTCTGCTACTTGTTCTACATCAGACTTCTTCCGCAAACGGCGAAACGCTTTGACTCGGTGAGTTTCGCGGCATTCCGACTTCGATGCCCCGGTTGCCGAAATTCAGTTGCCTTTGAATTTCGGGTGATCCCTCTTGAGCATGTATGCTTCTGCTACTTGTTCTACATCAGACTTCTTCCGCAAACGGCGAAACGCTTTGACTCGGTGAGTTTCGCGGCATTCCGACTTCGATTCCCCGGTTGCCGAAATTCAGTTGCCTTTGAATTTCGGGTGATCCCTCTTGAGCATGTATGCTTCTGCTACTTGTTCTACATCAGACTTCTTCCGCAAACGGCGAAACGCTTTGACTCGGTGAGTTTCGCGGCATTCCGACTTCGATGCCCCGGTTGCCGAAATTCAGTTGCCTTTGAATTTCGGGTGATCCCTCTTGAGCATGTATGCTTCTGCTACTTGTTCTACATCAGACTTCTTCCGCAAACGGCGAAACGCTTTGACTCGGTGAGTTTCGCGGCATTCCGACTTCGATTCCCCGGTTGCCGAAATTCAGTTGCCTTTGAATTTCGGGTGATCCCTCTTGAGCATGTATGCTTCTGCTACTTGTTCTACATCAGACTTCTTCCGCAAACGGCGAAACGCTTTGACTCGGTGAGTTTCGCGGCATTCCGACTTCGATGCCCCGGTTGCCGAAATTCAGTTGCCTTTGAATTTCGGGTGATCCCTCTTGAGCATGTATGCTTCTGCTACTTGTTCTACATCAGACTTCTTCCGCAAACGGCGAAACGCTTTGACTCGGTGAGTTTCGCGGCATTCCGACTTCGATGCCCCGGTTGCCGAAATTCAGTTGCCTTTGAATTTCGGGTGATCCCTCTTGAGCATGTATGCTTCTGCTACTTGTTCTACATCAGACTTCTTCCGCAAACGGCGAAACGCTTTGACTCGGTGAGTTTCGCGGCATTCCGACTTCGATTCCCCGGTTGCCGAAATTCAGTTGCCTTTGAATTTCGGGTGATCCCTCTTGAGCATGTATGCTTCTGCTACTTGTTCTACATCAGACTTCTTCCGCAAACGGCGAAACGCTTTGACTCGGTGAGTTTCGCGGCATTCCGACTTCGATGCCCCGGTTGCCGAAATTCAGTTGCCTTTGAATTTCGGGTGATCCCTCTTGAGCATGTATGCTTCTGCTACTTGTTCTACATCAGACTTCTTCCGCAAACGGCGAAACGCTTTGACTCGGTGAGTTTCGCGGCATTCCGACTTCGATTCCCCGGTTGCCGAAATTCAGTTGCCTTTGAATTTCGGGTGATCCCTCTTGAGCATGTATGCTTCTGCTACTTGTTCTACATCAGACTTCTTCCGCAAACGGCGAAACGCTTTGACTCGGTGAGTTTCGCGGCATTCCGACTTCGATGCCCCGGTTGCCGAAATTCAGTTGCCTTTGAATTTCGGGTGATCCCTCTTGAGCATGTATGCTTCTGCTACTTGTTCTACATCAGACTTCTTCCGCAAACGGCGAAACGCTTTGACTCGGTGAGTTTCGCGGCATTCCGACTTCGATTCCCCGGTTGCCGAAATTCAGTTGCCTTTGAATTTCGGGTGATCCCTCTTGAGCATGTATGCTTCTGCTACTTGTTCTACATCAGACTTCTTCCGCAAACGGCGAAACGCTTTGACTCGGTGAGTTTCGCGGCATTCCGACTTCGATGCCCCGGTTGCCGAAATTCAGTTGCCTTTGAATTTCGGGTGATCCCTCTTGAGCATGTATGCTTCTGCTACTTGTTCTACATCAGACTTCTTCCGCAAACGGCGAAACGCTTTGACTCGGTGAGTTTCGCGGCATTCCGACTTCGATTCCCCGGTTGCCGAAATTCAGTTGCCTTTGAATTTCGGGTGATCCCTCTTGAGCATGTATGCTTCTGCTACTTGTTCTACATCAGACTTCTTCCGCAAACGGCGAAACGCTTTGACTCGGTGAGTTTCGCGGCATTCCGACTTCGATTCCCCGGTTGCCGAAATTCAGTTGCCTTTGAATTTCGGGTGATCCCTCTTGAGCATGTATGCTTCTGCTACTTGTTCTACATCAGACTTCTTCCGCAAACGGCGAAACGCTTTGACTCGGTGAGTTTCGCAGCATTCCGACATTCGCTTCCCCGGTTGCCGAAATTCAATTGCCTTTGAGAATTTCAGGGTGATCCCTCTTGATCGCATGTATGCTATCTGCTACTTGTTCTACTTGAGACTTTCTTGCTGGCAAACGGCGTAACGCTTTGACTCAGGTGAGTTTCGCGGCATTCCAAATTCGATTCCCCGGTTGCACGCAACATTCAGTTTGCCATTGAATATCGGGTGATCCCACTTGAACATGGATTCTTCTCCTACTTGTTCTGACCATCAGTCTGCTTTCCGCAAACGGCGCAACGCTTTGACTGCGTGAGTTCTCGCAGGCATTCGACTTCGATTCCCCAGGTTTGCCGAAATTCCGTTGCCTTTGAATTTCGGGTGATCCCTCTGCGAGCACAGTATGCTTCTGCTACCTGTTCCTACATGACCACTTCTTTCCGCAAACGGCGAAAGACGTTGACTCAGGCAGTACTTCGCGGCATTCCGACCTCGATCCCCAGTTGACAACGAAATTCAATATTGCCTCTCCTGAAATCTTCGGGTGATCCCTTCTTGAGCACTGTATGTCTTTCTGCTACTTGTTCTACATCAGCCTTCTTTTCCGACAAACGGCGAAACGCTTTGACATAGGTGAGTTTCGCGGACACCTCCCCCTTCGATTTCCCCTGGTTGACCGAAATTTCAGTTGCCTTTGAATTTCGGGTGATCCCTCTTGAGCATGTATGGCTTCTGCTACTTTGTTCTACATCAGACTTCTTCCTCCGCCAAACGGCGAAACGCTTTGACTCGGTTGTGAGTTTCCCCGCATGTTTTCCCCCCCCACCCACCCCCCCCCCACCCCCCCCCCCCCCCCCCCCACCCCCCCCCCCCCTCTTCGATTCCCCGGGTTGCCGAAATTTCAGTTGCCCTTTTGCATTTCGGGTGATCCCTCTTGAGCATGTTATGCTTTCTGCTACTTGTTCTACATCAGACTTCTTTCCGCAAACGGCGAAAACGCTTTGACTAATTCAGTTTCGCAGGCCATTCCGACTTCGATTCCCCGGTATGCCGAAATTCAGTTGCCCTTTTGAATTTCGGGTGATCCCTCTTGAGCATCGTATGCCTTCTGCTACTTGTTCTACATTCAGACTTCTTCCGAGTCAAAACACGGCCGAACACACGCTTTGTGACTCGTGTGGAGACTTTCGCGGCTCACATTTACGACTTCGATTCCCCGGTTGCTCGAAATTCAGTTGCCTTTGAATTTTCGGGTGATCCCTCTTGAGCATGTATGCTTTCTGCTACTTGAGTTCTACATCAGACTTCTTTCCGCCAAACGGCGAAACGCTTTTTGACTCGGTGAGTTTGGTTTCGCCAAGGGCAATTTCCCAGCCTTCGAGTTCCCCTCGGTTGCCTGAAATTCAGTTGCCTTTGAATTTCGGGTGATCCCTCTTGAGCATGTATGCTTCTGCTACTTGTTCTCCATCAGCCTTCTTCCGCAAACGGCGAAACGCTTTGACTCGGTGAGTTTCGCGGCATTCCGACTTCGATTTCACGGTTGCCGAAATTCAGTTGCCTTTGAATTTCGGGTGATCCCTCTTGAGCATGTATGCTTCTGCTACTTGTTCTACATCAGCCTTCTTTCCGCAAACGGCGAAACGCTTTGACTCGGTGAGTTTCGCGGCATTCCGACTTCGATTTCACGGTTGCTGAAATTCAGTTGTCTTTGAATTTCGGGTGATCCCTCTTGAGCATGTATGCTTCTGCTACTTGTTCTACATCAGACTTCTTTCGCAAACGGCCAAACGCTTTGAATTGGTGAGTTTCGCGGCATTCCGACTTCGATGCCCCGGTTGCCGAAATTCAGTTGCCTTTGAATTTTGGGTGATCCCTCTTGAGCATGTCTGCTTCTGCTACTTGTTCTACATTAGCCTTCTTTCCGCAAACGGCGAAACGCTATGACTCGGTGAGTTTCGCGGCATTCCGACTTCGATTCCCCGGTTGCCGAAATTCAGTTGCCTTTGAATTTTGGGTGATCCCTCTTGAGCATGTATGCTTCTGCTACTTGTTCTACATCAGCCTTCTTTCCGCAAACGGCGAAACGCTTTGACTCGGTGAGTTTCGCGGCATTCCGACTTTGATTCCCGGTTGCCGAAATTCAGTTGCCTTTGAATTTCGGGTGATCCCTCTTGAGCATGTATGCTTCTGCTACTTGTTCTACTTCAGACTTCTTCCGCAAACGGCGAAACGCTTTGACTCGGTGAGGTTCGCGCATTCCACCCTCGATTCTCGGTTGCCGAAATTCAGGTGCCTTTGAATTTCGGGTGATCCCTCTTGAGCATGTATGCTTCTGCTACTTGTTCTACATCAGACTTCTTCCCCAAACGGCGAAACGCTTTGACTCGGTGAGTTTCGGTGCATTCCGACTTCGATGCCCCGGTTGCCGAAATTCAGTTGGCTTTGAATTTCGGGTGATCCTTCTTGAGCATGTATGCTTCTGCTACTAGTTCTACATCAGCCTTCTTTCCGCAAACGGCGAAACGCTTTGACTCGGGCAGTTTCGCGGCATTCAACCTTCGATTCCCCGGTTGCCGAAATTCAGTTGGCTTTGAATTTCGGGTGATCCCTCTTGAGCATGTATGCTTCTGCTACTTGTTCTACATCAGCCTTCTTCCGCAAACGGCAAAACGCTTTGACTCGGTGAGTTTGGCGGCATTCCGCCTTCGATTCCCGGTTGCCGAAATTCAGTTGCCTTTGAATTTCGGGTGATCCCTCTTGAGCATGTATGCTTCTGCTACTTGTTCTACATCAGCCTTCTTTCCGCAAACGGCGAAACGCTTTGACTCGGTGAGTTTCGCGGCATTCCGACTTCGATTCCCCGGTTGCCGAAATTCAGTTGCCTTTGAATTTCGGGTGATCCCTCTTGAGCATGTATGCTTCTGCTACTTGTTCTACTTGAGACTTCTTCCGCAAACGGCGAAACGCTTTGACTACGTGAGTTTCGCGGCATTCCGACTTCGATTCCCCGGTTGCCGAAATTCAGTTGCCTTTGAATTTCGGGTGATCCCTCTTGAGCATGTATGCTTCTGCTACTTGTTCTACATCAGCCTTCTTTCCGCAAACGGCGAAACGCTTTGACTCGGTGAGTTTCGCGGCATTCCACCTTCGATTCCTCGGTTGCCGAAATTCAGTTGCCTTTGAATTTCGGGTGATCCCTCTTGAGCATGTATGCTTCTGCTACTTGTTCTACATCAGCCTTCTTTCCGCAAACGGTGAAACGCTTTGACTACGTGAGTTTCGCGGCATTCCGACTTCGATTCCCCGGTTGCCGAAATTCAGTTGCCTTTGAATTTCGGGTGATCCCTCTTGAGCATGTATGCTTCTGCTACTTGTTCTACTTGATACTTCTTCCGCAAACGGCGAAACGCTTTGACTCGGTGAGTTTCGCGGCATTCCGACTTCGATTCCCCGGTTGCCGAAATTCAGTTGCCTTTGAATTTCGGGTGATCCCTCTTGAGCATGTATGCTTCTGCTACTTGTTCTACATCAGACTTCTTCCGCAAACGGCGAAACGCTTTGACTCGGTGAGTTTCGCGGCATTCCGACTTCGATGCCCCGGTTGCCGAAATTCAGTTGCCTTTGAATTTCGGGTGATCCCTCTTGAGCATGTATGCTTCTGCTACTTGTTCTACATCAGCCTTCTTCCGCAAACGGCGAAACGCTTTGACTCGGTGAGTTTCGCGGCATTCCTTCGATTCCCGGTTGCCGAAATTCAGTTGCCTTTGAATTTCGGGTGATCCCTCTTGAGCATGTATGCTTCTGCTACTTGTTCTACATCAGACTTCTTCCGCAAACGGCGAAACGCTTTGACTCGGTGAGTTTCGCGGCATTCCGACTTCGATTCCCCGGTTGCCGAAATTCAGTTGCCTTTGAATTTCGGGTGATCCCTCTTGAGCATGTATGCTTCTGCTACTTGTTCTACATCAGACTTCTTCCGCAAACTGGCGAAACGCTTTGACTCGGTGAGTTTTCGCGGCATTCCGACTTCGATTCCCCGGTTGCCGAAATTCAGTTGCCTTTGAATTTCGGGTGATCCCTCTTGAGCATGTATGCTTCTGCTACTTGTTCTACATCAGACTTCTTCCGCAAACGGCGAAACGCTTTGACTCGGGAGTTTCGCGGCATTCCACCTTCGATTCCCGGTTGCCGAAATTCAGTTGCCTTTGAATTTCGGGTGATCCCTCTTGAGCATGTATGCTTCTGCTACTTGTTCTACATCAGCCTTCTTCCGCAAACGGCGAAACGCTTTGACTCGGTGAGTTTCGCGGCATTCCACCTTCGATTCCCCGGTTGCCGAAATTCAGTTGCCTTTTAATTTCGGGTGATCCCTCTTGAGCATGTATGCTTCTGCTACTTGTTCTACATCAGACTTCTTCCGCAAACGGCCAAACGCTTTGAATCGGTGAGTTTGGCGGCATTCCGACTTCGATACCCCGGTTGCCGAAATTCAGTTGCCTTTGAATTTCGGGTGATCCCTCTTGAGCATGTATGCTTCTGCTACTTGTTCTACTTCAGACTTCTTCCGCAAACGGCGAAACGCTTTGACTCGGTGAGTTTCGCGGCATTCCAACTTCGATTCCCGGTTGCCGAAATTCAGTTGCCTTTGAATTTCGGGTGATCCCTCTTGAGCATGTATGCTTCTGCTACTTGTTCTACATCAGCCTTCTTCCGCAAACGGCGAAACGCTTTGACTCGGTGAGTTTTCGCGGCATTCCGACTTCGATTCCCGGTTGCCGAAATTCAGTTGCCTTTGAATTTCGGGTGATCCCTCTTGAGCATGTATGCTTCTGCTACTTGTTCTACATCAGCTTCTTTCGCAAACGGCGAAACGCTTTGACTACGTGAGTTTCGCGGCATTCCGACTTCGATTCCCCGGTTGCCGAAATTCAGTTGCCTTTGAATTTCGGGTGATCCCTCTTGAGCATGTATGCTTCTGCTACTTGTTCTACATCAGCCTTCTTTCCGCAAACGGCGAAACGCTTTGACTCGGTGAGTTTCGCGGCATTCCACCTTCGATTCCCCGGTTGCCGAAATTCAGTTGCCTTTGAATTTCGGGTGATCCCTCTTGAGCATGTATGCTTCTGCTACTTGTTCTACATCAGCCTTCTTTCCGCAAACGGCGAAACGCTTTGACTCGGTGAGTTTCGCGGCATTCCGACTTCGATTCCCCGGTTGCCGAAATTCAGTTGCCTTTGAATTTCGGGTGATCCCTCTTGAGCATGTATGCTTCTGCTACTTGTTCTACATCAGCCTTCTTTCCGCAAACGGCGAAACGCTTTGACTCGGTGAGTTTCGCGGCATTCCGACTTCGATTCCCGGTTGCCGAAATTCAGTTGCCTTTGAATTTCGGGTGATCCCTCTTGAGCATGTATGCTTCTGCTACTTGTTCTACTTGAGACTTCTTCCGCAAACGGCGAAACGCTTTGACTCGGTGAGTTTCGCGGCATTCCACCTTCGATTCCCCGGTTGCCGAAATTCAGTTGCCTTTGAATTTCGGGTGATCCCTCTTGAGCATGTATGCTTCTGCTACTTGTTCTACATCAGCCTTCTTTCCGCAAACGGCGAAACGCTTTGACTAGGTGAGTTTCGCGGCATTCCGACTTCGATTCCCCGGTTGCCGAAATTCAGTTGCCTTTGAATTTCGGGTGATCCCTCTTGAGCATGTATGCTTCTGCTACTTGTTCTACTTGAGACTTCTTCCGCAAACGGCGAAACGCTTTGACTACGTGAGTTTCGCGGCATTCCGACTTCGATTCCCCGGTTGCCGAAATTCAGTTGCCTTTGAATTTCGGGTGATCCCTCTTGAGCATGTATGCTTCTGCTACTTGTTCTACATCAGCCTTCTTTCCGCAAACGGCGAAACGCTTTGACTCGGTGAGTTTCGCGGCATTCCGACTTCGATTCCCCGGTTGCCGAAATTCAGTTGCCTTTGAATTTCGGGTGATCCCTCTTGAGCATGTATGCTTCTGCTACTTGTTCTACATCAGCCTTCTTCCGCAAACGGCGAAACGCTTTGACTCGGTGAGTTTCGCGGCATTCCGACTTCGATTCCCGGTTGCCGAAATTCAGTTGCCTTTGAATTTCGGGTGATCCCTCTTGAGCATGTATGCTTCTGCTACTTGTTCTACATCAGCCTTCTTCCGCAAACGGCGAAACGCTTTGACTCGGTGAGTTTCGCGGCATTCCACCTTCGATTCCCCCGTTGCCGAAATTCAGTTGCCTTTTAATTTCGGGTGATCCCTCTTGAGCATGTATGCTTCTGCTACTTGTTCTACATCAGCCTTCTTTCCGCAAACGGCGAAACGCTTTGACTCGGTGAGTTTCGCGGCATTCCGCCTTCGATTCCCCGGTTGCCGAAATTCAGTTGCCTTTTAATTTCGGGTGATCCCTCTTGAGCATGTATGTTTCTGATACTTGTTCTACATCAGCCTTCTTTCCACAAACTGCGAAACACTTTGACTCGGTGAGTTTGGCGGCATTCCGCCTTCGATTCCCCGGTTGCCGAAATTCAGTTGCCTTTGAATTTCGGGTGATCCCTCTTGAGCATGTATGCTTCTGCTACTTGTTCTACATCAGCCTTCTTTCCGCAAACTGCGAAACACTTTGACTCGATGAGTTTCGCGGCATTCAGACTTCGGTTCCCCGGTTGCTGAAATTCAGTTGCCTTTGAATTTCGGGTGATCCATCTTGCGCATGTATGCTTCTGCTACTTGTTCTACTTGAGACTTCTTCCGCAAAAGGCGAAACGCTTTGACTCGGGCAGTTTTGCGGCATTCCGCCTTCGATTCCCCGGTTGCCGAAATTCAGTTGCCTTTGAATTTCGGGTGATCCCTCTTGAGCATGTATGCTTCTGCTACTTGTTCTACATCAGCCTTCTTTCCGCAAACGGCGAAACGCTTTGACTACGTGAGTTTCGCGGCATTCCGACTTCGATTCCCCGGTTGCCGAAATTCAGTTGCCTTTGAATTTCGGGTGATCCCTCTTGAGCATGTATGCTTCTGCTACTTGTTCTACATCAGCCTTCTTTCCGCAAACGGCGAAACGCTTTGACTCGGTGAGTTTCGCGGCATTCCACCTTCGATTCCCCGGTTGCCGAAATTCAGTTGCCTTTGAATTTCGGGTGATCCCTCTTGAGCATGTATGCATCTGCTACTTGTTCTACATCAGCCTTCTTTCCGCAAACGGCGAAACGCTTTGACTCGGTGAGTTTCGCGGCATTCCGACTTCGATTCCCCGGTTGCCGAAATTCAGTTGCCTTTGAATTTCGGGTGATCCCTCTTGAGCATGTATGCTTCTGCTACTTGTTCTACATCAGCCTTCTTTCCGCAAACGGCGAAACGCTTTGACTCGGTGAGTTTCGCGGCATTCCACCTTCGATCCCCGGTTGCCGAAATTCAGTTGCCTTTGAATTTCGGGTGATCCCTCTTGAGCATGTATGCTTCTGCTACTTGTTCTACATCAGCCTTCTTTCCGCAAACGGCGAAACGCTTTGACTACGTGAGTTTCGCGGCATTCCGACTTCGATTCCCCGGTTGCCGATATTCAGTTGCCTTTGAATTTCGGGTGATCCCTCTTGAGCATGTATGCTTCTGCTACTTGTTCTACATCAGCCTTCTTCCGCAAACGGCCAAACGCTTTGAAGCGGTGAGTTTCGCGGCATTCTGACTTCGATGCCCCGGTTGCCGAAATTCAGTTGCCTTTGAATTTCGGGTGATCCCTCTTGAGCATGTATGCTTCTGCTACTTGTTCTACATCAGCCTTCTTTCCGCAAACGGCGAAACGCTTTGACTCGGTGAGTTTCGCGGCATTCCACCTTCGATTCCCCGGTTGCCGAAATTCAGTTGCCTTTGAATTTCGGGTGATCCCTCTTGAGCATGTATGCTTCTGCTACTTGTTCTACATCAGCCTTCTTTCCGCAAACGGCGAAACGCTTTGACTAAGTGAGTTTCGCGGCATTCCGACTTCGATTCCCCGGTTGCCGAAATTCAGTTGCCTTTGAATTTCGGGTGATCCCTCTTGAGCATGTATGCTTCTGCTACTTGTTCTACATCAGACTTCTTCCGCAAACGGCGAAACGCTTTGACTCGGTGAGTTTCGCGGCATTCCACCTTCGATTCCCCGGTTGCCGAAATTCAGTTGCCTTTGAATTTCGGGTGATCCCTCTTGAGCATGTATGCTTCTGCTACTTGTTCTACATCAGCCTTCTTTCCGCAAACGGCGAAACGCTTTGACTCGGTGAGTTTCGCGGCATTCCGCCTTCGATGCTCCGGTTGCCGAAATTCAGTTGCCTTTGAATTTCGGGTGATCCCTCTTGAGCATGTATGCTTCTCCTACTTGTTCTACACTAGACTTCTTCCGCAAATGGCGAAACACTTTGACTCGGTGAATTTCGCGTGATTCCACCTTCGATTCCCGGTTGCCGAAATTCAGTTTCCTTTGAATTTCGGGTGATCCCTATTGAGCATGTATGTTTCTGCTACTTCTTCTACATCAGCCTTCTTTCCGAAAACGGCGAAACGCTTTGACTTCGTGAGTTTCGCGGCATTCCACCTTCGATTCCCCGGTTGCCGAAATTCAGTTGCCTTTGAATTTCGGGTGATCCCTCTTGAGCATGTATGCTTCTGCTACTTGTTCTACATCAGCCTTCTTTCCGCAAACGGCGAAACGCTTTGACTACGTGAGTTTCGCGGCATTCCGACTTCGATTCCCCGGTTGCCGAAATTCAGTTGCCTTTGAATTTCGGGTGATCCCTCTTGAGCATGTATGCTTCTGCTACTTGTTCTACTTGAGACTTCTTCCGCAAACGGCGAAACGCTTTGACTCGGGCAGTTTCGCGGCATTCACCTTCGATTCCCCGGTTGCCGAAATTCAGTTGCCTTTGAATTTCGGGTGATCCCTCTTGAGCATGTATGCTTCTGCTACTTGTTCTACATCAGCCTTCTTTCCGCAAACGGCGAAACGCTTTGACTCGGTGAGTTTCGCGGCATTCCGACTTCGATTCCCCGGTTGCCGAAATTCAGTTGCCTTTGAATTTCGGGTGATCCCTCTTGAGCATGTATGCTTCTGCTACTTGTTCTACATCAGCCTTCTTTCCGCAAACGGCGAAACGCTTTGACTAAGTGAGTTTCGCGGCATTCCGACTTCGATTCCCCGGTTGCCGAAATTCAGTTGCCTTTGAATTTCGGGTGATCCCTCTTGAGCATGTATGCTTCTGCTACTTGTTCTACTTGAGACTTCTTCCGCAAACGGCGAAACGCTTTGACTCGGCAGTTTCGCGGCATTCCACCTTCGATTCCCCAGTTGCCGAAATTCAGTTGCCTTTGAATTTCGGGTGATCCCTCTTGAGCATGTATGCTTCTGCTACTTGTTCTACATCAGCCTTCTTTCCGCAAACGGCGAAACGCTTTGACTACGTGAGTTTCGCGGCATTCCGACTTCGATTCCCCGGTTGCCGAAATTCAGTTGCCTTTGAATTTCGGGTGATCCCTCTTGAGCATGTATGCTTCTGCTACTTGTTCTACTTGAGACTTCTTCCGCAAACGGCGAAACGCTTTGACTCGGAGTTTCGCGGCATTCCGACTTCGATTCCCCGGTTGCCGAAATTCAGTTGCCTTTGAATTTCGGGTGATCCCTCTTGAGCATGTATGCTTCTGCTACTTGTTCTACATCAGCCTTCTTTCGGCAAACGGCGAAACGCTTTGACTCGGTGAGTTTCGCGGCATTCCACCTTCGATTCCCCGGTTGCCGAAATTCAGTTGCCTTTGAATTTCGGGTGATCCCTCTTGAGCATGTATGCTTCTGCTACTTGTTCTACATCAGCCTTCTTTCCGCAAACGGCGAAACGCTTTGACTCGGTGAGTTTCGCGGCATTCCGCCTTCGATTCCCCGGTTGCCGAAATTCAGTTGCCTTTGAATTTCGGGTAATCCCTCTTGAGCATGTATGCTTCTGCTACTTGTTCTACATGAGACTTCTTCCGCAAACGGCGAAACGCTTTGACGCGGGCAGATTGGCGGCATTCCACCTTCGATTCCCCCGTTGCCGAAATTCAGTTGCCTTTCAATTTCGGGTGATCCCTCATGAGCATGTATGCTTCTGCTACTTGTTCTACATCAGCCTTCTTTCCGCAAACGGCGAAACGCTTTGACTCGGTGAGTTTCGCGGCATTCCGCCTTCGATTCCCCGGTTGCCGAAATTCAGTTGCCTTTGAATTTCGGGTGATCCCTCTTGAGCATGTATGCTTCTGCTACTTGTTCTACATCAGCCTTCTGTCCGCAAACGGCGAAACGCTTTGACTAAGTGAGTTTCGCGGCATTCCAACTTCGATTCCCCGGTTGCCGAAATTCACTTGCCTTTGAATTCCGGGTGATCCTTCTTGAGCATGTATGCTTCTGCTACTTGTTCTACATCAGCCTTCTGTCCGCAAACGGCGAAACGCTTTGACTACGTGAGTTTCGCGGCATTCCGACTTCGATTCCCGGTTGCCGAAATTCAGTTGCCTTTGAATTTCGGGTGATCCCTCTTGAGCATGTATGCTTCTGCTACTTGTTCTACATCAGCCTTCTTCCGCAAACGGCGAAACGCTTTGACTACGTGAGTTTCGCGGCATTCCACTTCGATTCCCCGGTTGCCGAAATTCAGTTGCCTTTGAATTTCGGGTGATCCCTCTTGAGCATGTATGCTTCTGCTACTTGTTCTACATCAGACTTCTTTCCGCAAACGGCGAAACGCTTTGACTCGGTGAGATTGGCGGCATTCCACCTTCGATTCCCCGGTTGCCGAAATTCAGTTGCCTTTGAATTTCGGGTGATCCCTCTTGAGCATGTATGCTTCTGCTACTTGTTCTACATCAGACTTCTTTCCGCAAACGGCGAAACGCTTTGACTCAGTGAGTTTCGCGGCATTCCAACTTCGATTCCCCGGTTGCCGAAAT
Organism: Populus alba x Populus x berolinensis; assembly: GCA_029228515.1. Classification (NCBI taxonomy): domain Eukaryota; kingdom Viridiplantae; phylum Streptophyta; class Magnoliopsida; order Malpighiales; family Salicaceae; genus Populus; species Populus alba x Populus x berolinensis. Next base: position 16,208,209 of record CM055352.1, on the reverse strand, counting down.
TCAGTTGCCTTTGAATTTCGGGTGATCCCTCTTGAGCATGTATGCTTCTGCTACTTGTTCTACATCAGACTTCTTCCGCAAACGGCGAAACGCTTTGACTCGGTGAGTTTCGCGGCTTTCCACCTTCGATTCCCCGTTGCCGAAATTCAGTTGCCTTTGAATTTCGGGTGATCCCTCTTGAGCATGTATGCTTCTGCTACTTGTTCTACATCAGCCTTCTTTCCGCAAACGGCGAAACGCTTTGACTCGGTGAGTTTCGCGGCATTCCCCCTTCGATTCCCCGGTTGCCGAAATTCAGTTGCCTTTGAATTTCGGGTGATCCCTCTTGAGCATGTATGCTTCTGCTACTTGTTCTACTTGAGACTTCTTCCGCAAACGGCGAAACGCTTTGACTCGGGCAGTTTCGCGGCATTCCACCTTCGATTCCCCGTTGCCGAAATTCAGTTGCCTTTTAATTTCGGGTGATCCCTCTTGAGCATGTATGCTTTTTTAC
>CM055352.1:16188189-16207616 GCA_029228515.1 Populus alba x Populus x berolinensis | reverse complement strand
GCTTCTGCTACTTGTTCTACATCAGCCTTTCTTCCGCAAACGGCGAAACGCTTTGACTCGGTGAGTTTCGAGGCATTCCGACTTCGATGCCCCGGTTGCCGAAATTCAGTTGCCTTTGAATTTCGGGTGATCCCTCTTGAGCATGTATGCTTCTGCTACTTGTTCTACATCATACTTTCTTCCGCAAACGGCGAAACGCTTTGACTCGGTGAGTTTCGCGGCATTCCGACTTCGATGCCCCGGTTGCCGAAATTCAGTTGCCTTTGAATTTCGGGTGATCCCTCTTGAGCATGTATGCTTCTGCTACTTGTTCTACATCAGCCTTCTTTCCGCAAACGGCGAAACGCTTTGACTCGGTGAGTTTTCGCGGCATTCCGACTTCGATGCCCCGGTTGCTGAAATTCAGTTGCCTTTGAATTTCGGGTGATCCCTCTTGAGCATGTATGCTTCTGCTACTTGTTCTACATCATACTTTCTTCCGCAAACGGCGAAACGCTTTGACTCGGAGAGTTTCGCGGCATTCCGACTTCGATGCCCCGGTTGCCGAAATTCAGTTGCCTTTGAATTTCGGGTGATCCCTCTTGAGGCATGTATGCTTCTGCTACTTGTTCTACATCATACTTCTTCCGCAAACGGCGAAACGCTTTGACTCGGTGAGTTTCGCGGCATTCCGACTTCGATGCCCGGTTGCCGAAATTCAGTTGCCTTTGAATTTCGGGTGATCCCTCTTGTAGCATGTATGCTTCTGCTACTTGTTCTACATCAGCTTTCTTCCGCAAACGGCGAAAACGCTTTGACTCGGTGAGTTTCGAGGCATTCCGACATCGATGCCCCGGTTGCCGAAATTCAGTTGCCTTTGAATTTGGGGTGATCCCTCTTGAGCATGTATGCTTCTGCTACTTGTTCTACATCATACTTTCTTCCGTAATCGGGGAAACGCTTTGACTCGGTGAGTTTCGCGGCTTTCCGACTTCGACTCCCCGGCTGCCGAAATTCAGTTGCCTTTGAATTTCGGGTGATCCCTCTTGAGCATGTATGCTTCTGCTACTTGTTCTACATCATACTTTCTTCCGCAAATGGCGAAACGCTTTGACTCGGTGACTTTCGCGGCATTCCGACTTCGATGCCCGGTCGCCGAAATTCAGTTGCCTTTGAATTTGGGGTGATCCCTATTGAGCATGTATGCTTCTGCTACTTGTTCTACATCATACTTTCTTCCGCAAACGGCGAAATGCTTTGACTCGGTGAGTTTCGAGGCATTCCGACTTCGTTTCCCCGGTTGCCGAAATTCAGTTGCCTTTGAATTTCGGGTGATCCCTCTTGAGCATGTATGCTTCTGCTACTTGTTCTACATCATACTTTCATCCGCAAACGGCGAAACGCTTTCACTCGGGGAGTTTCGAGGCATTCCGACTTCGATGCCCCGGTTGCTGAAAATTCAGTTGCCTTTGATATTTCGGGTGATCCCTCTTGAGCATGTATGCTTCTGCTACTTGTTCTACATCATACTTTCTTCCGCAAACGGCGAAACGCTTTGGACTCGGTGAGTTTCTCGGCATTCCGACTTCGATGCCCCGGTTGCCGAAATTCAGTTGCCTTTGAATTTCGGGTGATCCCTCTTGAGCATGTATGCTTCTGCTACTTGTTCTACATCATACCTTCTTCCGCAAACGGCGAAACGCTTTGACTCGGTGAGTTTCGCGGCATTCCGACTTCGATTCCCCGGTTGCCGAAATTCAGTTGCCTTTGAATTTCGGGTGATCCCTCTTGAGCATGCATGCTTCTGCTACTTGTTCTACATCATACTTTCTTCCGCAAACGGCGAAACCGCTTTGACTCGGTGAGTTTCGCGGCATTCCGACTTCGATGCCCCGGTTGCCGAAATTCAGTTGCCTTTGAATTTCGGGTGATCCCTCTTGAGCATGTATGCTTCTGCTACTTGTTCTACATCATACTTTCTCTTCCGCAAACGGCGAAACGCTTTGGACTCGGTGAGTTTCGCGGCATTCCGACTCGATGCCCCGCGTTGCCGAAATTCAGTTGCCTTTGAATTTCGGGTGATCCCTCTTGAGCATGTATGCTTCTGCTACTTGTTCTACATCATACTTTTTCCGCAAACGGCGAAACGCTTTGACTCGGTGAGTTTCGCGGCATTCCGACTTCGCTGCCCGGTTGCCGAAATTCAGTTGCCTTTGAATTTCGGGTGATCCCTCTTGAGCATGTATGCTTCTGCTACTTGTTCTTACATCTTACTTCTTTCCGCAAACGGCGAAACGCTTTGACTCGGTGAGTTTCGTGGCATTCCGACTTCGATGCCCCGGTTGCCGAAATTCAGTTGCCTTTGCATTTCGGGTGATCCCTCTTGAGCATGTATGCTTCTGCTACTTGTTCTACATGAACTTCTTCCGCAAACGGCGAAACGCTTTGACTCGGTGAGTTTCGCGGCATTCCGACTTCGATGCCCCGGTTGCCGAAATTCAGTTGCCTTTGCATTTCGGGTGATCCCTCTTGAGCATGTATGCTTCTGCTACTTGTTCTACATCATACTTCTTTCCGCAAACGGCGAAACGCTTTGACTCGTGAGTTTCGCAGCATTCCCACTTCGATGCCCCGGTTTGCCGAAATTCAGTTGCCTTTGAATTTCGGGTGATCCCTCTTGAGCATGTATGCTTCTGCTACTTGTTCTACATCATACTTTCTTCCGCAAACGGCGAAACGCTTTGACTCGGTGAGTTTCGCGGCATTCCGACTTCGATGCCCCGGTTGCCGAAATTCAGTTGCCTTTGAATTTCGGGTGATCCCTCTTGAGCATGTATGCTTCTGCTACTTGTTCTACATCATACTTTCTTCCGCAAACGGCGAAACGCTTTGACTCGGTGAGTTTCGCGGCATTCCGACTTCGATTCCCCGGTTGCCGAAATTCAAGTTGCCTTTGAATTTCGGGTGATCCCTCTTGAGCATGTATGCTTGTGCTACTTGTTCTACATGATACTTTCTTCCGCAAAACGGCAGAAACGCTTTGACTCGGTGAGTTTCGCGGCATTCCGATTTCGTTGCCCCGGTTGCCGAAATTCAGTTGCCTTTGAATTTCGGGTGATCCCTCTTGAGCATGTATGCTTCTGCTACTTGTTCTACATCAAACTTCTTCCGCAAACGGCGAAACGCTTTGACTCGGTGAGTTTCGGGGCAATCCGACTTCGATGCCCTGGGTGCCGAAATTCAGTTGCCTTTGCATTTCGGGTGATCCCTCTTGAGCATGTATGCTTCTGCTACTTGTTCTACATCGACTTTCTTCCGCAAACGGCGAAACGCTTTGACTCGTAGAGTTTCGGGGCATTCCGAATTCGATGCCCCGGTTGCCGAAATTCAGTTGCCTTTGAATTTCGGATGATCCCTCTTGAGCATGTATGCTTCTGCTACTTGTTCTACATCATACTTCTTCCGCAAACGGCGAAACGCTTTGACTCGGTGAGTTTCGCGGCATTCCGACTTCGAAGCCTGGTTGCCGAAATTCAGTTGCCTTTGAATTTCGGGTGATCCCTCTTGAGCATGTATGCTTCTGCTACTTGTGCTACATCAGACTTCTTCCGCAAACGGCGAAACGCTTTGACTCGGAGAGTTTCGCGGCATTCTACTTAGATACCCCGGTTGCCGAAATTCAGTTGCCTTTGAATTTCGGGTGATCCCTCTTGAGCATGTATGCTTCTGCTACTTGTTCTACATCATACTTCTTCCACAAACAGCGAAACGCTTTTGACTCGGTGTAAGTTTCGCGGCATTCCGACTTCGATGCCCCGGTTGCCGAAATTCAGTTGCCTTTGCAATTTTCGGGTTGATCCCTCTTGAGCATGTATGCTTCTTGCTGACTTGTTCTACATCATACTTTCTTTCCGCCAAGACGGCCGAAAACGCATTTTGACTCGGTGAGTTTCAGCGAAAGCATTCCCCGAACTTCGATGCCCCGGTTGCCCCAAATTCAATTGCCTTTGACATTTCGGGTGATCCCTCTTGAGCATGTATGCATCTGCTAACTTGTTCCATACATCGTACTTTCGTACCGGCAAACGGCGAAAACGCATTGACTTCCGGTGACTTTTGCGGCATTCCGACTTCGATGCCCGGGTTTCCGAAATGCCATTTGCCTTTGCATTTCGGGTGATCCCTCTTGATACATGTATGCTTCAGCTACTTGGTTCTACATCATCCTTTCTACCGCAAACTGCGAAACTCTTTGACTCGAGAGTGTCGCCAGCAATCCGACTTCGATGCCCCCGGTTGCCGAAATTTAAGTTGCCTTTGAATTTCGGGTTATCCCGTCTTGAGCATGTATGCTTCTGCTACTTGTTCAACATCATACCTTCGTCCACCAACGGCGAAACGCTTTGACTCAGTGAGTTCCGTGGCAATTCCGACTGTCGATATCCCGGTTGCCGAAATTCAGTTGCCTATGAATTTCGGATGATCCCTCTGGAGCAAGTAAGTCTTCTGCTACATTTTTCTACATCATATTTCTTCCGCAACCGGCGAAACGCTTTGACTCAGTGGTTTTCAAGGTATTCCGACTTTGATGCCCCGGTTGCCGAAATTCAGTTGCCATTGAATTTCGGGTGATCCCTCTTGAGCATGTATGCTTCTGCTGCTTGTTCTCCATCAGACTTCTTCCGCAAACGGCGATACGCTTTGACTCGGTGAGTTTCGCGGCATTCCGACTTCGATGCCCCGGTTGCCGAAATTCAGTTGCCTTTGAATTTCGGGTGATCCCTCTTGAGCATGTATGCTTCTGCTACTTGTTCTACATCAGACTTCTTCCGCAAACGGCGAAACGCTTTGACTCGGTGAGTTTCGCGGCATTCCGACTTCGATGCCCCGGTTGCCGAAATTCAGTTGCCTTTGAATTTCGGGTGATCCCTCTTGAGCATGTATGCTTCTGCTACTTGTTCTACATCAGACTTCTTCCGCAAACGGCGAAACGCTTTGACTCGGTGAGTTTCGCGGCATTCCGACTTCGATGCCCCGGTTGCCGAAATTCAGTTGCCTTTGAATTTCGGGTGATCCCTCTTGAGCATGTATGCTTCTGCTACTTGTTCTACATCAGACTTCTTCCGCAAACGGCGAAACGCTTTGACTCGGTGAGTTTCGCGGCATTCCGACTTCGATGCCCCGGTTGCCGAAATTCAGTTGCCTTTGAATTTCGGGTGATCCCTCTTGAGCATTGTATGCTTCTGCTACTTGTTCTACCTCAGACTGCCTCTTTTGCAAACGGCCGAAACGTTTTGAATCTCGGTGTTTCGTTTCGTCGGCATTCCACCTGCGATTCCCGGTTTGCCGAATATTCAGTTGCCTTTGAATTTCGGCGTGATCCCTCTTGAGCATGTAAGCTTCTGCTACTTGTTTCTACTTGAGACTTCTTCCGCAAAAGTCGAAACGTTTTGACTTTGGGCAAGTTTCGCGGCATTCCACCTTCGATTCCCCGGTTGCCGAAATTCAGTTGCCTTTGAATTTCAGGTGGATCCCTCTTGAGCATGTATGCTTCTGCTACTTGTTCTACATCAGCCCTCTTTCGCAAAACGGCCAAACGCTTTGACTCGGTGAGGTTTCGCGGCATTCCGCCTTCGATTCCCCGGTTGCCGAAATTCAGTTGTCCTTCGAATTTCGGGTAATCCCTCTTGAGCATGTATGCTTCTGCTACTTGTTTTTACATGAGACTTCTTCCGCCAACGGCGAAATGATTTGAGCGGCCAGATTCGCGGCATTCCGACCTTCTATTCCCCGGTTGCCGAAATTCAGTTGCCTTTCCAATTTCGGGGTGATCCCTCAATGAGCATGTATGCTTCTGCTACTTTTTCTACATCAGCCTTCTTTGCGCAAACGGCGAAACACTTTGGACTCGGTGAGTTTCGCGGCATTCCGCCTTCGATTCCCCGGTATGCCGATGTTCAGTTGCCTTTGAAATTCGGGTTGATCCCTCTTGAGCATGTAAGATTCTGCTACTTGTTCTACATGAGACTTCTTCCGCAAACGGCCAAACGCTGTGAAATCGGTGAGTTTCGCTGCATTTCGAACTTCGATTCTGTGTTGGTCAAAATTCAGTTTGCTTTGAATTGAGGGTGATCCTTCTTGAGCATGTTTGCTTTCTGCTACTTGTTCTATGAGACTTCTTCCGCAAATGGCCAAACGCTTTGAATCGGTGGATGGTTTCGCGGCATTCCGACTTCGATTGTCGGGTTGCCGAAATTCAGTTGCCTTTGAATTTCGGGTGATCCCTATTGAGCACGTTTGCTTCTGCTATTTTATCTACATCAGCCTTCTTTCGCAAAGGCCGAAATGCTTTGACTCGGAGAGTTTAGCGGCATTCCGCCTTTCGATTCCCCGGTTGCCGAAATTCAGTAGCCTTTGAATTTCGGGTGAATCCCTCTTGAGCATGTATGTTTCTGCTAATTGTTCTACATTCAGCCTTCTTTACGCAAACGGCGAAACGCTTTGAATCGGTGAGTCTTCGCGGCATTTCTCGCCTTCGATTCCTCAAGGTTGCCGAAATTCAGTAGCCTTTGAATTTCGGGTGATCCCTCTTGAGCATGTATGCTTCTGTCTACCGTGTTATCTACTTGGACTTCTTCCGGAAAACGGCGAAACGCTTTGACGCGGGCAGATTGGCGGCATTCCACCTTCGATTCCCCCGTAGTCCGAAATTCAGTTGCCTTTTTCAATTTCGGTTGATCCCTCGATGAGCATGTATGCTTCTGCTACTTCGTTCTCCATCAGCCTTTTTCCGCAAACGGCGAAACACTTTGTCTCGGTGAGTTTCGCGGCACATTCCGACTTAGATTCCCGGTTTGCCGAAGTTCAGTTGCCTTTGAATTTCGGTGTGATTCCCTCTTGAGATTGTAAGCTTCTGCTACTTGTTCTACTTGAGTCTTCTTCCGCAAACGGCGAAACGCTATTGAGTCGGGACCGGCAGTTTCGCGGCATTCCACCTGTCGTTTCCCCGGTTTTTGCTGAAATTCAGTTGCCTTTGAATTTTGGGTTATCCCTCTTGAGCATGTATGCTTCTGCTACTTGTTCTACTTGAGACTTTTTCCGCAAACGGCGAAACGCTTTGACGCGGGAAGTTTCGCGGCATTCCCCCTTCGATTCCCCGGTTGCCGACATTCAGTTGCATTTGAATTTCGGGTGATCCCTCTTGAGCATGTATGCTTCTACTACTTGTTCTACTTGAGACTTCTTCCGCAAAAGTCGAAACGTTTTGACTCGGGCAGTTTCGCGGCATTCCACCTTCGATTCCCCGGTTGCCGAAATTCAGTTGCCTTTGAATTTCAGGTGATCCCTCTTGAGCATGTATGCTTCTGCTACTTGTTCTACATCAGCCTTCTTTCCAGCAAACGGCGAAACGCTTTTTGACTCGGTGTAGTTTCGCGGCATTCCGCACTTCGATTCCCCGGTTGCCGAAATGCAGTTGCCTTCGAATTTCGGGTGTATGATCCCTCTTGAGCATGTATGCTTCTGCTACTTGTTCTACATGAGACTTCTTTCCGCAAACGGCGAAAGCGCTTTGACGCCAGGGGCAGATTGGCGGGCATTTCAACCTTCGATTCCCCGTTGCCGAAATTCAGTTGCCTTTCAATTTTCGGTGATCCCTCCATTGAGCATGTATGCTTCTGCTACTAGTTCTACATCAGCCTTTCTTTCCGCTAATCAGCGAAACGCTTTGACTCGGTGACTGTCACGGCATTCCACCTTCGATTCCCCGGTTGCCGACATTCAGTTGCCTTTGAATTTCGGGTGATACCTCTTGAGCATGTATGCTTCTGCTACTTGTTCTACTTGAGATTGTTCCACAAACGGCGAAACGCTTTGACTCGGGTAGTTTCGCGGCATTCCACCTTCGATTCCCCGGATGTACGAAATTCAGTTGCCTTTTGAACTTTCGGCGTGATCCCTCTTGAAGCATGTATGCTTCTTGATTACTTGTTCTACATCAGCCTTCTTTCCGCAAACTTCGAAACGCTTTGACTCGGTGAATTTCGCGGAATTCCGCCTTCGATTCCCGGTATGCACCGAAATTCAGTTGCCTTTGAATTAGGGTGATCCCTCTTGAGGCATGTATGCTTCTGCTACTTGTTCTACATGAGACTTCTTCCGCAAAAGGCCAAACGCTTTGAATCGGTGAGGTTTTGCGGCCATTCCGACTTCGATTCCCCGGTTGCCGGAAATTTCAGTAGCCTTTGAATTTCGGGTGATCCCTCTTGAGCATGTATGCTTTCTGACTACATTCGATCTTCATCAGACCTTCTTTCCGCAAACGGGGTAACCCTATGACTCGGTGAGTTTCGCGGCATTTCCGACTTCGATTCCCCGGTTGCCGAAGTTCAGTTGCCTTTGAACTTCGGAGTTGATCCCTCTTGAGCATGTAAGCTTCTGCTACTTGTTCTATTGGGAAAGACTTCTTCCGCACGAGGCGAAACGCTTTGACTCGGTGCGTTTCGCGGCATTCCACCTTCGATTCCCCGGTTGCCGAAAAAATTCAGTTGCCTTTGAATTTTGGGTTATCCCTCTTGAGCATGTATGCTTCCGATACTTGTTCTACTTGAGACTTATTCCGCAAAAACGGCCAAACGCTTTGACTCGGTGAGTTTCGCGGCATTCCACCTTCGATTCCCCGGTTGCCGGAAATTCAGTTGCCTGTCAATTTGGGTTGATCCCTCATGAGCATGTATGCTTCTGCTACTTGTTCTACATCTTCCTTTTTCCGCAAATGGCGAAACGCTTTGACTCGGTGAGTTTCGCGGCATTTCGACTTCGATTCCCGTGTTTACGACATTCAGTTGCCTATTGAATTTCGGGTGATCCCTCTTGTGCATGTAAGGCTTCTGCTACTCGTTCTACATCAGCCTTCTTTCTGCAAAAACGGCGAAACGCTTTTGAAGCGGTGAGTTTTCGCGGCATTCCCCCTTCGATTCCCCGGGGTAGCCGAAATTCAGTTGCCCTTTGAATTTCGTGTAATCCCTCATTGCGCATGTATACTTCTGCTACTAGGTTCTACTTGAGACTTCTTTCCGCAAACGGCGAAACGCTTTGACTGCGGAGGCGAGTTTCGCGGCATTCCACCTTCGTTGCCCCGGTTGCCGAAAAAATTCAGTTGCCTTCAATTTTCGGGTGATCCTGTATGAGCATGTATGCTTCTGGCTACTTGTTCTACATAAGCCTTCTTTCCGGCAAACAGCGCCAAAAATGCTTTGACTCGGTGACTTTCGCGGCATTCCACCTTCGATTCCCCGGTTGCCGACATTCAGTTGCCTTTGAATATTCGGGGTTGATCCCTCGTGAGCATGTATGGTTTCTGCTACTTGTTCTACTTGAGATTTCTCCTGCATACGGCGAAACGCTTGGAATCGGGCAGTCAGTTTCGCGGCATTTCACCCTTCGAATCCCCGGTTGCCTAAATTCAGTTGCCTTTGAATTAGGGGTGATCCCTCTTGAGCATGTATGCTTCTGCTACTTGTTCTACATCAGCCTTCTTTTCGAAAACAGCGGAAACGCTTTGACTCGGTGAGTTTTCCGCGGCATTCCGCCTTTGATTCCGAGTTGCCGAAATTCAGTTGCCTTTGAATTTCGGGTGATCCCTCTTGAGGCATGTAATGCTTCTGTCTACTTGTTGTACTTGGACTTGTTCCGCAAAGGGCGAAACGCTTTGACCTCGGGAGGTCTGGCATGTAGTTTCGCGGTATTCCACCTTCGTTTCCCCGGTTTGCGAAATTCAGTTGCCATTGAATTTCGGGTGATCCCTCTTGAGCATGTATTGCTTCTGCTACCTTGTTCTACATCAGCCTTCTTTCCGGCAAACGGCGAAACGCTTTGACTCGGTGAGTTTCGTGGCATTCCGCCTTCGATTCCCCGGTTGCCTGAATTCAGTTGCCTTTGAACTTCGGGTAATCCCTCTTGGGCAGGTATGCTTTTTCTGATACTTGTTCTACATTTGGAGACTTCTTCCTCGCCAAAGGCGGAAACGCTTTGGACGCGGGCAGATTGGCGGCATTCCGACCTTCGATTCCCCGGTTGCCGAAATTAAGTTGGGGGGGGCTTTTTTTTTTCAATTTCGGGTGATCCCTCCTTAATGAGCATGTATGCTTCTGCTACTTGTTCTACATCAGCCTTATTTCGCAAACCGCGAAACGATTTGACTCGGTGAGTTTTCGCGGCATTCCGACTTTGATTACCCGGTTGGACGAAATTCATTTTGCCTTGGAATTTCGGCGGGGGGTGATCCCTCTTGCGCATGTTTGCTTCTGCTACTAGTTGGACATTGGTCTTCTTCCGCAAAGGGCGAAACGCTTTGAAATCGGGCAGTTTCGCGGCATTCCACCTTCGATTCCGAGTTGCCGAAATTCAGTTGCATTTGAATGGGGTGTGAGTTCCCTCTTGAGCATGTATGCTTGTGCTACTTGTTATACATCAGCCTTCTTTTCGGCAAACGGCGAAACGCTTTGACTCGGTGTGTTTCGTGGCATTCCGCCTTCGATTCCCCGGTTGCCGAACTTCAGTTGCCTATGAATTTAGGGTAATCCCTCGTTGGGCATGTATGATTTCTGCTACTTGTTTTACATGAGACTTCTTCCGGCAACGGCGAAAAAGCTTTGAAGACGGGCGAATTGGCAGGCATTAAACCTTCGTTTAACCCGTTGCCGAAATTCGTTTGCTTTTCAATTTCGGGTGATCCCTCATGAGCTTGTATGCTTCTGCTTATGGTTCTACATCAGCCTTCTTTTTCCGCAAACAGTGTAAAGCTTTGACTCGGTCATTTTCGCGGGATTCCGACTTCGTTGCCCCGGTTGCCGACATTCAGTTGCATGTGTATTTCGGGTGATCCCTCTTGAGCATGTATGCTCTCTGATACTTGTTCTTCTTGAGACTTCTTCCGCAAATCGGGGGGAATCGCTTTGAGCGGTGAGGTTTCGCGGCATTTCCACTTTGATTCCCAGGTTGCCGAAATTCAGGTGCCTTTAAATTTTCGGGTGATCCCTCATGAGCCTGTATGATTCTGCTACTCTGTTCTACATCACCTTCTTTCGCAAACGGCTAAACCCTTTGACTCGGTGCTTTCGCGGGATTCCGACTTCGTATTCCCGGTTGGCGGCTTCAGTTGCCTTTGAATTTCGGGTGATCCCTCTTGAGCATGTATGCTTCTGCTACTTGTTCTAATTGAGATTCTTTCCGCAAACGGTAAAGGCTTTGAATCGGTGAGTTTCGCAGCATTCCGACTTCGGATTCCCGGGTAGCCGAACTTCAGTTTCCTTTGAATTTGTTGGTGATCCCTCTTGAGCATGTATGCTTCTGCTACTTGTTCTACATCAGCCTTCTTTCGCAAACGGCGAAACGCTTTGACTCGGTGAGTTTCGCGGCATTCCGACTTCGATTCCCCGGTTGCCGAAATTCAGTTGCCTTTGAATTTCGGGTGATCCCTCTTGAGCATGTATGCTTCTGCTACTTGTTCTACATCGTCCTCTTTCCGCAAACGGCGAAACGCTTTGACTCGGTGAGTTTCGCGGCATTCCGACTTCGAATCCCCGGTTGCCGAAATTCAGTTGCTTTGAATTTCGGGTGATCCCTGATTGTGCATCAAAAGTATCATTAAGTCTTTTATTTTACATATGTATTTATTGTTTTTATTTGGGTTTTTATAATAAGTGATGTGCTTTTTAGTAATGAAGTTTCTTTTAATGTTTCGATAGGTTTTTGGAGCTTAAATGAATTATTTCAGAAAATTCAACGTCAGAATTCGGAACAAAGAATTGAAGAGAAATTTAGTTGAAGATTGAAGCAAATCTTGGTTCAAATTAGTGCTCTAAATTTGCCCCAAAAATCAATTCTATTCCAATTCTAGAAAAGAATATCATATGATCTATTTCAAGCCCAAACTTGCCTTATGTTGTGTGCAAACTTCAACCATCAAACACTTAAGGTTTCAATGTCAATCTTAGCCCAAATAATATGTACATTTGTATACTTATTTGATGCTCAAATTCAGCCTCAAGTTCAGCCCAAATCAGCCTCCAAATCAGCCCAAGCACAATCCATGATCTTACATGTCCACACAACAAATAACATTTGATTTATTTTGGGCAATTAATTGATCCAAGAGGGCAAGCACATGGATGGAAAGCTGGAGGGGACATTGTGACATTATTTTGGGTCAAAAAGAAGAAAAAACAGCTCATAAAGGAGGAAGAAAAACGTGCACCAAAGTGTTCTCCAAGCTGGCCTGATTTAATTTTCCAGAACACCTTTCGGTGTTTTGCCCTTAACTGTTGACTCAGATGTCCAAATGAGATGTTCTTTAATGATCTGGAAAGCTAACAGAATTGCCTATAAATATGTCTCTAATAGCCATCTCCAGGGAGGCTTCTAAGAGGGTCGAATTGCTGTCCAAAGTTAGAGTCAGATTTGTGTCCGAATTTTTACTGAAATTCTGTTGTGTTCTTCTTTGTAGATTTTGGTTCTTTAGTTTGTAAAACTTATTATTTCAGTTTGATTCAAGTTATTTCATGTTTATTAAAGTGTTCTTATATATAATCATGGTTGGCTAATCTCTTTCTTGGATCCAAATCAAGGATGATGGTGATTGAGGTGAGTTCTTTAAGATATGAATGAATGTTAATGATTATCTTCTCATCTTCTTCATGAATGTTTTATTATTGCAAAGAAATTTTAGAAATCATTTAGGTAATGTTATAATCTTGAATTTTTATGCACAAACCTTAGTTTTGGTATAGAGATTGCTTGATTCAATGTCTTACTTAATTTGAAAGTACTTGTTCATTCTTAAGCAATAATTAATCTTCATCTTTTTAAACTGTATTGTAATATCTTCCGATCTAATATCACCATCGTTGATATTAGGTTGAGTTATCTTATATATGTTGAAGAAATCACCAATACATCACCATTAAAATTGATTTGGACCAAGACTTACTTTTTCTTGTCTTTTAAAATCTATTTACACTTTTTCATCTTTGAAAACAAATCCATCAATTATTTTCAACCAAGTTATTGTTAATTTAATTTCTCTTGAGTTTTTTTTGTTGTTACCTAGCTTAATTTCCAGATCTAGCTCTCTGTGGATATGACCTCGATCTTACCGAGTTAATTGCTACATCGCACACTCGTGCACTTGCGAGTTAAAACAAGCCGATCACAAAAAGCGGTCAAGCAATTTTGGCGCCGTTGCCGGGGAGCTAGCAAGCAAAGGTAACAAATTTATATTTGATTATTGAAAAAAAAATTCATATAAATAAAAAATCAAATGGCTGGTTTTACCGCCTAAAAAAAAAAAATTTGACCTCAACTTTTTGGATATTGGACTATTAATTGTTGGATTTTGGTTGGTTCAACCATTTTTCTTTTATTGTTTATTCTAGTTAGTTTCTAATATTTATTATTTATATTATAAGGCTGGTTTTACCGCCTCTTGTTTATTTTATTTTTTGTTGTTATTTCTTTTATATTTATTGTCTAAAGTGCTTGGCCGGTTTTACCGCCTCTTGTTTATTTTATTTTTTGTTGTTATTTCTTTATATTTATTGTTTGAAGTGCTTGGCCGGTATTACCGCCTCTTGTTTATTTTATTTTGTTGTTATTTGTTTATTTTATTTTGTTGTTATTTATTGTTATTATTTCTTTAATATTTATTGTTTGAAGTGCTTGGCCGGTATTACCGCCTCTTTATTCATGCTTGTTATACTTATCTTTTAATGTTTATTGTTGTTAATATTGTTTATTAGTTGGAGAGTGAATTTCTTAATTTGTTGTATTTTTATTTTTGAGCCATTACTTTATCTTGTACGTTTCATTTACTTTTATTTGCAATTTGTTTTTTTTTTGTTTTTTTTGTTTTTGTTTTTTTTTCTCTCCTTTCCTTTCGTATTCATATAATTGTTATATTATTATTATTATTATTATTTTATCATGGCTAATGTTGAAGATGTAGAGGGTGAAGGGAGTGTTCAAGGTAATGGACCTCCACAATTTAATGATCAACCTAATTTTCGAACTCTTAGAGAGTATCTTCACCCGGCTAGACAAAGTACACCTTCGTGTATTATCTTGCCTCTTAACCAACAAGCTTTCAATTTGAAACCGGGCATGATTCAACTTCTTCCCACATTTCACGGTATGGATTCTGAAAATCCATACATACACATTAAGGACTTTGAAGAGGTATGTAATACTTTTCTTGCTAGAACATGACTCACTGGCTGTAAAACTTATTATCCAGCTTAAAGATTGTTCCCCAGTCTATCTAAAGGATAATGCCAAGCTCTTGGCTAAAAATCCTATACGTCCTAATGGTCTATAGGTAGCATGGAGAGGACAATGCGCCAAAGCTTACTTATTGCATAATACTACTTCCCCTCAATCATACATGACTGCAGCCACTTACAAAAGCGGTCAATTGCTGGATATTTTTCTGTGTACGCCAAATGAGTCATTTTCACCAAGCTTGGGAAAGGTTCAAAGATCTTTGTTAAATGCCTGCACCCCCAATGGTCATTGAGATGTAGGAGTCTAGTGCGCTTCTTTCATTCTACGACTCGTCGCATTACCGCTAGATTTTTAAAAGCTAGTGTCGAACCCCATGTGTAATGGTGAGTTCTTATGACAACAAGAAACCACGTGTATGGCCTTCGACTTTTTTTTGATACAATTGGCTGAAAAACCACAATAGCAAATGGGAGGACTTCTCTTCCCACTTCATGTTGAAAAGCTCTAGAAACACCACTTTCTCATTCAAGTAGGGAAGTTCCAATTAAAAGAGACTGATGATCTTAATGCTAGATTAGCCTCATTGGCTAGGAAAGTAGAGTCTCTTGAGATTAAAAAAGTGCATGTCATGAGTGAACAACAAGAGGAAAGTTGTGTTGTTTGTGAGAGCAAAGGGCATAGGACAACTGAGTGTCCTACCATTCCAGCCTTCAAGGAAGTGCTATATGGCCAAACTTCTGATTCAAGTAATGTTAGAAAGCCATTTTCAAACCAAGTAGGCAATCCCTACTCTGAGACCTATAATCCTGGATGGAGGAACCATCCAAATTTTGGATGGAGAAATGAGGGCTCTTCAGTACCTCAAACATTTCAACCTCCACCCCAACCATTTCATACTCCCACACATAACACGTACCAACCACCTCATAAGAGATCCCTAGAGGATACTCTTCAACAATTCATGCAAACACAAGGAGGAATCAACAACCAAGCTTACAAATTTCAAGACCAGACCAATAGGACCTTAGATGACATTCGAAGTCAACTAACCAAGTTGACTCAATCACTAAGCATTCAAGAGAAGGGAAAGATCCCAGCTCAACCAATGCCAAATCCTAGAGGTCAGGTACACATGAGTGAATCTTCACTTGGTGAACCTTCAAACCATGAACAAGTCCAAGCCATCACTACCCTTAGAAGTGGAAAGATTGTTGACAAAGCTATAGGTTTGGGATTCCTAAAGGTATTGTGGAGGAGAAATCTAGGGAGAGTGAAGAGGGAATCAAAACACAAGTGACAAATGAGAGTTTGAGTGACAAAGAAGGTGAGATAAATGAGAAAGAGATGAGTGAGAAAGGAGATGATTCAAGAAAAATTGGAGTCAAAGTGAGTGATTTAGAATTTGTTCCTAGAGCACCATTTCCACAGAGGTTAGGGAAACCTAAACATGATCTTGTGAACTCGGAAATCTATGAATTGTTCAAACAAGTGAAAGTCAACATTCCACTCCTTGATGCAATTAAACAAGTCCCATCTTATGCAAAGTTCCTTAAGGACTTATGCACAGTCAAAAGGAGATTGAATGTGAAAGAAAGAGCCTTTCTAACTGAGCATGCTAGTGCCATCATCCAGTTTAAGACCCCTCCCAAATACAAAGATCCTGGTTGTCCTACCATTTCATGCATTATTGGAAGTCATAAGATAGACCAAGCTTTGTTGGATTTAGGAGCAAGTGTGAATTTGATACCCTACACTGTTTACGAACAGTTAGGTTTAGGAGAAATCAAGCCTACTCGAATCACCCTTCAATTAGCTGATAGGTCAATCAAGATTCCTAGGGGTATTGTTGAGGATGTGTTGGTCCAAGTAGATAAATTCTACTTTCCTGTTGATTTTGTAGTGTTAGACACCGCACCTATTCAAGGTTCTAATGCTCCCATCCCAGTCATCTTAGGTAGACCTTTCCTAGCTACATCCAATGCTTTAATTAACTGTAGGAATGGGGTGATGAAATTGTCTTTTGGGAATATGACTGTGGAGATGAACATATTCAATGTCTCCAAACAAATTGGTGAACATGAGGACATTAGAGAGGTAGATTTGATCCAAACAATTTGTCAAGAACACTTTGAGAGAGAATGGGTAAAGGATCCATTGGAAAGAACTTTAATTCATGATGAAAGACTTTATTCTTTGGAATGTGTTGATGAGGAAGTAAAAGAACTCAAGACTTATCTGGATCCAATGCCTATTATGTCAATAGGTCAATGGACCCCATCGTTTGAGCCTTTGATTTCACCCCAAGTGAAAGTGGAGGCATCTCTTGTCCAACCTTATAAACCAGAAAGGAAGCCTTTACCGAGTGATCTTAAGTATGCTTTTCTAGGGGAAGATGAATCATATCCTATTGTGATTTCATCAAAACTTAGCATAGAGCAGGAACAAGAACTTTTGAGAGTGGTGAGAAAACACAAGAAAGCAATTGGGTGGACAATCACTGACTTGAAAGGAATTAGCCCTCTTTTATGTACACATAGAATTTATCTTGAAGAAGAGGCTAAATCTGTGAGGCAAATGCAAAGACGATTGAACCCAAACATGAAGGAAGTAGTGAGAGGTGAAGTGCTTAAACTACTTGATGCGGGTATCATTTACCCCATTGCAAACTCAAAATGGGTTAGTCCAACCCAAGTTGTCCCAAAAAAATCTGGAGTCACTGTCGTAAAAAATGAAAATAATGAGCTAGTACCAACTAGAATCCAAACTGGATGGCGTATGTGCATTGATTATCGTAAGTTGAACATGGTGACTAGGAAGGACCATTTTCCGCTTCCATTTTTAGACCAAGTGCTTGAAAGAGTAGCCGGAAGAGCTTTCTATTGTTTTCTTGATGGATACTCAGGTTACAACCAAATTGAGATTTCTTTAGAAGACCAAGAAAAAACCACTTTCACTTGTCCTTTTGGTACCTATGCTTATAGAAAAATGCCTTTTGGCTTGTGTAATGCACCAGCCACTTTTCAAAGGTGTATGATGAGTATCTTTAGTGACATGGTGGAAAATTTTTTGGAAGTTTTCATGGATGATTTTTCAGTTTATGGGGATTCTTATGAGTTGTGTCTAATGCATTTAGAAAAAGTTCTTGAAAGATGTGAAGAGAGCAATCTTGTACTTAATTGGGAGAAGTGTCATTTTATGGTGACACATGGCATTGTCTTAGGTCACATTGTTTCTTCAAAAGGGATAGAGGTGGATAAGTCAAAAGTTGAAGTCATTCAAAAATTACCTACCCCTAGGACTGTGAAAGATGTGAGATCCTTTTTAGGACACGCTGGTTTCTATCGAAGATTCATTCATTCTTTTAGTACCATTGCCAAACCATTGTGTAACTTGTTGTCACAAGATGTCCAATTTGATTGGACATCAAAATGTCAAGAAGCTTTTGAAAAGCTTAAAGGTTGTTGACCACTGCACCAATCATGCAAGCTCCTGATTGGTCTTTACCATTTGAACTGATGTGTGACGCTAGTGATTTTGCGGTTGGGGCTGTTTTAGGGCAAAGAAAAGATAAGAAGCCTCATGTCATTTATTATGCTAGCAAGACTTTGAATGATGCTCAATTGAATTACACTACAACCGAAAAAGAACTCTTAGCTGTGGTCTTTGCATTAGACAAGTTCAGGTCTTATTTGGTTGATCTCTTGTTATTGTTTTCACTGATCATGCAGCATTGAAATACTTGCTCACAAAACAAGATGCCAAGCCACGTTTGATTCGATGGATCCTCCTACTCCAAGAGTTTAACCTTGAAATTCGAGATAAAAAGGGAGTAGAGAATGTAGTGGCTGATCATTTGTCCCGTCTTTCAAGCTATGAGACCGCAACTGATGAATCTCCAATAAATGAATTCTTTGCTGATGAAAATTTATTTTGTGCAGGTACTGTTTCCTACATTGGCTCTCCATGGTATGCTGACATAGCAAATTACCTAGCCACAAGTCAGATTCCTTCTCATTGGTCTAAACTTGATAAACAAAAATTCTTGCGCAACGTGCGTACTTTTTTTTGGGATGACCCTACCTATTTAAATATTGCCCTGACCAAATTGTTAGGCGGTGCATCCCTGATCATGAAATTCCAAGTGTCATTAATTTTTGTCATGCATTAGCCTGTGGTGGGCATTTCTCTTTCAAGAAAACCACTGCCAAGATCTTGCAATGTGGTTTTTATTGGCCCACTATGTTCAAAGATGTCCATGCCTTCTGTGTTGCATGTGACCGATGCCAACGACTAGGTAACCTCACTAGGCGTAACATGATGCCCCTTAACCCCATTCTTGTTTTGGAAATATTTGATTGTTGGGGGATTGATTTCATGGGACCTTTTCCAAGTTCATTTGGCTACCACTTCATCCTTGTAGCTGTTGATTATGTGTCTAAATGGGTGGAGGCCATTGCATCTCGCACCAATGACCATCGAGTTGTTGTCAAATTCTTGAAAGAAAATATTTTCTCTCGTTTTGGCATGCCCCGGGCTATGATTAGTGATGGGGGAAGCATTTTTGTAACAAGCCCATTGGGATGTTGATGAGAAAATATGGTGTAATTCACAAGGTCAGTACCCATATCACCACAGACTAGTGGCCAAGCTGAGTTGGCAATAGGGAGATCAAGAACATTTTAGAGAAAACAGTCAATCCAACCGTAAGGATTGGTCCCTACGACTAGTTGATGCTTTGTGGGCATATCGCACTGCTTACAAGACCTCTTTAGAAATGTCTCCTTATAGGCTAGTTTATGGAAAACCTTGTCATCTCCCTGTTGAGATTGAGCATCGTGCATATTGGGCCATCCGGCAATTCAATGACAATGAAAACGAGTTGAAAAAAAAAGAAAGCTTCAATTGGATGAATTAGAGGAGCTGAGAAATGATGCATTTGAAATGCAAAAAATTTTCAAACATAAGATGAAAGATTGCATGATAAACATATTTTTAGAAAATCCTTTCATATTGGTCAAAAGGTTCTCTTGTATAATTCACGATTACATCTCTTTCCTGGGAAGTTGAGGACAAAATGGATTTGGTCCATTTGTGATTAAATCATTCTGAGCATGGTGCATTTGAGGTAGAAAATCCTAAGAATGAAATGTTTTCAAAGTAAATGGTCATCG
>CM055352.1:16162272-16188089 GCA_029228515.1 Populus alba x Populus x berolinensis | reverse complement strand
TTTCGGCAACCGGGCATCGAAGTCGGAATGCCGCGAAACTCACCGAGTCAAAGCGTTTCGCCGTTTGCGAAGAAGTCTGATGTAGAACAAGTAGCAGAAGCATACATGCTCAAGAGGGATCACCCGAAATTCAAAGGCAACTGAATTTCGGCAACCGGGCATCGAAGTCGGAATGCCGCGAAACTCACCGAGTCAAAGCGTTTCGCCGTTTGCGGAAGAAGTCTGATGTAGAACAAGTAGCAGAAGCATACATGCTCAAGAGGGATCACCCGAAATTCAAAGGCAACTGAATTTCGGCAACCGGGAATCGAAGTCGGAATGCCGCGAAACTCACCGAGTCAAAGCGTTTCGCCGTTTGCGGAAGAAGTCTGATGTAGAACAAGTAGCAGAAGCATACATGCTCAAGAGGGATCACCCGAAATTCAAAGGCAACTGAATTTCGGCAACCGGGGCATCGAAGTCGGAATGCCGCGAAACTCACCGAGTCAAAGCGTTTCGCCGTTTGCGGAAGAAGTCTGATGTAGAACAAGTAGCAGAAGCATACATGCTCAAGAGGGATCACCCGAAATTCAAAGGCAACTGAATTTCGGCAACCGGGCATCGAAGTCGAATGCCGCGAAACTCACCGAGTCAAAGCGTTTCGCCGTTTGCGGAAGAAGTCTGATGTAGAACAAGTAGCAGAAGCATACATGCTCAAGAGGGATCACCCGAAATTCAAAGGCAACTGAATTTCGGCAACCGGGGCATCGAAGTCGGAATGCCGCGAAACTCACCGAGTCAAAGCGTTTCGCCGTTTGCGGAAGAAGTCTGATGTAGAACAAGTAGCAGAAGCATACATGCTCAAGAGGGATCACCCGAAATTCAAAGGCAACTGAATTTCGGCAACCGGGCATCGAAGTCGGAATGCCGCGAAACTCACCGAGTCAAAGCGTTTCGCCGTTTGCGGAAGAAGTCTGATGTAGAACAAGTAGCAGAAGCATACATGCTCAAGAGGGATCACCCGAAATTCAAAGGCAACTGAATTTCGGCAACCGGGGCATCGAAGTCGGAATGCCGCGAAACTCACCGAGTCAAAGCGTTTCGCCGTTTGCGGAAGAAGTCTGATGTAGAACAAGTAGCAGAAGCATACATGCTCAAGAGGGATCACCCGAAATTCAAAGGCAACTGAATTTCGGCAACCGGGCATCGAAGTCGGAATGCCGCGAAACTCACCGAGTCAAAGCGTTTCGCCGTTTGCGGAAGAAGTCTGATGTAGAACAAGTAGCAGAAGCATACATGCTCAAGAGGGATCACCCGAAATTCAAAGGCAACTGAATTTCGGCAACCGGGGCATCGAAGTCGGAATGCCGCGAAACTCACCGAGTCAAAGCGTTTCGCCGTTTGCGGAAGAAGTCTGATGTAGAACAAGTAGCAGAAGCATACATGCTCAAGAGGGATCACCCGAAATTCAAAGGCAACTGAATTTCGGCAACCGGGGCATCGAAGTCGGAATGCCGCGAAACTCACCGAGTCAAAGCGTTTCGCCGTTTGCGGAAGAAGTCTGATGTAGAACAAGTAGCAGAAGCATACATGCTCAAGAGGGATCACCCGAAATTCAAAGGCAACTGAATTTCGGCAACCGGGGCATCGAAGTCGGAATGCCGCGAAACTCACCGAGTCAAAGCGTTTCGCCGTTTGCGGAAGAAGTCTGATGTAGAACAAGTAGCAGAAGCATACATGCTCAAGAGGGATCACCCGAAATTCAAAGGCAACTGAATTTCGGCAACCGGGGCATCGAAGTCGGAATGCCGCGAAACTCACCGAGTCAAAGCGTTTCGCCGTTTGCGGAAGAAGTCTGATGTAGAACAAGTAGCAGAAGCATACATGCTCAAGAGGGATCACCCGAAATTCAAAGGCAACTGAATTTCGGCAACCGGGGCATCGAAGTCGGAATGCCGCGAAACTCACCGAGTCAAAGCGTTTCGCCGTTTGCGGAAGAAGTCTGATGTAGAACAAGTAGCAGAAGCATACATGCTCAAGAGGGATCACCCGAAATTCAAAGGCAACTGAATTTCGGCAACCGGGGCATCGAAGTCGGAATGCCGCGAAACTCACCGAGTCAAAGCGTTTCGCCGTTTGCGGAAGAAGTCTGATGTAGAACAAGTAGCAGAAGCATACATGCTCAAGAGGGATCACCCGAAATTCAAAGGCAACTGAATTTCGGCAACCGGGGCATCGAAGTCGGAATGCCGCGAAACTCACCGAGTCAAAGCGTTTCGCCGTTTGCGGAAGAAGTCTGATGTAGAACAAGTAGCAGAAGCATACATGCTCAAGAGGGATCACCCGAAATTCAAAGGCAACTGAATTTCGGCAACCGGGAATCGAAGTCGGAATGCCGCGAAACTCACCGAGTCAAAGCGTTTCGCCGTTTGCGGAAGAAGTCTGATGTAGAACAAGTAGCAGAAGCATACATGCTCAAGAGGGATCACCCGAAATTCAAAGGCAACTGAATTTCGGCAACCGGGGCATCGAAGTCGGAATGCCGCGAAACTCACCGAGTCAAAGCGTTTCGCCGTTTGCGGAAGAAGTCTGATGTAGAACAAGTAGCAGAAGCATACATGCTCAAGAGGGATCACCCGAAATTCAAAGGCAACTGAATTTCGGCAACCGGGCATCGAAGTCGGAATGCCGCGAAACTCACCGAGTCAAAGCGTTTCGCCGTTTGCGGAAGAAGTCTGATGTAGAACAAGTAGCAGAAGCATACATGCTCAAGAGGGATCACCCGAAATTCAAAGGCAACTGAATTTCGGCAACCGGGCATCGAAGTCGGAATGCCGCGAAACTCACCGAGTCAAAGCGTTTCGCCGTTTGCGGAAGAAGTCTGATGTAGAACAAGTAGCAGAAGCATACATGCTCAAGAGGGATCACCCGAAATTCAAAGGCAACTGAATTTCGGCAACCGGGGAATCGAAGTCGGAATGCCGCGAAACTCACCGAGTCAAAGCGTTTCGCCGTTTGCGGAAGAAGTCTGATGTAGAACAAGTAGCAGAAGCATACATGCTCAAGAGGGATCACCCGAAATTCAAAGGCAACTGAATTTCGGCAACCGGGGCATCGAAGTCGGAATGCCGCGAAACTCACCGAGTCAAAGCGTTTCGCCGTTTGCGGAAGAAGTCTGATGTAGAACAAGTAGCAGAAGCATACATGCTCAAGAGGGATCACCCGAAATTCAAAGGCAACTGAATTTCGGCAACCGGGCATCGAAGTCGGAATGCCGCGAAACTCACCGAGTCAAAGCGTTTCGCCGTTTGCGGAAGAAGTCTGATGTAGAACAAGTAGCAGAAGCATACATGCTCAAGAGGGATCACCCGAAATTCAAAGGCAACTGAATTTCGGCAACCGGGGCATCGAAGTCGGAATGCCGCGAAACTCACCGAGTCAAAGCGTTTCGCCGTTTGCGGAAGAAGTCTGATGTAGAACAAGTAGCAGAAGCATACATGCTCAAGAGGGATCACCCGAAATTCAAAGGCAACTGAATTTCGGCAACCGGGGCATCGAAGTCGGAATGCCGCGAAACTCACCGAGTCAAAGCGTTTCGCCGTTTGCGGAAGAAGTCTGATGTAGAACAAGTAGCAGAAGCATACATGCTCAAGAGGGATCACCCGAAATTCAAAGGCAACTGAATTTCGGCAACCGGGGCATCGAAGTCGGAATGCCGCGAAACTCACCGAGTCAAAGCGTTTCGCCGTTTGCGGAAGAAGTCTGATGTAGAACAAGTAGCAGAAGCATACATGCTCAAGAGGGATCACCCGAAATTCAAAGGCAACTGAATTTCGGCAACCGGGGCATCGAAGTCGGAATGCCGCGAAACTCACCGAGTCAAAGCGTTTCGCCGTTTGCGGAAGAAGTCTGATGTAGAACAAGTAGCAGAAGCATACATGCTCAAGAGGGATCACCCGAAATTCAAAGGCAACTGAATTTCGGCAACCGGGAATCGAAGTCGGAATGCCGCGAAACTCACCGAGTCAAAGCGTTTCGCCGTTTGCGGAAGAAGTCTGATGTAGAACAAGTAGCAGAAGCATACATGCTCAAGAGGGATCACCCGAAATTCAAAGGCAACTGAATTTCGGCAACCGGGAATCGAAGTCGGAATGCCGCGAAACTCACCGAGTCAAAGCGTTTCGCCGTTTGCGGAAGAAGTCTGATGTAGAACAAGTAGCAGAAGCATACATGCTCAAGAGGGATCACCCGAAATTCAAAGGCAACTGAATTTCGGCAACCGGGGAATCGAAGTCGGAATGCCGCGAAACTCACCGAGTCAAAGCGTTTCGCCGTTTGCGGAAGAAGTCTGATGTAGAACAAGTAGCAGAAGCATACATGCTCAAGAGGGATCACCCGAAATTCAAAGGCAACTGAATTTCGGCAACCGGGGCATCGAAGTCGGAATGCCGCGAAACTCACCGAGTCAAAGCGTTTCGCCGTTTGCGGAAGAAGTCTGATGTAGAACAAGTAGCAGAAGCATACATGCTCAAGAGGGATCACCCGAAATTCAAAGGCAACTGAATTTCGGCAACCGGGGCATCGAAGTCGGAATGCCGCGAAACTCACCGAGTCAAAGCGTTTCGCCGTTTGCGGAAGAAGTCTGATGTAGAACAAGTAGCAGAAGCATACATGCTCAAGAGGGATCACCCGAAATTCAAAGGCAACTGAATTTCGGCAACCGGGGAATCGAAGTCGGAATGCCGCGAAACTCACCGAGTCAAAGCGTTTCGCCGTTTGCGGAAGAAGTCTGATGTAGAACAAGTAGCAGAAGCATACATGCTCAAGAGGGATCACCCGAAATTCAAAGGCAACTGAATTTCGGCAACCGGGGCATCGAAGTCGGAATGCCGCGAAACTCACCGAGTCAAAGCGTTTCGCCGTTTGCGGAAGAAGTCTGATGTAGAACAAGTAGCAGAAGCATACATGCTCAAGAGGGATCACCCGAAATTCAAAGGCAACTGAATTTCGGCAACCGGGGAATCGAAGTCGGAATGCCGCGAAACTCACCGAGTCAAAGCGTTTCGCCGTTTGCGGAAGAAGTCTGATGTAGAACAAGTAGCAGAAGCATACATGCTCAAGAGGGATCACCCGAAATTCAAAGGCAACTGAATTTCGGCAACCGGGCATCGAAGTCGGAATGCCGCGAAACTCACCGAGTCAAAGCGTTTCGCCGTTTGCGGAAGAAGTCTGATGTAGAACAAGTAGCAGAAGCATACATGCTCAAGAGGGATCACCCGAAATTCAAAGGCAACTGAATTTCGGCAACCGGGGCATCGAAGTCGGAATGCCGCGAAACTCACCGAGTCAAAGCGTTTCGCCGTTTGCGGAAGAAGTCTGATGTAGAACAAGTAGCAGAAGCATACATGCTCAAGAGGGATCACCCGAAATTCAAAGGCAACTGAATTTCGGCAACCGGGGAATCGAAGTCGGAATGCCGCGAAACTCACCGAGTCAAAGCGTTTCGCCGTTTGCGGAAGAAGTCTGATGTAGAACAAGTAGCAGAAGCATACATGCTCAAGAGGGATCACCCGAAATTCAAAGGCAACTGAATTTCGGCAACCGGGGCATCGAAGTCGGAATGCCGCGAAACTCACCGAGTCAAAGCGTTTCGCCGTTTGCGGAAGAAGTCTGATGTAGAACAAGTAGCAGAAGCATACATGCTCAAGAGGGATCACCCGAAATTCAAAGGCAACTGAATTTCGGCAACCGGGAATCGAAGTCGGAATGCCGCGAAACTCACCGAGTCAAAGCGTTTCGCCGTTTGCGGAAGAAGTCTGATGTAGAACAAGTAGCAGAAGCATACATGCTCAAGAGGGATCACCCGAAATTCAAAGGCAACTGAATTTCGGCAACCGGGGCATCGAAGTCGGAATGCCGCGAAACTCACCGAGTCAAAGCGTTTCGCCGTTTGCGGAAGAAGTCTGATGTAGAACAAGTAGCAGAAGCATACATGCTCAAGAGGGATCACCCGAAATTCAAAGGCAACTGAATTTCGGCAACCGGGGCATCGAAGTCGGAATGCCGCGAAACTCACCGAGTCAAAGCGTTTCGCCGTTTGCGGAAGAAGTCTGATGTAGAACAAGTAGCAGAAGCATACATGCTCAAGAGGGATCACCCGAAATTCAAAGGCAACTGAATTTCGGCAACCGGGGCATCGAAGTCGGAATGCCGCGAAACTCACCGAGTCAAAGCGTTTCGCCGTTTGCGGAAGAAGTCTGATGTAGAACAAGTAGCAGAAGCATACATGCTCAAGAGGGATCACCCGAAATTCAAAGGCAACTGAATTTCGGCAACCGGGGATCGAAGTCGGAATGCCGCGAAACTCACCGAGTCAAAGCGTTTCGCCGTTTGCGGAAGAAGTCTGATGTAGAACAAGTAGCAGAAGCATACATGCTCAAGAGGGATCACCCGAAATTCAAAGGCAACTGAATTTCGGCAACCGGGGAATCGAAGTCGGAATGCCGCGAAACTCACCGAGTCAAAGCGTTTCGCCGTTTGCGGAAGAAGTCTGATGTAGAACAAGTAGCAGAAGCATACATGCTCAAGAGGGATCACCCGAAATTCAAAGGCAACTGAATTTCGGCAACCGGGGCATCGAAGTCGGAATGCCGCGAAACTCACCGAGTCAAAGCGTTTCGCCGTTTGCGGAAGAAGTCTGATGTAGAACAAGTAGCAGAAGCATACATGCTCAAGAGGGATCACCCGAAATTCAAAGGCAACTGAATTTCGGCAACCGGGGAATCGAAGTCGGAATGCCGCGAAACTCACCGAGTCAAAGCGTTTCGCCGTTTGCGGAAGAAGTCTGATGTAGAACAAGTAGCAGAAGCATACATGCTCAAGAGGGATCACCCGAAATTCAAAGGCAACTGAATTTCGGCAACCGGGGCATCGAAGTCGGAATGCCGCGAAACTCACCGAGTCAAAGCGTTTCGCCGTTTGCGGAAGAAGTCTGATGTAGAACAAGTAGCAGAAGCATACATGCTCAAGAGGGATCACCCGAAATTCAAAGGCAACTGAATTTCGGCAACCGGGGAATCGAAGTCGGAATGCCGCGAAACTCACCGAGTCAAAGCGTTTCGCCGTTTGCGGAAGAAGTCTGATGTAGAACAAGTAGCAGAAGCATACATGCTCAAGAGGGATCACCCGAAATTCAAAGGCAACTGAATTTCGGCAACCGGGGAATCGAAGTCGGAATGCCGCGAAACTCACCGAGTCAAAGCGTTTCGCCGTTTGCGGAAGAAGTCTGATGTAGAACAAGTAGCAGAAGCATACATGCTCAAGAGGGATCACCCGAAATTCAAAGGCAACTGAATTTCGGCAACCGGGGAATCGAAGTCGGAATGCCGCGAAACTCACCGAGTCAAAGCGTTTCGCCGTTTGCGGAAGAAGTCTGATGTAGAACAAGTAGCAGAAGCATACATGCTCAAGAGGGATCACCCGAAATTCAAAGGCAACTGAATTTCGGCAACCGGGAATCGAAGTCGGAATGCCGCGAAACTCACCGAGTCAAAGCGTTTCGCCGTTTGCGGAAGAAGTCTGATGTAGAACAAGTAGCAGAAGCATACATGCTCAAGAGGGATCACCCGAAATTCAAAGGCAACTGAATTTCGGCAACCGGGAATCGAAGTCGGAATGCCGCGAAACTCACCGAGTCAAAGCGTTTCGCCGTTTGCGGAAGAAGTCTGATGTAGAACAAGTAGCAGAAGCATACATGCTCAAGAGGGATCACCCGAAATTCAAAGGCAACTGAATTTCGGCAACCGGGGAATCGAAGTCGGAATGCCGCGAAACTCACCGAGTCAAAGCGTTTCGCCGTTTGCGGAAGAAGTCTGATGTAGAACAAGTAGCAGAAGCATACATGCTCAAGAGGGATCACCCGAAATTCAAAGGCAACTGAATTTCGGCAACCGGGGCATCGAAGTCGGAATGCCGCGAAACTCACCGAGTCAAAGCGTTTCGCCGTTTGCGGAAGAAGTCTGATGTAGAACAAGTAGCAGAAGCATACATGCTCAAGAGGGATCACCCGAAATTCAAAGGCAACTGAATTTCGGCAACCGGGGAATCGAAGTCGGAATGCCGCGAAACTCACCGAGTCAAAGCGTTTCGCCGTTTGCGGAAGAAGTCTGATGTAGAACAAGTAGCAGAAGCATACATGCTCAAGAGGGATCACCCGAAATTCAAAGGCAACTGAATTTCGGCAACCGGGGAATCGAAGTCGGAATGCCGCGAAACTCACCGAGTCAAAGCGTTTCGCCGTTTGCGGAAGAAGTCTGATGTAGAACAAGTAGCAGAAGCATACATGCTCAAGAGGGATCACCCGAAATTCAAAGGCAACTGAATTTCGGCAACCGGGGAATCGAAGTCGGAATGCCGCGAAACTCACCGAGTCAAAGCGTTTCGCCGTTTGCGGAAGAAGTCTGATGTAGAACAAGTAGCAGAAGCATACATGCTCAAGAGGGATCACCCGAAATTCAAAGGCAACTGAATTTCGGCAACCGGGGCATCGAAGTCGGAATGCCGCGAAACTCACCGAGTCAAAGCGTTTCGCCGTTTGCGGAAGAAGTCTGATGTAGAACAAGTAGCAGAAGCATACATGCTCAAGAGGGATCACCCGAAATTCAAAGGCAACTGAATTTCGGCAACCGGGAATCGAAGTCGGAATGCCGCGAAACTCACCGAGTCAAAGCGTTTCGCCGTTTGCGGAAGAAGTCTGATGTAGAACAAGTAGCAGAAGCATACATGCTCAAGAGGGATCACCCGAAATTCAAAGGCAACTGAATTTCGGCAACCGGGGAATCGAAGTCGGAATGCCGCGAAACTCACCGAGTCAAAGCGTTTCGCCGTTTGCGGAAGAAGTCTGATGTAGAACAAGTAGCAGAAGCATACATGCTCAAGAGGGATCACCCGAAATTCAAAGGCAACTGAATTTCGGCAACCGGGGCATCGAAGTCGGAATGCCGCGAAACTCACCGAGTCAAAGCGTTTCGCCGTTTGCGGAAGAAGTCTGATGTAGAACAAGTAGCAGAAGCATACATGCTCAAGAGGGATCACCCGAAATTCAAAGGCAACTGAATTTCGGCAACCGGGGAATCGAAGTCGGAATGCCGCGAAACTCACCGAGTCAAAGCGTTTCGCCGTTTGCGGAAGAAGTCTGATGTAGAACAAGTAGCAGAAGCATACATGCTCAAGAGGGATCACCCGAAATTCAAAGGCAACTGAATTTCGGCAACCGGGAATCGAAGTCGGAATGCCGCGAAACTCACCGAGTCAAAGCGTTTCGCCGTTTGCGGAAGAAGTCTGATGTAGAACAAGTAGCAGAAGCATACATGCTCAAGAGGGATCACCCGAAATTCAAAGGCAACTGAATTTCGGCAACCGGGGAATCGAAGTCGGAATGCCGCGAAACTCACCGAGTCAAAGCGTTTCGCCGTTTGCGGAAGAAGTCTGATGTAGAACAAGTAGCAGAAGCATACATGCTCAAGAGGGATCACCCGAAATTCAAAGGCAACTGAATTTCGGCAACCGGGGAATCGAAGTCGGAATGCCGCGAAACTCACCGAGTCAAAGCGTTTCGCCGTTTGCGGAAGAAGTCTGATGTAGAACAAGTAGCAGAAGCATACATGCTCAAGAGGGATCACCCGAAATTCAAAGGCAACTGAATTTCGGCAACCGGGGCATCGAAGTCGGAATGCCGCGAAACTCACCGAGTCAAAGCGTTTCGCCGTTTGCGGAAGAAGTCTGATGTAGAACAAGTAGCAGAAGCATACATGCTCAAGAGGGATCACCCGAAATTCAAAGGCAACTGAATTTCGGCAACCGGGGAATCGAAGTCGGAATGCCGCGAAACTCACCGAGTCAAAGCGTTTCGCCGTTTGCGGAAGAAGTCTGATGTAGAACAAGTAGCAGAAGCATACATGCTCAAGAGGGATCACCCGAAATTCAAAGGCAACTGAATTTCGGCAACCGGGAATCGAAGTCGGAATGCCGCGAAACTCACCGAGTCAAAGCGTTTCGCCGTTTGCGGAAGAAGTCTGATGTAGAACAAGTAGCAGAAGCATACATGCTCAAGAGGGATCACCCGAAATTCAAAGGCAACTGAATTTCGGCAACCGGGGAATCGAAGTCGGAATGCCGCGAAACTCACCGAGTCAAAGCGTTTCGCCGTTTGCGGAAGAAGTCTGATGTAGAACAAGTAGCAGAAGCATACATGCTCAAGAGGGATCACCCGAAATTCAAAGGCAACTGAATTTCGGCAACCGGGGATCGAAGTCGGAATGCCGCGAAACTCACCGAGTCAAAGCGTTTCGCCGTTTGCGGAAGAAGTCTGATGTAGAACAAGTAGCAGAAGCATACATGCTCAAGAGGGATCACCCGAAATTCAAAGGCAACTGAATTTCGGCAACCGGGGCATCGAAGTCGGAATGCCGCGAAACTCACCGAGTCAAAGCGTTTCGCCGTTTGCGGAAGAAGTCTGATGTAGAACAAGTAGCAGAAGCATACATGCTCAAGAGGGATCACCCGAAATTCAAAGGCAACTGAATTTCGGCAACCGGGGATCGAAGTCGGAATGCCGCGAAACTCACCGAGTCAAAGCGTTTCGCCGTTTGCGGAAGAAGTCTGATGTAGAACAAGTAGCAGAAGCATACATGCTCAAGAGGGATCACCCGAAATTCAAAGGCAACTGAATTTCGGCAACCGGGGAATCGAAGTCGGAATGCCGCGAAACTCACCGAGTCAAAGCGTTTCGCCGTTTGCGGAAGAAGTCTGATGTAGAACAAGTAGCAGAAGCATACATGCTCAAGAGGGATCACCCGAAATTCAAAGGCAACTGAATTTCGGCAACCGGGGAATCGAAGTCGGAATGCCGCGAAACTCACCGAGTCAAAGCGTTTCGCCGTTTGCGGAAGAAGTCTGATGTAGAACAAGTAGCAGAAGCATACATGCTCAAGAGGGATCACCCGAAATTCAAAGGCAACTGAATTTCGGCAACCGGGGCATCGAAGTCGGAATGCCGCGAAACTCACCGAGTCAAAGCGTTTCGCCGTTTGCGGAAGAAGTCTGATGTAGAACAAGTAGCAGAAGCATACATGCTCAAGAGGGATCACCCGAAATTCAAAGGCAACTGAATTTCGGCAACCGGGGAATCGAAGTCGGAATGCCGCGAAACTCACCGAGTCAAAGCGTTTCGCCGTTTGCGGAAGAAGTCTGATGTAGAACAAGTAGCAGAAGCATACATGCTCAAGAGGGATCACCCGAAATTCAAAGGCAACTGAATTTCGGCAACCGGGGAATCGAAGTCGGAATGCCGCGAAACTCACCGAGTCAAAGCGTTTCGCCGTTTGCGGAAGAAGTCTGATGTAGAACAAGTAGCAGAAGCATACATGCTCAAGAGGGATCACCCGAAATTCAAAGGCAACTGAATTTCGGCAACCGGGGCATCGAAGTCGGAATGCCGCGAAACTCACCGAGTCAAAGCGTTTCGCCGTTTGCGGAAGAAGTCTGATGTAGAACAAGTAGCAGAAGCATACATGCTCAAGAGGGATCACCCGAAATTCAAAGGCAACTGAATTTCGGCAACCGGGGAATCGAAGTCGGAATGCCGCGAAACTCACCGAGTCAAAGCGTTTCGCCGTTTGCGGAAGAAGTCTGATGTAGAACAAGTAGCAGAAGCATACATGCTCAAGAGGGATCACCCGAAATTCAAAGGCAACTGAATTTCGGCAACCGGGGCATCGAAGTCGGAATGCCGCGAAACTCACCGAGTCAAAGCGTTTCGCCGTTTGCGGAAGAAGTCTGATGTAGAACAAGTAGCAGAAGCATACATGCTCAAGAGGGATCACCCGAAATTCAAAGGCAACTGAATTTCGGCAACCGGGGCATCGAAGTCGGAATGCCGCGAAACTCACCGAGTCAAAGCGTTTCGCCGTTTGCGGAAGAAGTCTGATGTAGAACAAGTAGCAGAAGCATACATGCTCAAGAGGGATCACCCGAAATTCAAAGGCAACTGAATTTCGGCAACCGGGGAATCGAAGTCGGAATGCCGCGAAACTCACCGAGTCAAAGCGTTTCGCCGTTTGCGGAAGAAGTCTGATGTAGAACAAGTAGCAGAAGCATACATGCTCAAGAGGGATCACCCGAAATTCAAAGGCAACTGAATTTCGGCAACCGGGGAATCGAAGTCGGAATGCCGCGAAACTCACCGAGTCAAAGCGTTTCGCCGTTTGCGGAAGAAGTCTGATGTAGAACAAGTAGCAGAAGCATACATGCTCAAGAGGGATCACCCGAAATTCAAAGGCAACTGAATTTCGGCAACCGGGGCATCGAAGTCGGAATGCCGCGAAACTCACCGAGTCAAAGCGTTTCGCCGTTTGCGGAAGAAGTCTGATGTAGAACAAGTAGCAGAAGCATACATGCTCAAGAGGGATCACCCGAAATTCAAAGGCAACTGAATTTCGGCAACCGGGGCATCGAAGTCGGAATGCCGCGAAACTCACCGAGTCAAAGCGTTTCGCCGTTTGCGGAAGAAGTCTGATGTAGAACAAGTAGCAGAAGCATACATGCTCAAGAGGGATCACCCGAAATTCAAAGGCAACTGAATTTCGGCAACCGGGGCATCGAAGTCGGAATGCCGCGAAACTCACCGAGTCAAAGCGTTTCGCCGTTTGCGGAAGAAGTCTGATGTAGAACAAGTAGCAGAAGCATACATGCTCAAGAGGGATCACCCGAAATTCAAAGGCAACTGAATTTCGGCAACCGGGAATCGAAGTCGGAATGCCGCGAAACTCACCGAGTCAAAGCGTTTCGCCGTTTGCGGAAGAAGTCTGATGTAGAACAAGTAGCAGAAGCATACATGCTCAAGAGGGATCACCCGAAATTCAAAGGCAACTGAATTTCGGCAACCGGGGAATCGAAGTCGGAATGCCGCGAAACTCACCGAGTCAAAGCGTTTCGCCGTTTGCGGAAGAAGTCTGATGTAGAACAAGTAGCAGAAGCATACATGCTCAAGAGGGATCACCCGAAATTCAAAGGCAACTGAATTTCGGCAACCGGGGCATCGAAGTCGGAATGCCGCGAAACTCACCGAGTCAAAGCGTTTCGCCGTTTGCGGAAGAAGTCTGATGTAGAACAAGTAGCAGAAGCATACATGCTCAAGAGGGATCACCCGAAATTCAAAGGCAACTGAATTTCGGCAACCGGGGAATCGAAGTCGGAATGCCGCGAAACTCACCGAGTCAAAGCGTTTCGCCGTTTGCGGAAGAAGTCTGATGTAGAACAAGTAGCAGAAGCATACATGCTCAAGAGGGATCACCCGAAATTCAAAGGCAACTGAATTTCGGCAACCGGGGAATCGAAGTCGGAATGCCGCGAAACTCACCGAGTCAAAGCGTTTCGCCGTTTGCGGAAGAAGTCTGATGTAGAACAAGTAGCAGAAGCATACATGCTCAAGAGGGATCACCCGAAATTCAAAGGCAACTGAATTTCGGCAACCGGGGCATCGAAGTCGGAATGCCGCGAAACTCACCGAGTCAAAGCGTTTCGCCGTTTGCGGAAGAAGTCTGATGTAGAACAAGTAGCAGAAGCATACATGCTCAAGAGGGATCACCCGAAATTCAAAGGCAACTGAATTTCGGCAACCGGGGAATCGAAGTCGGAATGCCGCGAAACTCACCGAGTCAAAGCGTTTCGCCGTTTGCGGAAGAAGTCTGATGTAGAACAAGTAGCAGAAGCATACATGCTCAAGAGGGATCACCCGAAATTCAAAGGCAACTGAATTTCGGCAACCGGGGAATCGAAGTCGGAATGCCGCGAAACTCACCGAGTCAAAGCGTTTCGCCGTTTGCGGAAGAAGTCTGATGTAGAACAAGTAGCAGAAGCATACATGCTCAAGAGGGATCACCCGAAATTCAAAGGCAACTGAATTTCGGCAACCGGGGAATCGAAGTCGGAATGCCGCGAAACTCACCGAGTCAAAGCGTTTCGCCGTTTGCGGAAGAAGTCTGATGTAGAACAAGTAGCAGAAGCATACATGCTCAAGAGGGATCACCCGAAATTCAAAGGCAACTGAATTTCGGCAACCGGGGCATCGAAGTCGGAATGCCGCGAAACTCACCGAGTCAAAGCGTTTCGCCGTTTGCGGAAGAAGTCTGATGTAGAACAAGTAGCAGAAGCATACATGCTCAAGAGGGATCACCCGAAATTCAAAGGCAACTGAATTTCGGCAACCGGGGAATCGAAGTCGGAATGCCGCGAAACTCACCGAGTCAAAGCGTTTCGCCGTTTGCGGAAGAAGTCTGATGTAGAACAAGTAGCAGAAGCATACATGCTCAAGAGGGATCACCCGAAATTCAAAGGCAACTGAATTTCGGCAACCGGGAATCGAAGTCGGAATGCCGCGAAACTCACCGAGTCAAAGCGTTTCGCCGTTTGCGGAAGAAGTCTGATGTAGAACAAGTAGCAGAAGCATACATGCTCAAGAGGGATCACCCGAAATTCAAAGGCAACTGAATTTCGGCAACCGGGGCATCGAAGTCGGAATGCCGCGAAACTCACCGAGTCAAAGCGTTTCGCCGTTTGCGGAAGAAGTCTGATGTAGAACAAGTAGCAGAAGCATACATGCTCAAGAGGGATCACCCGAAATTCAAAGGCAACTGAATTTCGGCAACCGGGGATCGAAGTCGGAATGCCGCGAAACTCACCGAGTCAAAGCGTTTCGCCGTTTGCGGAAGAAGTCTGATGTAGAACAAGTAGCAGAAGCATACATGCTCAAGAGGGATCACCCGAAATTCAAAGGCAACTGAATTTCGGCAACCGGGGAATCGAAGTCGGAATGCCGCGAAACTCACCGAGTCAAAGCGTTTCGCCGTTTGCGGAAGAAGTCTGATGTAGAACAAGTAGCAGAAGCATACATGCTCAAGAGGGATCACCCGAAATTCAAAGGCAACTGAATTTCGGCAACCGGGGAATCGAAGTCGGAATGCCGCGAAACTCACCGAGTCAAAGCGTTTCGCCGTTTGCGGAAGAAGTCTGATGTAGAACAAGTAGCAGAAGCATACATGCTCAAGAGGGATCACCCGAAATTCAAAGGCAACTGAATTTCGGCAACCGGGGATCGAAGTCGGAATGCCGCGAAACTCACCGAGTCAAAGCGTTTCGCCGTTTGCGGAAGAAGTCTGATGTAGAACAAGTAGCAGAAGCATACATGCTCAAGAGGGATCACCCGAAATTCAAAGGCAACTGAATTTCGGCAACCGGGGAATCGAAGTCGGAATGCCGCGAAACTCACCGAGTCAAAGCGTTTCGCCGTTTGCGGAAGAAGTCTGATGTAGAACAAGTAGCAGAAGCATACATGCTCAAGAGGGATCACCCGAAATTCAAAGGCAACTGAATTTCGGCAACCGGGGAATCGAAGTCGGAATGCCGCGAAACTCACCGAGTCAAAGCGTTTCGCCGTTTGCGGAAGAAGTCTGATGTAGAACAAGTAGCAGAAGCATACATGCTCAAGAGGGATCACCCGAAATTCAAAGGCAACTGAATTTCGGCAACCGGGGATCGAAGTCGGAATGCCGCGAAACTCACCGAGTCAAAGCGTTTCGCCGTTTGCGGAAGAAGTCTGATGTAGAACAAGTAGCAGAAGCATACATGCTCAAGAGGGATCACCCGAAATTCAAAGGCAACTGAATTTCGGCAACCGGGGAATCGAAGTCGGAATGCCGCGAAACTCACCGAGTCAAAGCGTTTCGCCGTTTGCGGAAGAAGTCTGATGTAGAACAAGTAGCAGAAGCATACATGCTCAAGAGGGATCACCCGAAATTCAAAGGCAACTGAATTTCGGCAACCGGGGCATCGAAGTCGGAATGCCGCGAAACTCACCGAGTCAAAGCGTTTCGCCGTTTGCGGAAGAAGTCTGATGTAGAACAAGTAGCAGAAGCATACATGCTCAAGAGGGATCACCCGAAATTCAAAGGCAACTGAATTTCGGCAACCGGGGAATCGAAGTCGGAATGCCGCGAAACTCACCGAGTCAAAGCGTTTCGCCGTTTGCGGAAGAAGTCTGATGTAGAACAAGTAGCAGAAGCATACATGCTCAAGAGGGATCACCCGAAATTCAAAGGCAACTGAATTTCGGCAACCGGGGCATCGAAGTCGGAATGCCGCGAAACTCACCGAGTCAAAGCGTTTCGCCGTTTGCGGAAGAAGTCTGATGTAGAACAAGTAGCAGAAGCATACATGCTCAAGAGGGATCACCCGAAATTCAAAGGCAACTGAATTTCGGCAACCGGGGAATCGAAGTCGGAATGCCGCGAAACTCACCGAGTCAAAGCGTTTCGCCGTTTGCGGAAGAAGTCTGATGTAGAACAAGTAGCAGAAGCATACATGCTCAAGAGGGATCACCCGAAATTCAAAGGCAACTGAATTTCGGCAACCGGGGAATCGAAGTCGGAATGCCGCGAAACTCACCGAGTCAAAGCGTTTCGCCGTTTGCGGAAGAAGTCTGATGTAGAACAAGTAGCAGAAGCATACATGCTCAAGAGGGATCACCCGAAATTCAAAGGCAACTGAATTTCGGCAACCGGGGAATCGAAGTCGGAATGCCGCGAAACTCACCGAGTCAAAGCGTTTCGCCGTTTGCGGAAGAAGTCTGATGTAGAACAAGTAGCAGAAGCATACATGCTCAAGAGGGATCACCCGAAATTCAAAGGCAACTGAATTTCGGCAACCGGGGAATCGAAGTCGGAATGCCGCGAAACTCACCGAGTCAAAGCGTTTCGCCGTTTGCGGAAGAAGTCTGATGTAGAACAAGTAGCAGAAGCATACATGCTCAAGAGGGATCACCCGAAATTCAAAGGCAACTGAATTTCGGCAACCGGGGAATCGAAGTCGGAATGCCGCGAAACTCACCGAGTCAAAGCGTTTCGCCGTTTGCGGAAGAAGTCTGATGTAGAACAAGTAGCAGAAGCATACATGCTCAAGAGGGATCACCCGAAATTCAAAGGCAACTGAATTTCGGCAACCGGGGAATCGAAGTCGGAATGCCGCGAAACTCACCGAGTCAAAGCGTTTCGCCGTTTGCGGAAGAAGTCTGATGTAGAACAAGTAGCAGAAGCATACATGCTCAAGAGGGATCACCCGAAATTCAAAGGCAACTGAATTTCGGCAACCGGGGAATCGAAGTCGGAATGCCGCGAAACTCACCGAGTCAAAGCGTTTCGCCGTTTGCGGAAGAAGTCTGATGTAGAACAAGTAGCAGAAGCATACATGCTCAAGAGGGATCACCCGAAATTCAAAGGCAACTGAATTTCGGCAACCGGGAATCGAAGTCGGAATGCCGCGAAACTCACCGAGTCAAAGCGTTTCGCCGTTTGCGGAAGAAGTCTGATGTAGAACAAGTAGCAGAAGCATACATGCTCAAGAGGGATCACCCGAAATTCAAAGGCAACTGAATTTCGGCAACCGGGGAATCGAAGTCGGAATGCCGCGAAACTCACCGAGTCAAAGCGTTTCGCCGTTTGCGGAAGAAGTCTGATGTAGAACAAGTAGCAGAAGCATACATGCTCAAGAGGGATCACCCGAAATTCAAAGGCAACTGAATTTCGGCAACCGGGGAATCGAAGTCGGAATGCCGCGAAACTCACCGAGTCAAAGCGTTTCGCCGTTTGCGGAAGAAGTCTGATGTAGAACAAGTAGCAGAAGCATACATGCTCAAGAGGGATCACCCGAAATTCAAAGGCAACTGAATTTCGGCAACCGGGAATCGAAGTCGGAATGCCGCGAAACTCACCGAGTCAAAGCGTTTCGCCGTTTGCGGAAGAAGTCTGATGTAGAACAAGTAGCAGAAGCATACATGCTCAAGAGGGATCACCCGAAATTCAAAGGCAACTGAATTTCGGCAACCGGGAATCGAAGTCGGAATGCCGCGAAACTCACCGAGTCAAAGCGTTTCGCCGTTTGCGGAAGAAGGCTGATGTAGAACAAGTAGCAGAAGCATACATGCTCAAGAGGGATCACCCGAAATTCAAAGGCAACTGAATTTCGGCAACCGGGGCATCGAAGTCGGAATGCCGCGAAACTCACCGAGTCAAAGCGTTTCGCCGTTTACGGAAGAAGTCTAAAGTAGAACAAGTAGCAGAAGCATACATGCTCAAGAGGGATCACCCGAAATTCAAAGGCAACTGAATTTCGGCAACCGGGGAATCGAAGTCGGAATGCCGCGAAACTCACCGAGTCAAAGCGTTTCGCCGTTTTCAGAAAGAAGGCTGTTGTAGAACAAGTAGTAGAAGCATACATGCTCAAGAGGGATCACCCGAAATTCAAAGGCAACTGAATTTCGGCAACCGGGGCATCGAAGTCGGAATGCCGCGAAACTCACCGATTCAAAGCGTTTGGCCGTTTGCGGAAAAAGTCTGATGTAGAACAAGTAGCAGAAGCATACATGCTCAAGAGGGATCACCCGAAATTCAAAGGCAACTGAATTTCGGCAACCGGGGAATCGAAGTCGGAATGCCGCGAAACTCACCGAGTCAAAGCGTTTCGCCGTTTGCGGAAGAAGTCTGATGTAGAACAAGTAGCAGAAGCATACATGCTCAAGAGGGATCACCCGAAATTCAAAGGCAACTGAATTTCGGCAACCGGGAATCGAAGTCGGAATGCCGCGAAACTCACCGAGTCAAAGCGTTTCGCCGTTTGCGGAAGAAGTCTGATGTAGAACAAGTAGCAGAAGCATACATGCTCAAGAGGGATCACCCGAAATTCAAAGGCAACTGAATTTCGGCAACCGGGAATCGAAGTCGGAATGCCGCGAAACTCACCGAGTCAAAGCGTTTCGCCGTTTGCGGAAGAAGTCTGATGTAGAACAAGTAGCAGAAGCATACATGCTCAAGAGGGATCACCCGAAATTCAAAGGCAACTGAATTTCGGCAACCGGGGATCGAAGTCGGAATGCCGCGAAACTCACCGAGTCAAAGCGTTTCGCCGTTTGCGGAAAGAAGTCTGATGTAGAACAAGTAGCAGAAGCATACATGCTCAAGAGGGATCACCCGAAATTCAAAGGCAACTGAATTTCGGCAACCGGGAAATCGAAGTGGAATGCCGCGAAACTCACCGAGTCAAAGCGTTTCGCCGTTTGCGGAAGAAGTCTGATGTAGAACAAGTAGCAGAAGCATACATGCTCAAGAGGGATCACCCGAAATTCAAAGGCAACTGAATTTCGGCAACCGGGGAATCGAAGTCGGAATGCCGCGAAACTCACCGAGTCAAAGCGTTTCGCCGTTTGCGGAAGAAGTCTGATGTAGAACAAGTAGCAGAAGCATACATGCTCAAGAGGGATCACCCGAAATTCAAAGGCAACTGAATTTCGGCAACCGGGGAATCGAAGTCGGAATGCCGCGAAACTCACCGAGTCAAAGCGTTTCGCCGTTTGCGGAAAGAAGTCTGATGTAGAACAAGTAGCAGAAGCATACATGCTCAAGAGGGATCACCCGAAATTCAAAGGCAACTGAATTTCGGCAACCGGGGAATCGAAGTCGGAATGCCGCGAAACTCACCGAGTCAAAGCGTTTCGCCGTTTGCGGAAGAAGTCTGATGTAGAACAAGTAGCAGAAGCATACATGCTCAAGAGGGATCACCCGAAATTCAAAGGCAACTGAATTTCGGCAACCGGGAATCGAAGTCGGAATGCCGCGAAACTCACCGAGTCAAAGCGTTTCGCCGTTTGCGGAAGAAGTCTGATGTAGAACAAGTAGCAGAAGCATACATGCTCAAGAGGGATCACCCGAAATTCAAAGGCAACTGAATTTCGGCAACCGGGAATCGAAGTGGAATGCCGCGAAACTCACCGAGTCAAAGCGTTTCGCCGTTTGCGGAAGAAGTCTGATGTAGAACAAGTAGCAGAAGCATACATGCTCAAGAGGGATCACCCGAAATTCAAAGGCAACTGAATTTCGGCAACCGGGAATCGAAGTCGGAATGCCGCGAAACTCACCGAGTCAAAGCGTTTCGCCGTTTGCGGAAGAAGTCTGATGTAGAACAAGTAGCAGAAGCATACATGCTCAAGAGGGATCACCCGAAATTCAAAGGCAACTGAATTTCGGCAACCGGGGAATCGAAGTCGGAATGCCGCGAAACTCACCGAGTCAAAGCGTTTCGCCGTTTGCG
This sequence comes from Populus alba x Populus x berolinensis, assembly GCA_029228515.1. Taxonomy (NCBI): domain Eukaryota; kingdom Viridiplantae; phylum Streptophyta; class Magnoliopsida; order Malpighiales; family Salicaceae; genus Populus; species Populus alba x Populus x berolinensis. Next base: position 16,167,917 of record CM055352.1, on the reverse strand, counting down.
GAAGAAGTCTGATGTAGAACAAGTAGCAGAAGCATACATGCTCAAGAGGGATCACCCGAAATTCAAAGGCAACTGAATTTCGGCAACCGGGGAATCGAAGTCGGAATGCCGCGAAACTCACCGAGTCAAAGCGTTTCGCCGTTTGCGGAAGAAGTCTGATGTAGAACAAGTAGCAGAAGCATACATGCTCAAGAGGGATCACCCGAAATTCAAAGGCAACTGAATTTCGGCAACCGGGAATCGAAGTCGGAATGCCGCGAAACTCACCGAGTCAAAGCGTTTCGCCGTTTGCGGAAGAAGTCTGATGTAGAACAAGTAGCAGAAGCATACATGCTCAAGAGGGATCACCCGAAATTCAAAGGCAACTGAATTTCGGCAACCGGGGAATCGAAGTCGGAATGCCGCGAAACTCACCGAGTCAAAGCGTTTCGCCGTTTGCGGAAAGAAGTCTGATGTAGAACAAGTAGCAGAAGCATACATGCTCAAGAGGGATCACCCGAAATTCAAAGGCAACTGAATTTCGGCAACCGGGGAATCGAAGTCGGAATGCCGCGAAACTCACCGAGTCAAAGCGTTTCGCCGTTTGCGGAAGAAGTCTGATGTAGAACAAGTAGCAGAAGCATACATGCTCAAGAGGGATCACCCGAAATTCAAAGGCAACTGAATTTCGGCAACCGGGGAATCGAAGTCGGAATGCCGCGAAACTCACCGAGTCAAAGCGTTTCGCCGTTTGCGGAAGAAGTCTGATGTAGAACAAGTAGCAGAAGCATACATGCTCAAGAGGGATCACCCGAAATTCAAAGGCAACTGAATTTCGGCAACCGGGGAATCGAAGTCGGAATGCCGCGAAACTCACCGAGTCAAAGCGTTTCGCCGTTTGCGGAAGAAGTCTGATGTAGAACAAGTAGCAGAAGCATACATGCTCAAGAGGGATCACCCGAAATTCAAAGGCAACTGAATTTCGGCAACCGGGGAATCGAAGTCGGAATGCCGCGAAACTCACCGAGTCAAAGCGTTTCGCCGTTTGCGGAAGAAGTCTGATGTAGAACAAGTAGCAGAAGCATACATGCTCAAGAGGGATCACCCGAAATTCAAAGGCAACTGAATTTCGGCAACCGGGGAATCGAAGTCGGAATGCCGCGAAACTCACCGAGTCAAAGCGTTTCGCCGTTTGCGGAAAGAAGTCTGATGTAGAACAAGTAGCAGAAGCATACATGCTCAAGAGGGATCACCCGAAATTCAAAGGCAACTGAATTTCGGCAACCGGGAATCGAAGTCGGAATGCCGCGAAACTCACCGAGTCAAAGCGTTTCGCCGTTTGCGGAAGAAGTCTGATGTAGAACAAGTAGCAGAAGCATACATGCTCAAGAGGGATCACCCGAAATTCAAAGGCAACTGAATTTCGGCAACCGGGGAATCGAAGTGGAATGCCGCGAAACTCCGAGTCAAAGCGTTTCGCCGTTTGCGGAAGAAGTCTGATGTAGAACAAGTAGCAGAAGCATACATGCTCAAGAGGGATCACCCGAAATTCAAAGGCAACTGAATTTCGGCAACCGGGGAATCGAAGTCGGAATGCCGCGAAACTCACCGAGTCAAAGCGTTTCGCCGTTTGCGGAAGAAGGCTGATGTAGAACAAGTAGCAGAAGCATACATGCTCAAGAGGGATCACCCGAAATTCAAAGGCAACTGAATTTCGGCAACCGGGAATCGAAGTCGGAATGCCGCGAAACTCACCGAGTCAAAGCGTTTCGCCGTTTGCGGAAGAAGTCTGATGTAGAACAAGTAGCAGAAGCATACATGCTCAAGAGGGATCACCCGAAATTCAAAGGCAACTGAATTTCGGCAACCGGGGAATCGAAGTCGGAATGCCGCGAAACTCACCGAGTCAAAGCGTTTCGCCGTTTGCGGAAGAAGTCTGATGTAGAACAAGTAGCAGAAGCATACATGCTCAAGAGGGATCACCCGAAATTCAAAGGCAACTGAATTTCGGCAACCGGGGAATCGAAGTCGGAATGCCGCGAAACTCACCGAGTCAAAGCGTTTCGCCGTTTGCGGAAGAAGTCTGATGTAGAACAAGTAGCAGAAGCATACATGCTCAAGAGGGATCACCCGAAATTCAAAGGCAACTGAATTTCGGCAACCGGGGAATCGAAGTGGAATGCCGCGAAACTCACCGAGTCAAAGCGTTTCGCCGTTTGCGGAAGAAGCTGATGTAGAACAAGTAGCAGAAGCATACATGCTCAAGAGGGATCACCCGAAATTCAAAGGCAACTGAATTTCGGCAACCGGGGAATCGAAGTCGGAATGCCGCGAAACTCACCGAGTCAAAGCGTTTCGCCGTTTGCGGAAGAAGTCTGATGTAGAACAAGTAGCAGAAGCATACATGCTCAAGAGGGATCACCCGAAATTCAAAGGCAACTGAATTTCGGCAACCGGGAATCGAAGTCGGAATGCCGCGAAACTCACCGAGTCAAAGCGTTTCGCCGTTTGCGGAAGAAGTCTGATGTAGAACAAGTAGCAGAAGCATACATGCTCAAGAGGGATCACCCGAAATTCAAAGGCAACTGAATTTCGGCAACCGGGGAATCGAAGTCGGAATGCCGCGAAACTCACCGAGTCAAAGCGTTTCGCCGTTTGCGGAAGAAGTCTGATGTAGAACAAGTAGCAGAAGCATACATGCTCAAGAGGGATCACCCGAAATTCAAAGGCAACTGAATTTCGGCAACCGGGGAATCGAAGTCGGAATGCCGCGAAACTCACCGAGTCAAAGCGTTTCGCCGTTTGCGGAAGAAGGCTGATGTAGAACAAGTAGAAGAAGCATACATGCTCAAGAGGGATCACCCGAAATTCAAAGGCAACTGAATTTCGGCAACCGGGGAATCGAAGTCGGAATGCCGCGAAACTCACATAGTCAAAGCGTTTCCCCGTTTGCGGAAAGAAGGCTGATGTAGAACAAGTAGAAGAAGCATACATGCTCAAGAGGGATCACCCGAAATTCAAAGGCAACTGAATTTCGGCAACCGGGGAATCGAAGTCGGAATGCCGCGAAACTCACATAGTCAAAGCGTTTCGCCGTTTGCGGAAGAAGTCTCATGTAGAACAAGTAGCAGAAGCATACATGCTCCAGAGGGATCACCCGAAATTCAAAGGCAACTGAATTTCGGCAACCGGGGAATCGAAGTCGGAATGCCGCGAAACTCACCGAGTCAAAGCGTTTCGCCGTTTGCGGAAGAAGTCTGATGTAGAACAAGTAGCAGAAGCATACATGCTCAAGAGGGATCACCCGAAATTCAAAGGCAACTGAATTTCGGCAACCGGGGAATCGAAGTCGGAATGCCGCGAAACTCACCGAGTCAAAGCGTTTCGCCGTTTGCGGAAGAAGTCTGATGTAGAACAAGTAGCAGAAGCATACATGCTCAAGAGGGATCACCCGAAATTCAAAGGCAACTGAATTTCGGCAACCGGGGAATCGAAGTCGGAATGCCGCGAAACTCACCGAGTCAAAGCGTTTCGCCGTTTGCGGAAGAAGTCTGATGTAGAACAAGTAGCAGAAGCATACATGCTCAAGAGGGATCACCCGAAATTCAAAGGCAACTGAATTTCGGCAACCGGAATCGAAGTGGAATGCCGCGAAACTCACCGAGTCAAAGCGTTTCGCCGTTTGCGGAAGAAGTCTGATGTAGAACAAGTAGCAGAAGCATACATGCTCAAGAGGGATCACCCGAAATTCAAAGGCAACTGAATTTCGGCAACCGGGGAATCGAAGTCGGAATGCCGCGAAACTCACCGAGTCAAAGCGTTTCGCCGTTTGCGGAAGAAGGCTGATGTAGAACAAGTAGCAGAAGCATACATGCTCAAGAGGGATCACCCGAAATTCAAAGGCAACTGAATTTCGGCAACCGGGGAATCGAAGTCGGAATGCCGCGAAACTCACCGAGTCAAAGCGTTTCGCCGTTTGCGGAAGAAGTCTGATGTAGAACAAGTAGCAGAAGCATACATGCTCAAGAGGGATCACCCGAAATTCAAAGGCAACTGAATTTCGGCAACCGGGGAATCGAAGTGGAATGCCGCGAAACTCACCGAGTCAAAGCGTTTCGCCATTTGCGGAAGAAGTTCTGATGTAGAACAAGTAGCAGAAGCAATACATGCTCAAGAGTGGATCACCCGAAATTCAAAAGCAACTGAATTTCGGCAACCGGGGAATCGAAGGTGGAATGCCGCGAAACTCCCGAGTCAAAGCGTTTTGACCGTTTGCGAAAGAAGGTGAGGTAGAACAAGTAGCATGAAGCATACATGCTCAAGAGGGATCAACCAAAATTCAAAGGCAACTGAATTTCAGCAAACCGGCGATCGAAGTCGGAATGACGCGAAACTCACCGTGTCAAAGCGTTTCATGTTTGTGGGAAAGAAGGCTGATGTAGAACAAGTAGCAGAAGCATACAACGTCAAGAGGGATGACCCGGAATTTCAAAGGTAACTGAATTTCGGCAAGCGGGGCATCGAAGTCGGAAAGCCGCGAAACTCACCGATTCAAAGCGTTTCGCCGTTTGCGGAAAGAAGGCTGATGTAGAACAAGTAGCAGAAGCATACATGCTCAAGAGGGATCACCCGAAATTCAAAGGCAAATGAATTTCGGCAACCGGGGAATCGAAGTCGGAATGCCGCGAAAGTCAACGAGTCAAAGCGTTTCGCCGTTTGCGGAAAGAAGGCTGATGTAGAACAAGTAGCAGAAGCATACATGCTGTTGAGGGATCACCCGAAAATGAAAGGCAACTGAATTTCGGCAACCGGGGAATCGAAGGTGGAATGCCGCGAAACTGCCCGCGTCAAAGCGTTTCGCCGTTTGCGGAAGAAGTCTCAAGTAGACCAAGTAGCAAAAGCATACATGCTCAAGAGGGATCACCCGAAATTCAAAGGCAACTGAATTTCGGCAACCGGGGAATCGAAGGTGGAATGCCCTGAAACTGCCCGCGTCAAAGTGTTTCGCCGTTTGCGGAAGAAGTCTCAAGTAGACCAAGTAGCAGAAGCATACATGCTCAAGAGGGATAACCCGAAATTCAAAGGCAACTGAATTTCGGCAACCGGCGAATCGAAGTCGGAATGCCGCGAAACTCACCGAGTCAAAGCGTTTCGCCGTTTGCGGAAGAAGTCTGATGTAGAACAAGTAGCAGAAGCATACATGCTCAAGAGGGATCACCCGAAATTCAAAGGCAACTGAATTTCGGCAACCGGGGCATCGAAGTCGGAATGCCGCGAAACTCACCGAGGCAAAGCGTTTCGCCATTTGCGGAAGAAGTCTCATGTAGAACAAGTAGCAGAAGCTTACATGCTCAAAAGGGATCACCCGAAATTCAAAGGCAACTGAATTTCGGCAACCGGGGAATCGAAGTCGGAATGCCGCGAAACTCACCGAGTCAAAGCGTTTCGCCGTTTGCGGAAGAAGGTGATGTAGAACAAGTAGCAGAAGCTTACATGCTCAAAAGGGATCACCCGAAATTCAAAGGCAACTGAATTTCGGCAACCGGGGAATCGACTTCGGAATGCCGCGAAACTCACGGAGTCAAAGCGTTTCGCCGTTTGCGGAAGAAGTCTGATGTAGAACAAGTAGCAGAATCATACATGCTCAAGAGGGATCACCCGAAATT
>CM055352.1:16127407-16162172 GCA_029228515.1 Populus alba x Populus x berolinensis | reverse complement strand
ACTTGTTCTACATCAGACTTCTTTCCGCAAACGGCGAAACGCTTTGACTCGTGAGTTTCGCGGCATTCCGACTTCGATTCCCGGTTGCCGAAATTCAGTTGCCTTTGAATTTCGGGTGATCCCTCTTGAGCATGTATGCTTCTGCTACTTGTTCTACATCAGCCTTCTTTCCGCAAACGGCGAAACGCTTTGACTCGTGAGTTTCGCGGCATTCCGACTTCGATTCCCCGGTTGCCGAAATTCAGTTGCCTTTGAATTTCGGGTGATCCCTCTTGAGCATGTATGCTTCTGCTACTTGTTCTACATCAGACTTCTTCCGCAAACGGCGAAACGCTTTGACTCGTGAGTTTCGCGGCATTCCGACTTCGATTCCCGGTTGCCGAAATTCAGTTGCCTTTGAATTTCGGGTGATCCCTCTTGAGCATGTATGCTTCTGCTACTTGTTCTACATCAGACTTCTTCCGCAAACGGCGAAACGCTTTGACCGGTGAGTTTCGCGGCATTCCGACTTCGATTCCGGTTGCCGAAATTCAGTTGCCTTTGAATTTCGGGTGATCCCTCTTGAGCATGTATGCTTCTGCTACTTGTTCTACATCAGCCTTCTTTCCGCAAACGGCGAAACGCTTTGACTCGGTGAGTTTCGCGGCATTCCGACTTCGATTCCGGTTGCCGAAATTCAGTTGCCTTTGAATTTCGGGTGATCCCTCTTGAGCATGTATGCTTCTGCTACTTGTTCTACATCAGACTTCTTCCGCAAACGGCGAAACGCTTTGACTCGGTGAGTTTCGCGGCATTCCGACTTCGATGCCCGGTTGCCGAAATTCAGTTGCCTTTGAATTTCGGGTGATCCCTCTTGAGCATGTATGCTTCTGCTACTTGTTCTACATCAGCCTTCTTTCCGCAAACGGCGAAACGCTTTGACTCGGTGAGTTTCGCGGCATTCCGACTTCGATTCCCCGGTTGCCGAAATTCAGTTGCCTTTGAATTTCGGGTGATCCCTCTTGAGCATGTATGCTTCTGCTACTTGTTCTACATCAGACTTCTTCCGCAAACGGCGAAACGCTTTGATCGGTGAGTTTCGCGGCATTCCGACTTCGATGCCCCGGTTGCCGAAATTCAGTTGCCTTTGAATTTCGGGTGATCCCTCTTGAGCATGTATGCTTCTGCTACTTGTTCTACATCAGCCTTCTTTCCGCAAACGGCGAAACGCTTTGACTCGTGAGTTTCGCGGCATTCCGACTTCGATTCCCCGGTTGCCGAAATTCAGTTGCCTTTGAATTTCGGGTGATCCCTCTTGAGCATGTATGCTTCTGCTACTTGTTCTACATCAGCCTTCTTTCCGCAAACGGCGAAACGCTTTGACTCGTGAGTTTCGCGGCATTCCGACTTCGATTCCCGGTTGCCGAAATTCAGTTGCCTTTGAATTTCGGGTGATCCCTCTTGAGCATGTATGCTTCTGCTACTTGTTCTACATCAGACTTCTTCCGCAAACGGCGAAACGCTTTGACTCGGTGAGTTTCGCGGCATTCCGACTTCGATTCCCGGTTGCCGAAATTCAGTTGCCTTTGAATTTCGGGTGATCCCTCTTGAGCATGTATGCTTCTGCTACTTGTTCTACATCAGACTTCTTCCGCAAACGGCGAAACGCTTTGACTCGGTGAGTTTCGCGGCATTCCGACTTCGATGCCCCGGTTGCCGAAATTCAGTTGCCTTTGAATTTCGGGTGATCCCTCTTGAGCATGTATGCTTCTGCTACTTGTTCTACATCAGCCTTCTTTCCGCAAACGGCGAAACGCTTTGACTCGTGAGTTTCGCGGCATTCCGACTTCGATTCCCCGGTTGCCGAAATTCAGTTGCCTTTGAATTTCGGGTGATCCCTCTTGAGCATGTATGCTTCTGCTACTTGTTCTACATCAGCCTTCTTTCCGCAAACGGCAAACGCTTTGACTCGTGAGTTTCGCGGCATTCCGACTTCGATCCCCGGTTGCCGAAATTCAGTTGCCTTTGAATTTCGGGTGATCCCTCTTGAGCATGTATGCTTCTGCTACTTGTTCTACTCAGACTTCTTCCGCAAACGGCGAAACGCTTTGACTCGGTGAGTTTCGCGGCATTCCGACTTCGATTCCCGGTTGCCGAAATTCAGTTGCCTTTGAATTTCGGGTGATCCCTCTTGAGCATGTATGCTTCTGCTACTTGTTCTACATCAGACTTCTTCCGCAAACGGCGAAACGCTTTGACTCGGTGAGTTTCGCGGCATTCCGACTTCGATGCCCCGGTTGCCGAAATTCAGTTGCCTTTGAATTTCGGGTGATCCCTCTTGAGCATGTATGCTTCTGCTACTTGTTCTACATCAGACTTCTTCCGCAAACGGCGAAACGCTTTGACTCGGTGAGTTTCGCGGCATTCCGACTTCGATGCCCGGTTGCCGAAATTCAGTTGCCTTTGAATTCGGGTGATCCCTCTTGAGCATGTATGCTTCTGCTACTTGTTCTACATCAGCCTTCTTCCGCAAACGGGAAACGCTTTGACTCGTGAGTTTCGCGGCATTCCGACTTCGATTCCCCGGTTGCCGAAATTCAGTTGCCTTTGAATTTCGGGTGATCCCTCTTGAGCATGTATGCTTCTGCTACTTGTTCTACATCAGCCTTCTTTCCGCAAACGGCGAAACGCTTTGACTCGTGAGTTTCGCGGCATTCCGCCTTCGATTCCCCGGTTGCCGAAATTCAGTTGCCTTTGAATTTCGGGTGATCCCTCTTGAGCATGTATGCTTCTGCTACTTGTTCTACATCAGACTTCTTCCGCAAACGGCCAAACGCTTTGAATTGGTGAGTTTCGCGGCATTCCGACTTCGATGCCCCGGTTGCCGAAATTCAGTTGCCTTTGAATTTCGGGTGATCCCTATTGAGCATGTATGCATCTGCTACTTGTTCTACATCAGCCTTCTTTCCGCAAACGGCGAAACGCTTTGACTCGGTGAGTTTCCCGGCATTCCGCCTTCGATTCCCGGTTGCCGAAATTCAGTTGCCTTTGAATTTCGGGGGATCCCTCTTGAGCATGTATGCTTCTGCTACTTGTTCTACATCAGACTTCTTCCGCAAACGGCGAAACGCTTTGACTCGTGAGTTTCGCGGCATTCCGACTTCGATTCCCGGTTGCCGAAATTCAGTTGCCTTTGAATTTCGGGTGATCCCTCTTGAGCATGTATGCTTCTGCTACTTGTTCTACATCAGACTTCTTCCGCAAACGGCGAAACGCTTTGACTCGGTGAGTTTCGCGGCATTCCGACTTCGATTCCCCGGTTGCCGAAATTCAGTTGCCTTTGAATTTCGGGTGATCCCTCTTGAGCATGTATGCTTCTGCTACTTGTTCTACATCAGCCTTCTTTCCGCAAACGGCGAAACGCTTTGACTCGGTGAGTTTCGCGGCATTCCGACTTCGATTCCCCGGTTGCCGAAATTCAGTTGCCTTTGAATTTCGGGTGATCCCTCTTGAGCATGTATGCTTCTGCTACTTGTTCTACATCAGACTTCTTCCGCAAACGGCGAAACGCTTTGACTCGGTGAGTTTCGCGGCATTCCGACTTCGATTCCCCGGTTGCCGAAATTCAGTTGCCTTTGAATTTCGGGTGATCCCTCTTGAGCATGTATGCTTCTGCTACTTGTTCTACATCAGACTTCTTCCGCAAACGGCGAAACGCTTTGACTCGGTGAGTTTCGCGGCATTCCGACTTCGATGCCCCGGTTGCCGAAATTCAGTTGCCTTTGAATTTCGGGTGATCCCTCTTGAGCATGTATGCTTCTGCTACTTGTTCTACATCAGACTTCTTCCGCAAACGGCAAACGCTTTGACTCGGTGAGTTTCGCGGCATTCCGACTTCGATGCCCCGGTTGCCGAAATTCAGTTGCCTTTGAATTTCGGGTGATCCCTCTTGAGCATGTATGCTTCTGCTACTTGTTCTACATCAGCCTTCTTTCCGCAAACGGCGAAACGCTTTGACTCGTGAGTTTCGCGGCATTCCGACTTCGATTCCCCGGTTGCCGAAATTCAGTTGCCTTTGAATTTCGGGTGATCCCTCTTGAGCATGTATGCTTCTGCTACTTGTTCTACATCAGACTTCTTTCCGCAAACGGCGAAACGCTTTGACTCGTGAGTTTCGCGGCATTCCGACTTCGATTCCCCGGTTGCCGAAATTCAGTTGCCTTTGAATTTCGGGTGATCCCTCTTGAGCATGTATGCTTCTGCTACTTGTTCTACATCAGACTTCTTCCGCAAACGGCGAAACGCTTTGACTCGTGAGTTTCGCGGCATTCCGACTTCGATTCCCGGTTGCCGAAATTCAGTTGCCTTTGAATTTCGGGTGATCCCTCTTGAGCATGTATGCTTCTGCTACTTGTTCTACATCAGCCTTCTTTCCGCAAACGGCGAAACGCTTTGACTCGGTGAGTTTCGCGGCATTCCGACTTCGATTCCCCGGTTGCCGAAATTCAGTTGCCTTTGAATTTCGGGTGATCCCTCTTGAGCATGTATGCTTCTGCTACTTGTTCTACATCAGCCTTCTTCCGCAAACGGCAAACGCTTTGACTCGGTGAGTTTCGCGGCATTCCGACTTCGATTCCCCGGTTGCCGAAATTCAGTTGCCTTTGAATTTCGGGTGATCCCTCTTGAGCATGTATGCTTCTGCTACTTGTTCTACATCAGACTTCTTCCGCAAACGGCGAAACGCTTTGACTCGGTGAGTTTCGCGGCATTCCGACTTCGATGCCCCGGTTGCCGAAATTCAGTTGCCTTTGAATTTCGGGTGATCCCTCTTGAGCATGTATGCTTCTGCTACTTGTTCTACATCAGCCTTCTTCCGCAAACGGCGAAACGCTTTGACTCGGTGAGTTTCGCGGCATTCCGACTTCGATTCCCCGGTTGCCGAAATTCAGTTGCCTTTGAATTTCGGGTGATCCCTCTTGAGCATGTATGCTTCTGCTACTTGTTCTACATCAGCTTCTTTCCGCAAACGGCGAAACGCTTTGACTCGGTGAGTTTCGCGGCATTCCGACTTCGATTCCCGGTTGCCGAAATTCAGTTGCCTTTGAATTTCGGGTGATCCCTCTTGAGCATGTATGCTTCTGCTACTTGTTCTACATCAGACTTCTTCCGCAAACGGCGAAACGCTTTGACTCGGTGAGTTTCGCGGCATTCCGACTTCGATTCCCCGGTTGCCGAAATTCAGTTGCCTTTGAATTTCGGGTGATCCCTCTTGAGCATGTATGCTTCTGCTACTTGTTCTACATCAGCCTTCTTTCCGCAAACGGCGAAACGCTTTGACTCGGTGAGTTTCGCGGCATTCCGACTTCGATTCCCGGTTGCCGAAATTCAGTTGCCTTTGAATTTCGGGTGATCCCTCTTGAGCATGTATGCTTCTGCTACTTGTTCTACATCAGACTTCTTCCGCAAACGGCGAAACGCTTTGACTCGGTGAGTTTCGCGGCATTCCGACTTCGATTCCCCGGTTGCCGAAATTCAGTTGCCTTTGAATTTCGGGTGATCCCTCTTGAGCATGTATGCTTCTGCTACTTGTTCTACATCAGCTTCTTCCGCAAACGGCGAAACGCTTTGACTCGGTGAGTTTCGCGGCATTCCGACTTCGATTCCCCGGTTGCCGAAATTCAGTTGCCTTTGAATTTCGGGTGATCCCTCTTGAGCATGTATGCTTCTGCTACTTGTTCTACATCAGCCTTCTTCCGCAAACGGCGAAACGCTTTGACTCGGTGAGTTTCGCGGCATTCCGACTTCGATCCCCGGTTGCCGAAATTCAGTTGCCTTTGAATTTCGGGTGATCCCTCTTGAGCATGTATGCTTCTGCTACTTGTTCTACATCAGCCTTCTTTCCGCAAACGGCGAAACGCTTTGACTCGGTGAGTTTCGCGGCATTCCGACTTCGATTCCCCGGTTGCCGAAATTCAGTTGCCTTTGAATTTCGGGTGATCCCTCTTGAGCATGTATGCTTCTGCTACTTGTTCTACATCAGCCTTCTTTCCGCAAACGGCGAAACGCTTTGACTCGGTGAGTTTCGCGGCATTCCGACTTCGATTCCCCGGTTGCCGAAATTCAGTTGCCTTTGAATTTCGGGTGATCCCTCTTGAGCATGTATGCTTCTGCTACTTGTTCTACATCAGCTTCTTTCCGCAAACGGCGAAACGCTTTGACTCGGTGAGTTTCGCGGCATTCCGACTTCGATTCCCCGGTTGCCGAAATTCAGTTGCCTTTGAATTTCGGGTGATCCCTCTTGAGCATGTATGCTTCTGCTACTTGTTCTACATCAGCCTTCTTCCGCAAACGGCGAAACGCTTTGACTCGGTGAGTTTCGCGGCATTCCGACTTCGATTCCCCGGTTGCCGAAATTCAGTTGCCTTTGAATTTCGGGTGATCCCTCTTGAGCATGTATGCTTCTGCTACTTGTTCTACATCAGACTTCTTCCGCAAACGGCGAAACGCTTTGACTCGGTGAGTTTCGCGGCATTCCGACTTCGATTCCCCGGTTGCCGAAATTCAGTTGCCTTTGAATTTCGGGTGATCCCTCTTGAGCATGTATGCTTCTGCTACTTGTTCTACATCAGACTTCTTCCGCAAACGGCGAAACGCTTTGACTCGGTGAGTTTCGCGGCATTCCGACTTCGATTCCCCGGTTGCCGAAATTCAGTTGCCTTTGAATTTCGGGTGATCCCTCTTGAGCATGTATGCTTCTGCTACTTGTTCTACATCAGACTTCTTTCCGCAAACGGCGAAACGCTTTGACTCGGTGAGTTTCGCGGCATTCCGACTTCGATTCCCCGGTTGCCGAAATTCAGTTGCCTTTGAATTTCGGGTGATCCCTCTTGAGCATGTATGCTTCTGCTACTTGTTCTACATCAGCCTTCTTTCCGCAAACGGCGAAACGCTTTGACTCGGTGAGTTTCGCGGCATTCCGACTTCGATTCCCGGTTGCCGAAATTCAGTTGCCTTTGAATTTCGGGTGATCCCTCTTGAGCATGTATGCTTCTGCTACTTGTTCTACATCAGCCTTCTTCCGCAAACGGCGAAACGCTTTGACTCGTGAGTTTCGCGGCATTCCGACTTCGATTCCCCGGTTGCCGAAATTCAGTTGCCTTTGAATTTCGGGTGATCCCTCTTGAGCATGTATGCTTCTGCTACTTGTTCTACATCAGACTTCTTTCCGCAAACGGCGAAACGCTTTGACTCGGTGAGTTTCGCGGCATTCCGACTTCGATTCCCCGGTTGCCGAAATTCAGTTGCCTTTGAATTTCGGGTGATCCCTCTTGAGCATGTATGCTTCTGCTACTTGTTCTACATCAGACTTCTTCCGCAAACGGCGAAACGCTTTGACTCGGTGAGTTTCGCGGCATTCCGACTTCGATTCCCCGGTTGCCGAAATTCAGTTGCCTTTGAATTTCGGGTGATCCCTCTTGAGCATGTATGCTTCTGCTACTTGTTCTACATCAGACTTCTTCCGCAAACGGCGAAACGCTTTGACTCGGTGAGTTTCGCGGCATTCCGACTTCGATGCCCCGGTTGCCGAAATTCAGTTGCCTTTGAATTTCGGGTGATCCCTCTTGAGCATGTATGCTTCTGCTACTTGTTCTACATCAGACTTCTTCCGCAAACGGCGAAACGCTTTGACTCGTGAGTTTCGCGGCATTCCGACTTCGATTCCCCGGTTGCCGAAATTCAGTTGCCTTTGAATTTCGGGTGATCCCTCTTGAGCATGTATGCTTCTGCTACTTGTTCTACATCAGACTTCTTCCGCAAACGGCGAAACGCTTTGACTCGGTGAGTTTCGCGGCATTCCGACTTCGATTCCCCGGTTGCCGAAATTCAGTTGCCTTTGAATTTCGGGTGATCCCTCTTGAGCATGTATGCTTCTGCTACTTGTTCTACATCAGACTTCTTCCGCAAACGGCGAAACGCTTTGACTCGGTGAGTTTCGCGGCATTCCGACTTCGATTCCCGGTTGCCGAAATTCAGTTGCCTTTGAATTTCGGGTGATCCCTCTTGAGCATGTATGCTTCTGCTACTTGTTCTACATCAGACTTCTTCCGCAAACGGCGAAACGCTTTGACTCGGTGAGTTTCGCGGCATTCGACTTCGATTCCCCGGTTGCCGAAATTCAGTTGCCTTTGAATTTCGGGTGATCCCTCTTGAGCATGTATGCTTCTGCTACTTGTTCTACATCAGCCTTCTTTCCGCAAACGGCGAAACGCTTTGACTCGGTGAGTTTCGCGGCATTCCGACTTCGATTCCCGGTTGCCGAAATTCAGTTGCCTTTGAATTTCGGGTGATCCCTCTTGAGCATGTATGCTTCTGCTACTTGTTCTACATCAGACTTCTTTCCGCAAACGGCGAAACGCTTTGACTCGTGAGTTTCGCGGCATTCCGACTTCGATCCCCGGTTGCCGAAATTCAGTTGCCTTTGAATTTCGGGTGATCCCTCTTGAGCATGTATGCTTCTGCTACTTGTTCTACATCAGCCTTCTTTCCGCAAACGGCGAAACGCTTTGACTCGTGAGTTTCGCGGCATTCCGACTTCGATTCCCCGGTTGCCGAAATTCAGTTGCCTTTGAATTTCGGGTGATCCCTCTTGAGCATGTATGCTTCTGCTACTTGTTCTACATCAGCCTTCTTTCCGCAAACGGCGAAACGCTTTGACTCGTGAGTTTCGCGGCATTCCGACTTCGATTCCCCGGTTGCCGAAATTCAGTTGCCTTTGAATTTCGGGTGATCCCTCTTGAGCATGTATGCTTCTGCTACTTGTTCTACATCAGACTTCTTCCGCAAACGGCGAAACGCTTTGACTCGGTGAGTTTCGCGGCATTCCGACTTCGATTCCCGGTTGCCGAAATTCAGTTGCCTTTGAATTTCGGGTGATCCCTCTTGAGCATGTATGCTTCTGCTACTTGTTCTACATCAGACTTCTTCCGCAAACGGCGAAACGCTTTGACTCGTGAGTTTCGCGGCATTCCGACTTCGATGCCCGGTTGCCGAAATTCAGTTGCCTTTGAATTTCGGGTGATCCCTCTTGAGCATGTATGCTTCTGCTACTTGTTCTACATCAGCCTTCTTTCCGCAAACGGCGAAACGCTTTGACTCGTGAGTTTCGCGGCATTCCGACTTCGATTCCCCGGTTGCCGAAATTCAGTTGCCTTTGAATTTCGGGTGATCCCTCTTGAGCATGTATGCTTCTGCTACTTGTTCTACATCAGCCTTCTTCCGCAAACGGCGAAACGCTTTGACTCGGTGAGTTTCGCGGCATTCCGACTTCGATTCCCCGGTTGCCGAAATTCAGTTGCCTTTGAATTTCGGGTGATCCCTCTTGAGCATGTATGCTTCTGCTACTTGTTCTACATCAGCCTTCTTTCCGCAAACGGCGAAACGCTTTGACTCGGTGAGTTTCGCGGCATTCCGACTTCGATTCCCCGGTTGCCGAAATTCAGTTGCCTTTGAATTTCGGGTGATCCCTCTTGAGCATGTATGCTTCTGCTACTTGTTCTACATCAGCCTTCTTTCCGCAAACGGCGAAACGCTTTGACTCGGTGAGTTTCGCGGCATTCCGACTTCGATTCCCCGGTTGCCGAAATTCAGTTGCCTTTGAATTTCGGGTGATCCCTCTTGAGCATGTATGCTTCTGCTACTTGTTCTACATCAGCCTTCTTTCCGCAAACGGCGAAACGCTTTGACTCGGTGAGTTTCGCGGCATTCCGACTTCGATTCCCCGGTTGCCGAAATTCAGTTGCCTTTGAATTTCGGGTGATCCCTCTTGAGCATGTATGCTTCTGCTACTTGTTCTACATCAGACTTCTTCCGCAAACGGCGAAACGCTTTGACTCGTGAGTTTCGCGGCATTCCGACTTCGATTCCCGGTTGCCGAAATTCAGTTGCCTTTGAATTTCGGGTGATCCCTCTTGAGCATGTATGCTTCTGCTACTTGTTCTACATCAGCCTTCTTCCGCAAACGGCGAAACGCTTTGACTCGGTGAGTTTCGCGGCATTCCGACTTCGATTCCCGGTTGCCGAAATTCAGTTGCCTTTGAATTTCGGGTGATCCCTCTTGAGCATGTATGCTTCTGCTACTTGTTCTACATCAGACTTCTTCCGCAAACGGCGAAACGCTTTGACTCGGTGAGTTTCGCGGCATTCCGACTTCGATTCCCCGGTTGCCGAAATTCAGTTGCCTTTGAATTTCGGGTGATCCCTCTTGAGCATGTATGCTTCTGCTACTTGTTCTACATCAGACTTCTTCCGCAAACGGCGAAACGCTTTGACTCGGTGAGTTTCGCGGCATTCCGACTTCGATTCCCCGGTTGCCGAAATTCAGTTGCCTTTGAATTTCGGGTGATCCCTCTTGAGCATGTATGCTTCTGCTACTTGTTCTACATCAGCCTTCTTTCCGCAAACGGCGAAACGCTTTGACTCGGTGAGTTTCGCGGCATTCCGACTTCGATTCCCCGGTTGCCGAAATTCAGTTGCCTTTGAATTTCGGGTGATCCCTCTTGAGCATGTATGCTTCTGCTACTTGTTCTACATCAGCCTTCTTTCCGCAAACGGCGAAACGCTTTGACTCGTGAGTTTCGCGGCATTCCGACTTCGATTCCCCGGTTGCCGAAATTCAGTTGCCTTTGAATTTCGGGTGATCCCTCTTGAGCATGTATGCTTCTGCTACTTGTTCTACATCAGACTTCTTCCGCAAACGGCGAAACGCTTTGACTCGGTGAGTTTCGCGGCATTCCGACTTCGATTCCCCGGTTGCCGAAATTCAGTTGCCTTTGAATTTCGGGTGATCCCTCTTGAGCATGTATGCTTCTGCTACTTGTTCTACATCAGCCTTCTTTCCGCAAACGGCGAAACGCTTTGACTCGGTGAGTTTCGCGGCATTCCGACTTCGATTCCCCGGTTGCCGAAATTCAGTTGCCTTTGAATTTCGGGTGATCCCTCTTGAGCATGTATGCTTCTGCTACTTGTTCTACATCAGCCTTCTTTCCGCAAACGGCGAAACGCTTTGACTCGTGAGTTTCGCGGCATTCCGACTTCGATTCCCCGGTTGCCGAAATTCAGTTGCCTTTGAATTTCGGGTGATCCCTCTTGAGCATGTATGCTTCTGCTACTTGTTCTACATCAGACTTCTTCCGCAAACGGCGAAACGCTTTGACTCGGTGAGTTTCGCGGCATTCCGACTTCGATTCCCCGGTTGCCGAAATTCAGTTGCCTTTGAATTTCGGGTGATCCCTCTTGAGCATGTATGCTTCTGCTACTTGTTCTACATCAGCCTTCTTTCCGCAAACGGCGAAACGCTTTGACTCGTGAGTTTCGCGGCATTCCGACTTCGATTCCCCGGTTGCCGAAATTCAGTTGCCTTTGAATTTCGGGTGATCCCTCTTGAGCATGTATGCTTCTGCTACTTGTTCTACATCAGACTTCTTCCGCAAACGGCCAAACGCTTTGACTCGGTGAGTTTCGCGGCATTCCGACTTCGATGCCCCGGTTGCCGAAATTCAGTTGCCTTTGAATTTCGGGTGATCCCTCTTGAGCATGTATGCTTCTGCTACTTGTTCTACATCAGCCTTCTTTCCGCAAACGGCGAAACGCTTTGACTCGGTGAGTTTCGCGGCATTCCGACTTCGATTCCCCGGTTGCCGAAATTCAGTTGCCTTTGAATTTCGGGTGATCCCTCTTGAGCATGTATGCTTCTGCTACTTGTTCTACATCAGCCTTCTTTCCGCAAACGGCGAAACGCTTTGACTCGTGAGTTTCGCGGCATTCCGACTTCGATTCCCCGGTTGCCGAAATTCAGTTGCCTTTGAATTTCGGGTGATCCCTCTTGAGCATGTATGCTTCTGCTACTTGTTCTACATCAGACTTCTTCCGCAAACGGCGAAACGCTTTGACTCGGTGAGTTTCGCGGCATTCCGACTTCGATTCCCCGGTTGCCGAAATTCAGTTGCCTTTGAATTTCGGGTGATCCCTCTTGAGCATGTATGCTTCTGCTACTTGTTCTACATCAGCCTTCTTTCCGCAAACGGCGAAACGCTTTGACTCGTGAGTTTCGCGGCATTCCGACTTCGATTCCCCGGTTGCCGAAATTCAGTTGCCTTTGAATTTCGGGTGATCCCTCTTGAGCATGTATGCTTCTGCTACTTGTTCTACATCAGACTTCTTCCGCAAACGGCGAAACGCTTTGACTCGGTGAGTTTCGCGGCATTCCGACTTCGATTCCCCGGTTGCCGAAATTCAGTTGCCTTTGAATTTCGGGTGATCCCTCTTGAGCATGTATGCTTCTGCTACTTGTTCTACATCAGCCTTCTTTCCGCAAACGGCGAAACGCTTTGACTCGGTGAGTTTCGCGGCATTCCGACTTCGATTCCCCGGTTGCCGAAATTCAGTTGCCTTTGAATTTCGGGTGATCCCTCTTGAGCATGTATGCTTCTGCTACTTGTTCTACATCAGACTTCTTTCCGCAAACGGCGAAACGCTTTGACTCGGTGAGTTTCGCGGCATTCCGACTTCGATTCCCCGGTTGCCGAAATTCAGTTGCCTTTGAATTTCGGGTGATCCCTCTTGAGCATGTATGCTTCTGCTACTTGTTCTACATCAGACTTCTTCCGCAAACGGCGAAACGCTTTGACTCGGTGAGTTTCGCGGCATTCCGACTTCGATCCCCGGTTGCCGAAATTCAGTTGCCTTTGAATTTCGGGTGATCCCTCTTGAGCATGTATGCTTCTGCTACTTGTTCTACATCAGCCTTCTTTCCGCAAACGGCGAAACGCTTTGACTCGTGAGTTTCGCGGCATTCCGACTTCGATTCCCCGGTTGCCGAAATTCAGTTGCCTTTGAATTTCGGGTGATCCCTCTTGAGCATGTATGCTTCTGCTACTTGTTCTACATCAGACTTCTTCCGCAAACGGCGAAACGCTTTGACTCGTGAGTTTCGCGGCATTCCGACTTCGATTCCCGGTTGCCGAAATTCAGTTGCCTTTGAATTTCGGGTGATCCCTCTTGAGCATGTATGCTTCTGCTACTTGTTCTACATCAGCCTTCTTTCCGCAAACGGCGAAACGCTTTGACTCGTGAGTTTCGCGGCATTCCGACTTCGATTCCCCGGTTGCCGAAATTCAGTTGCCTTTGAATTTCGGGTGATCCCTCTTGAGCATGTATGCTTCTGCTACTTGTTCTACATCAGACTTCTTCCGCAAACGGCGAAACGCTTTGACTCGGTGAGTTTCGCGGCATTCCGACTTCGATTCCCCGGTTGCCGAAATTCAGTTGCCTTTGAATTTCGGGTGATCCCTCTTGAGCATGTATGCTTCTGCTACTTGTTCTACATCAGCCTTCTTTCCGCAAACGGCGAAACGCTTTGACTCGTGAGTTTCGCGGCATTCCGACTTCGATTCCCCGGTTGCCGAAATTCAGTTGCCTTTGAATTTCGGGTGATCCCTCTTGAGCATGTATGCTTCTGCTACTTGTTCTACATCAGCCTTCTTTCCGCAAACGGCGAAACGCTTTGACTCGGTGAGTTTCGCGGCATTCCGACTTCGATTCCCCGGTTGCCGAAATTCAGTTGCCTTTGAATTTCGGGTGATCCCTCTTGAGCATGTATGCTTCTGCTACTTGTTCTACATCAGCCTTCTTCCGCAAACGGCGAAACGCTTTGACTCGGTGAGTTTCGCGGCATTCCGACTTCGATTCCCCGGTTGCCGAAATTCAGTTGCCTTTGAATTTCGGGTGATCCCTCTTGAGCATGTATGCTTCTGCTACTTGTTCTACATCAGACTTCTTCCGCAAACGGCGAAACGCTTTGACTCGTGAGTTTCGCGGCATTCCGACTTCGATTCCCCGGTTGCCGAAATTCAGTTGCCTTTGAATTTCGGGTGATCCCTCTTGAGCATGTATGCTTCTGCTACTTGTTCTACATCAGCCTTCTTTCCGCAAACGGCGAAACGCTTTGACTCGGTGAGTTTCGCGGCATTCCGACTTCGATTCCCCGGTTGCCGAAATTCAGTTGCCTTTGAATTTCGGGTGATCCCTCTTGAGCATGTATGCTTCTGCTACTTGTTCTACATCAGCCTTCTTTCCGCAAACGGCGAAACGCTTTGACTCGGTGAGTTTCGCGGCATTCCGACTTCGATTCCCCGGTTGCCGAAATTCAGTTGCCTTTGAATTTCGGGTGATCCCTCTTGAGCATGTATGCTTCTGCTACTTGTTCTACATCAGACTTCTTCCGCAAACGGCGAAACGCTTTGACTCGGTGAGTTTCGCGGCATTCCGACTTCGATCCCCGGTTGCCGAAATTCAGTTGCCTTTGAATTTCGGGTGATCCCTCTTGAGCATGTATGCTTCTGCTACTTGTTCTACATCAGCCTTCTTTCCGCAAACGGCGAAACGCTTTGACTCGTGAGTTTCGCGGCATTCCGACTTCGATTCCCCGGTTGCCGAAATTCAGTTGCCTTTGAATTTCGGGTGATCCCTCTTGAGCATGTATGCTTCTGCTACTTGTTCTACATCAGACTTCTTCCGCAAACGGCGAAACGCTTTGACTCGGTGAGTTTCGCGGCATTCCGACTTCGATTCCCCGGTTGCCGAAATTCAGTTGCCTTTGAATTTCGGGTGATCCCTCTTGAGCATGTATGCTTCTGCTACTTGTTCTACATCAGCCTTCTTTCCGCAAACGGCGAAACGCTTTGACTCGTGAGTTTCGCGGCATTCCGACTTCGATTCCCCGGTTGCCGAAATTCAGTTGCCTTTGAATTTCGGGTGATCCCTCTTGAGCATGTATGCTTCTGCTACTTGTTCTACATCAGCCTTCTTCCGCAAACGGCGAAACGCTTTGACTCGGTGAGTTTCGCGGCATTCCGACTTCGATTCCCGGTTGCCGAAATTCAGTTGCCTTTGAATTTCGGGTGATCCCTCTTGAGCATGTATGCTTCTGCTACTTGTTCTACATCAGACTTCTTTCCGCAAACGGCGAAACGCTTTGACTCGTGAGTTTCGCGGCATTCCGACTTCGATTCCCCGGTTGCCGAAATTCAGTTGCCTTTGAATTTCGGGTGATCCCTCTTGAGCATGTATGCTTCTGCTACTTGTTCTACATCAGCCTTCTTTCCGCAAACGGCGAAACGCTTTGACTCGGTGAGTTTCGCGGCATTCCGACTTCGATTCCCCGGTTGCCGAAATTCAGTTGCCTTTGAATTTCGGGTGATCCCTCTTGAGCATGTATGCTTCTGCTACTTGTTCTACATCAGCCTTCTTCCGCAAACGGCGAAACGCTTTGACTCGGTGAGTTTCGCGGCATTCCGACTTCGATTCCCCGGTTGCCGAAATTCAGTTGCCTTTGAATTTCGGGTGATCCCTCTTGAGCATGTATGCTTCTGCTACTTGTTCTACATCAGACTTCTTCCGCAAACGGCGAAACGCTTTGACTCGGTGAGTTTCGCGGCATTCCGACTTCGATTCCCCGGTTGCCGAAATTCAGTTGCCTTTGAATTTCGGGTGATCCCTCTTGAGCATGTATGCTTCTGCTACTTGTTCTACATCAGCCTTTTCCGCAAACGGCGAAACGCTTTGACTCGTGAGTTTCGCGGCATTCCGACTTCGATTCCCCGGTTGCCGAAATTCAGTTGCCTTTGAATTTCGGGTGATCCCTCTTGAGCATGTATGCTTCTGCTACTTGTTCTACATCAGACTTCTTCCGCAAACGGCGAAACGCTTTGACTCGGTGAGTTTCGCGGCATTCCGACTTCGATTCCCCGGTTGCCGAAATTCAGTTGCCTTTGAATTTCGGGTGATCCCTCTTGAGCATGTATGCTTCTGCTACTTGTTCTACATCAGCCTTCTTTCCGCAAACGGCGAAACGCTTTGACTCGGTGAGTTTCGCGGCATTCCGACTTCGATTCCCCGGTTGCCGAAATTCAGTTGCCTTTGAATTTCGGGTGATCCCTCTTGAGCATGTATGCTTCTGCTACTTGTTCTACATCAGCCTTCTTCCGCAAACGGCGAAACGCTTTGACTCGTGAGTTTCGCGGCATTCCGACTTCGATTCCCCGGTTGCCGAAATTCAGTTGCCTTTGAATTTCGGGTGATCCCTCTTGAGCATGTATGCTTCTGCTACTTGTTCTACATCAGCCTTCTTTCCGCAAACGGCGAAACGCTTTGACTCGGTGAGTTTCGCGGCATTCCGACTTCGATTCCCCGGTTGCCGAAATTCAGTTGCCTTTGAATTTCGGGTGATCCCTCTTGAGCATGTATGCTTCTGCTACTTGTTCTACATCAGCCTTCTTCCGCAAACGGCGAAACGCTTTGACTCGGTGAGTTTCGCGGCATTCCGACTTCGATTCCCGGTTGCCGAAATTCAGTTGCCTTTGAATTTCGGGTGATCCCTCTTGAGCATGTATGCTTCTGCTACTTGTTCTACATCAGACTTCTTCCGCAAACGGCGAAACGCTTTGACTCGGTGAGTTTCGCGGCATTCCGACTTCGATTCCCGGTTGCCGAAATTCAGTTGCCTTTGAATTTCGGGTGATCCCTCTTGAGCATGTATGCTTCTGCTACTTGTTCTACATCAGCCTTCTTTCCGCAAACGGCGAAACGCTTTGACTCGGTGAGTTTCGCGGCATTCCGACTTCGATTCCCCGGTTGCCGAAATTCAGTTGCCTTTGAATTTCGGGTGATCCCTCTTGAGCATGTATGCTTCTGCTACTTGTTCTACATCAGACTTCTTCCGCAAACGGCGAAACGCTTTGACTCGGTGAGTTTCGCGGCATTCCGACTTCGATTCCCCGGTTGCCGAAATTCAGTTGCCTTTGAATTTCGGGTGATCCCTCTTGAGCATGTATGCTTCTGCTACTTGTTCTACATCAGCCTTCTTCCGCAAACGGCGAAACGCTTTGACTCGGTGAGTTTCGCGGCATTCCGACTTCGATCCCCGGTTGCCGAAATTCAGTTGCCTTTGAATTTCGGGTGATCCCTCTTGAGCATGTATGCTTCTGCTACTTGTTCTACATCAGACTTCTTCCGCAAACGGCGAAACGCTTTGACTCGGTGAGTTTCGCGGCATTCCGACTTCGATTCCCCGGTTGCCGAAATTCAGTTGCCTTTGAATTTCGGGTGATCCCTCTTGAGCATGTATGCTTCTGCTACTTGTTCTACATCAGACTTCTTCCGCAAACGGCGAAACGCTTTGACTCGGTGAGTTTCGCGGCATTCCGACTTCGATTCCCCGGTTGCCGAAATTCAGTTGCCTTTGAATTTCGGGTGATCCCTCTTGAGCATGTATGCTTCTGCTACTTGTTCTACATCAGCCTTCTTTCCGCAAACGGCGAAACGCTTTGACTCGGTGAGTTTCGCGGCATTCCGACTTCGATTCCCCGGTTGCCGAAATTCAGTTGCCTTTGAATTTCGGGTGATCCCTCTTGAGCATGTATGCTTCTGCTACTTGTTCTACATCAGACTTCTTCCGCAAACGGCGAAACGCTTTGACTCGGTGAGTTTCGCGGCATTCCGACTTCGATTCCCGGTTGCCGAAATTCAGTTGCCTTTGAATTTCGGGTGATCCCTCTTGAGCATGTATGCTTCTGCTACTTGTTCTACATCAGCCTTCTTTCCGCAAACGGCGAAACGCTTTGACTCGGTGAGTTTCGCGGCATTCCGACTTCGATTCCCCGGTTGCCGAAATTCAGTTGCCTTTGAATTTCGGGTGATCCCTCTTGAGCATGTATGCTTCTGCTACTTGTTCTACATCAGCCTTCTTCCGCAAACGGCGAAACGCTTTGACTCGTGAGTTTCGCGGCATTCCGACTTCGATTCCCCGGTTGCCGAAATTCAGTTGCCTTTGAATTTCGGGTGATCCCTCTTGAGCATGTATGCTTCTGCTACTTGTTCTACATCAGACTTCTTCCGCAAACGGCGAAACGCTTTGACTCGGTGAGTTTCGCGGCATTCCGACTTCGATTCCCCGGTTGCCGAAATTCAGTTGCCTTTGAATTTCGGGTGATCCCTCTTGAGCATGTATGCTTCTGCTACTTGTTCTACATCAGACTTCTTCCGCAAACGGCGAAACGCTTTGACTCGGTGAGTTTCGCGGCATTCCGACTTCGATTCCCCGGTTGCCGAAATTCAGTTGCCTTTGAATTTCGGGTGATCCCTCTTGAGCATGTATGCTTCTGCTACTTGTTCTACATCAGACTTCTTCCGCAAACGGCGAAACGCTTTGACTCGGTGAGTTTCGCGGCATTCCGACTTCGATTCCCCGGTTGCCGAAATTCAGTTGCCTTTGAATTTCGGGTGATCCCTCTTGAGCATGTATGCTTCTGCTACTTGTTCTACATCAGACTTCTTCCGCAAACGGCGAAACGCTTTGACTCGGTGAGTTTCGCGGCATTCCGACTTCGATTCCCCGGTTGCCGAAATTCAGTTGCCTTTGAATTTCGGGTGATCCCTCTTGAGCATGTATGCTTCTGCTACTTGTTCTACATCAGCCTTCTTTCCGCAAACGGCGAAACGCTTTGACTCGGTGAGTTTCGCGGCATTCCGACTTCGATTCCCCGGTTGCCGAAATTCAGTTGCCTTTGAATTTCGGGTGATCCCTCTTGAGCATGTATGCTTCTGCTACTTGTTCTACATCAGACTTCTTTCCGCAAACGGCGAAACGCTTTGACTCGTGAGTTTCGCGGCATTCCGACTTCGATTCCCCGGTTGCCGAAATTCAGTTGCCTTTGAATTTCGGGTGATCCCTCTTGAGCATGTATGCTTCTGCTACTTGTTCTACATCAGCCTTCTTCCGCAAACGGCGAAACGCTTTGACTCGTGAGTTTCGCGGCATTCCGACTTCGATTCCCCGGTTGCCGAAATTCAGTTGCCTTTGAATTTCGGGTGATCCCTCTTGAGCATGTATGCTTCTGCTACTTGTTCTACATCAGCCTTCTTCCGCAAACGGCGAAACGCTTTGACTCGGTGAGTTTCGCGGCATTCCGACTTCGATTCCCCGGTTGCCGAAATTCAGTTGCCTTTGAATTTCGGGTGATCCCTCTTGAGCATGTATGCTTCTGCTACTTGTTCTACATCAGCCTTCTTTCCGCAAACGGCGAAACGCTTTGACTCGTGAGTTTCGCGGCATTCCGACTTCGATTCCCCGGTTGCCGAAATTCAGTTGCCTTTGAATTTCGGGTGATCCCTCTTGAGCATGTATGCTTCTGCTACTTGTTCTACATCAGCCTTCTTCCGCAAACGGCGAAACGCTTTGACTCGGTGAGTTTCGCGGCATTCCGACTTCGATTCCCCGGTTGCCGAAATTCAGTTGCCTTTGAATTTCGGGTGATCCCTCTTGAGCATGTATGCTTCTGCTACTTGTTCTACATCAGCCTTCTTCCGCAAACGGCGAAACGCTTTGACTCGGTGAGTTTCGCGGCATTCCGACTTCGATTCCCCGGTTGCCGAAATTCAGTTGCCTTTGAATTTCGGGTGATCCCTCTTGAGCATGTATGCTTCTGCTACTTGTTCTACATCAGACTTCTTCCGCAAACGGCGAAACGCTTTGACTCGGTGAGTTTCGCGGCATTCCGACTTCGATTCCCCGGTTGCCGAAATTCAGTTGCCTTTGAATTTCGGGTGATCCCTCTTGAGCATGTATGCTTCTGCTACTTGTTCTACATCAGCCTTCTTCCGCAAACGGCGAAACGCTTTGACTCGGTGAGTTTCGCGGCATTCCGACTTCGATTCCCCGGTTGCCGAAATTCAGTTGCCTTTGAATTTCGGGTGATCCCTCTTGAGCATGTATGCTTCTGCTACTTGTTCTACATCAGCCTTCTTTCCGCAAACGGCGAAACGCTTTGACTCGTGAGTTTCGCGGCATTCCGACTTCGATTCCCCGGTTGCCGAAATTCAGTTGCCTTTGAATTTCGGGTGATCCCTCTTGAGCATGTATGCTTCTGCTACTTGTTCTACATCAGCCTTCTTTCCGCAAACGGCGA
Organism: Populus alba x Populus x berolinensis; assembly: GCA_029228515.1. Taxonomy (NCBI): domain Eukaryota; kingdom Viridiplantae; phylum Streptophyta; class Magnoliopsida; order Malpighiales; family Salicaceae; genus Populus; species Populus alba x Populus x berolinensis. The sequence goes on along the minus strand of CM055352.1, from coordinate 16,142,172 downwards.
AACGCTTTGACTCGGTGAGTTTCGCGGCATTCCGACTTCGATTCCCGGTTGCCGAAATTCAGTTGCCTTTGAATTTCGGGTGATCCCTCTTGAGCATGTATGCTTCTGCTACTTGTTCTACATCAGACTTCTTCCGCAAACGGCGAAACGCTTTGACTCGTGAGTTTCGCGGCATTCCGACTTCGATTCCCGGTTGCCGAAATTCAGTTGCCTTTGAATTTCGGGTGATCCCTCTTGAGCATGTATGCTTCTGCTACTTGTTCTACATCAGCCTTCTTTCCGCAAACGGCGAAACGCTTTGACTCGGTGAGTTTCGCGGCATTCCGACTTCGATTCCCCGGTTGCCGAAATTCAGTTGCCTTTGAATTTCGGGTGATCCCTCTTGAGCATGTATGCTTCTGCTACTTGTTCTACATCAGACTTCTTCCGCAAACGGCGAAACGCTTTGACTCGGTGAGTTTCGCGGCATTCCGACTTCGATTCCCCGGTTGCCGAAATTCAGTTGCCTTTGAATTTCGGGTGATCCCTCTTGAGCATGTATGCTTCTGCTACTTGTTCTACATCAGACTTCTTCCGCAAACGGCGAAACGCTTTGACTCGGTGAGTTTCGCGGCATTCCGACTTCGATTCCCCGGTTGCCGAAATTCAGTTGCCTTTGAATTTCGGGTGATCCCTCTTGAGCATGTATGCTTCTGCTACTTGTTCTACATCAGACTTCTTTCCGCAAACGGCGAAACGCTTTGACTCGTGAGTTTCGCGGCATTCCGACTTCGATTCCCCGGTTGCCGAAATTCAGTTGCCTTTGAATTTCGGGTGATCCCTCTTGAGCATGTATGCTTCTGCTACTTGTTCTACATCAGACTTCTTTCCGCAAACGGCGAAACGCTTTGACTCGGTGAGTTTCGCGGCATTCCGACTTCGATTCCCCGGTTGCCGAAATTCAGTTGCCTTTGAATTTCGGGTGATCCCTCTTGAGCATGTATGCTTCTGCTACTTGTTCTACATCAGCCTTCTTCCGCAAACGGCGAAACGCTTTGACTCGGTGAGTTTCGCGGCATTCCGACTTCGATTCCCGGTTGCCGAAATTCAGTTGCCTTTGAATTTCGGGTGATCCCTCTTGAGCATGTATGCTTCTGCTACTTGTTCTACATCAGCCTTCTTTCCGCAAACGGCGAAACGCTTTGACTCGTGAGTTTCGCGGCATTCCGACTTCGATTCCCCGGTTGCCGAAATTCAGTTGCCTTTGAATTTCGGGTGATCCCTCTTGAGCATGTATGCTTCTGCTACTTGTTCTACATCAGACTTCTTCCGCAAACGGCGAAACGCTTTGACTCGGTGAGTTTCGCGGCATTCCGACTTCGATTCCCCGGTTGCCGAAATTCAGTTGCCTTTGAATTTCGGGTGATCCCTCTTGAGCATGTATGCTTCTGCTACTTGTTCTACATCAGCCTTCTTCCGCAAACGGCGAAACGCTTTGACTCGTGAGTTTCGCGGCATTCCGACTTCGATTCCCCGGTTGCCGAAATTCAGTTGCCTTTGAATTTCGGGTGATCCCTCTTGAGCATGTATGCTTCTGCTACTTGTTCTACATCAGACTTCTTCCGCAAACGGCGAAACGCTTTGACTCGGTGAGTTTCGCGGCATTCCGACTTCGATTCCCCGGTTGCCGAAATTCAGTTGCCTTTGAATTTCGGGTGATCCCTCTTGAGCATGTATGCTTCTGCTACTTGTTCTACATCAGCCTTCTTCCGCAAACGGCGAAACGCTTTGACTCGGTGAGTTTCGCGGCATTCCGACTTCGATTCCCCGGTTGCCGAAATTCAGTTGCCTTTGAATTTCGGGTGATCCCTCTTGAGCATGTATGCTTCTGCTACTTGTTCTACATCAGCCTTCTTTCCGCAAACGGCGAAACGCTTTGACTCGGTGAGTTTCGCGGCATTCCGACTTCGATTCCCGGTTGCCGAAATTCAGTTGCCTTTGAATTTCGGGTGATCCCTCTTGAGCATGTATGCTTCTGCTACTTGTTCTACATCAGCCTTCTTTCCGCAAACGGCGAAACGCTTTGACTCGGTGAGTTTCGCGGCATTCCGACTTCGATTCCCGGTTGCCGAAATTCAGTTGCCTTTGAATTTCGGGTGATCCCTCTTGAGCATGTATGCTTCTGCTACTTGTTCTACATCAGACTTCTTCCGCAAACGGCGAAACGCTTTGACTCGGTGAGTTTCGCGGCATTCCGACTTCGATTCCCCGGTTGCCGAAATTCAGTTGCCTTTGAATTTCGGGTGATCCCTCTTGAGCATGTATGCTTCTGCTACTTGTTCTACATCAGCCTTCTTCCGCAAACGGCGAAACGCTTTGACTCGGTGAGTTTCGCGGCATTCCGACTTCGATTCCCGGTTGCCGAAATTCAGTTGCCTTTGAATTTCGGGTGATCCCTCTTGAGCATGTATGCTTCTGCTACTTGTTCTACATCAGCCTTCTTCCGCAAACGGCGAAACGCTTTGACTCGGTGAGTTTCGCGGCATTCCGACTTCGATTCCCCGGTTGCCGAAATTCAGTTGCCTTTGAATTTCGGGTGATCCCTCTTGAGCATGTATGCTTCTGCTACTTGTTCTACATCAGACTTCTTCCGCAAACGGCGAAACGCTTTGACTCGGTGAGTTTCGCGGCATTCCGACTTCGATTCCCCGGTTGCCGAAATTCAGTTGCCTTTGAATTTCGGGTGATCCCTCTTGAGCATGTATGCTTCTGCTACTTGTTCTACATCAGACTTCTTTCCGCAAACGGCGAAACGCTTTGACTCGTGAGTTTCGCGGCATTCCGACTTCGATTCCCCGGTTGCCGAAATTCAGTTGCCTTTGAATTTCGGGTGATCCCTCTTGAGCATGTATGCTTCTGCTACTTGTTCTACATCAGCCTTCTTTCCGCAAACGGCGAAACGCTTTGACTCGGTGAGTTTCGCGGCATTCCGACTTCGATTCCCGGTTGCCGAAATTCAGTTGCCTTTGAATTTCGGGTGATCCCTCTTGAGCATGTATGCTTCTGCTACTTGTTCTACATCAGCCTTCTTCCGCAAACGGCGAAACGCTTTGACTCGGTGAGTTTCGCGGCATTCCGACTTCGATTCCCCGGTTGCCGAAATTCAGTTGCCTTTGAATTTCGGGTGATCCCTCTTGAGCATGTATGCTTCTGCTACTTGTTCTACATCAGCCTTCTTCCGCAAACGGCGAAACGCTTTGACTCGGTGAGTTTCGCGGCATTCCGACTTCGATCCCCGGTTGCCGAAATTCAGTTGCCTTTGAATTTCGGGTGATCCCTCTTGAGCATGTATGCTTCTGCTACTTGTTCTACATCAGCCTTCTTCCGCAAACGGCGAAACGCTTTGACTCGGTGAGTTTCGCGGCATTCCGACTTCGATTCCCCGGTTGCCGAAATTCAGTTGCCTTTGAATTTCGGGTGATCCCTCTTGAGCATGTATGCTTCTGCTACTTGTTCTACATCAGACTTCTTCCGCAAACGGCGAAACGCTTTGACTCGGTGAGTTTCGCGGCATTCCGACTTCGATTCCCCGGTTGCCGAAATTCAGTTGCCTTTGAATTTCGGGTGATCCCTCTTGAGCATGTATGCTTCTGCTACTTGTTCTACATCAGCTTCTTTCCGCAAACGGCGAAACGCTTTGACTCGTGAGTTTCGCGGCATTCCGACTTCGATTCCCCGGTTGCCGAAATTCAGTTGCCTTTGAATTTCGGGTGATCCCTCTTGAGCATGTATGCTTCTGCTACTTGTTCTACATCAGCCTTCTTCCGCAAACGGCGAAACGCTTTGACTCGTGAGTTTCGCGGCATTCCGACTTCGATTCCCCGGTTGCCGAAATTCAGTTGCCTTTGAATTTCGGGTGATCCCTCTTGAGCATGTATGCTTCTGCTACTTGTTCTACATCAGACTTCTTCCGCAAACGGCGAAACGCTTTGACTCGGTGAGTTTCGCGGCATTCCGACTTCGATTCCCGGTTGCCGAAATTCAGTTGCCTTTGAATTTCGGGTGATCCCTCTTGAGCATGTATGCTTCTGCTACTTGTTCTACATCAGACTTCTTCCGCAAACGGCGAAACGCTTTGACTCGGTGAGTTTCGCGGCATTCCGACTTCGATGCCCCGGTTGCCGAAATTCAGTTGCCTTTGAATTTCGGGTGATCCCTCTTGAGCATGTATGCTTCTGCTACTTGTTCTACATCAGCCTTCTTTCCGCAAACGGCGAAACGCTTTGACTACGTGAGTTTCGCGGCATTCCGACTTCGATTCCCCGGTTGCCGAAATTCAGTTGCCTTTGAATTTCGGGTGATCCCTCTTGAGCATGTATGCTTCTGCTACTTGTTCTACATCAGCCTTCTTTCCGCAAACGGCGAAACGCTTTGACTCGGTGAGTTTGGCGGCATTCCGACTTCGATTCCCCGGTTGCCGAAATTCAGTTGCCTTTGAATTTCGGGTGATCCCTCTTGAGCATGTATGCTTCTGCTACTTGTTCTACATCAGCCTTCTTTCCGCAAACGGCGAAACGCTTTGACTCGGTGAGTTTCGCGGCATTCCGACTTCGATTCCCCGGTTGCCGAAATTCAGTTGCCTTTGAATTTCGGGTGATCCCTCTTGAGCATGTATGCTTCTGCTACTTGTTCTACATCAGACTTCTTCCGCAAACGGCGAAACGCTTTGACTCGGTGAGTTTCGCGGCATTCCGACTTCGATTCCCGGTTGCCGAAATTCAGTTGCCTTTGAATTTCGGGTGATCCCTCTTGAGCATGTATGCTTCTGCTACTTGTTCTACATCAGCCTTCTTTCCGCAAACGGCGAAACGCTTTGACTCGTGAGTTTCGCGGCATTCCGACTTCGATTCCCCGGTTGCCGAAATTCAGTTGCCTTTGAATTTCGGGTGATCCCTCTTGAGCATGTATGCTTCTGCTACTTGTTCTACATCAGACTTCTTCCGCAAACGGCGAAACGCTTTGACTCGGTGAGTTTCGCGGCATTCCGACTTCGATTCCCCGGTTGCCGAAATTCAGTTGCCTTTGAATTTCGGGTGATCCCTCTTGAGCATGTATGCTTCTGCTACTTGTTCTACATCAGACTTCTTCCGCAAACGGCGAAACGCTTTGACTCGGTGAGTTTCGCGGCATTCCGACTTCGATGCCCCGGTTGCCGAAATTCAGTTGCCTTTGAATTTCGGGTGATCCCTCTTGAGCATGTATGCTTCTGCTACTTGTTCTACATCAGCCTTCTTTCCGCAAACGGCGAAACGCTTTGACTACGTGAGTTTCGCGGCATTCCGACTTCGATTCCCCGGTTGCCGAAATTCAGTTGCCTTTGAATTTCGGGTGATCCCTCTTGAGCATGTATGCTTCTGCTACTTGTTCTACATCAGCCTTCTTTCCGCAAACGGCGAAACGCTTTGACTCGGTGAGTTTCGCGGCATTCCGACTTCGATTCCCCGGTTGCCGAAATTCAGTTGCCTTTGAATTTCGGGTGATCCCTCTTGAGCATGTATGCTTCTGCTACTTGTTCTACATCAGACTTCTTCCGCAAACGGCGAAACGCTTTGACTCGGTGAGTTTCGCGGCATTCCGACTTCGATTCCCCGGTTGCCGAAATTCAGTTGCCTTTGAATTTCGGGTGATCCCTCTTGAGCATGTATGCTTCTGCTACTTGTTCTACATCAGACTTCTTTCCGCAAACGGCGAAACGCTTTGACTCGGTGAGTTTCGCGGCATTCCGACTTCGATTCCCCGGTTGCCGAAATTCAGTTGCCTTTGAATTTCGGGTGATCCCTCTTGAGCATGTATGCTTCTGCTACTTGTTCTACATCAGCCTTCTTTCCGCAAACGGCGAAACGCTTTGACTCGGTGAGTTTCGCGGCATTCCGACTTCGATTCCCGGTTGCCGAAATTCAGTTGCCTTTGAATTTCGGGTGATCCCTCTTGAGCATGTATGCTTCTGCTACTTGTTCTACATCAGACTTCTTCCGCAAACGGCGAAACGCTTTGACTCGGTGAGTTTCGCGGCATTCCGACTTCGATTCCCCGGTTGCCGAAATTCAGTTGCCTTTGAATTTCGGGTGATCCCTCTTGAGCATGTATGCTTCTGCTACTTGTTCTACATCAGCCTTCTTCCGCAAACGGCGAAACGCTTTGACTCGGTGAGTTTCGCGGCATTCCGACTTCGATTCCCCGGTTGCCGAAATTCAGTTGCCTTTGAATTTCGGGTGATCCCTCTTGAGCATGTATGCTTCTGCTACTTGTTCTACATCAGCCTTCTTCCGCAAACGGCGAAACGCTTTGACTCGGTGAGTTTCGCGGCATTCCGACTTCGATTCCCCGGTTGCCGAAATTCAGTTGCCTTTGAATTTCGGGTGATCCCTCTTGAGCATGTATGCTTCTGCTACTTGTTCTACATCAGACTTCTTCCGCAAACGGCGAAACGCTTTGACTCGGTGAGTTTCGCGGCATTCCGACTTCGATTCCCCGGTTGCCGAAATTCAGTTGCCTTTGAATTTCGGGTGATCCCTCTTGAGCATGTATGCTTCTGCTACTTGTTCTACATCAGACTTCTTCCGCAAACGGCGAAACGCTTTGACTCGGTGAGTTTCGCGGCATTCCGACTTCGATTCCCCGGTTGCCGAAATTCAGTTGCCTTTGAATTTCGGGTGATCCCTCTTGAGCATGTATGCTTCTGCTACTTGTTCTACATCAGCCTTCTTTCCGCAAACGGCGAAACGCTTTGACTCGGTGAGTTTCGCGGCATTCCGACTTCGATTCCCCGGTTGCCGAAATTCAGTTGCCTTTGAATTTCGGGTGATCCCTCTTGAGCATGTATGCTTCTGCTACTTGTTCTACATCAGACTTCTTCCGCAAACGGCGAAACGCTTTGACTCGGTGAGTTTCGCGGCATTCCGACTTCGATTCCCCGGTTGCCGAAATTCAGTTGCCTTTGAATTTCGGGTGATCCCTCTTGAGCATGTATGCTTCTGCTACTTGTTCTACATCAGCCTTCTTTCCGCAAACGGCGAAACGCTTTGACTCGGTGAGTTTCGCGGCATTCCGACTTCGATTCCCCGGTTGCCGAAATTCAGTTGCCTTTGAATTTCGGGTGATCCCTCTTGAGCATGTATGCTTCTGCTACTTGTTCTACATCAGACTTCTTCCGCAAACGGCGAAACGCTTTGACTCGGTGAGTTTCGCGGCATTCCGACTTCGATTCCCCGGTTGCCGAAATTCAGTTGCCTTTGAATTTCGGGTGATCCCTCTTGAGCATGTATGCTTCTGCTACTTGTTCTACATCAGCCTTCTTTCCGCAAACGGCGAAACGCTTTGACTCGTGAGTTTCGCGGCATTCCGACTTCGATTCCCGGTTGCCGAAATTCAGTTGCCTTTGAATTTCGGGTGATCCCTCTTGAGCATGTATGCTTCTGCTACTTGTTCTACATCAGCCTTCTTTCCGCAAACGGCGAAACGCTTTGACTCGTGAGTTTCGCGGCATTCCGACTTCGATTCCCCGGTTGCCGAAATTCAGTTGCCTTTGAATTTCGGGTGATCCCTCTTGAGCATGTATGCTTCTGCTACTTGTTCTACATCAGACTTCTTCCGCAAACGGCGAAACGCTTTGACTCGGTGAGTTTCGCGGCATTCCGACTTCGATTCCCCGGTTGCCGAAATTCAGTTGCCTTTGAATTTCGGGTGATCCCTCTTGAGCATGTATGCTTCTGCTACTTGTTCTACATCAGACTTCTTCCGCAAACGGCGAAACGCTTTGACTCGGTGAGTTTCGCGGCATTCCGACTTCGATCCCCGGTTGCCGAAATTCAGTTGCCTTTGAATTTCGGGTGATCCCTCTTGAGCATGTATGCTTCTGCTACTTGTTCTACATCAGACTTCTTTCCGCAAACGGCGAAACGCTTTGACTCGGTGAGTTTCGCGGCATTCCGACTTCGATTCCCCGGTTGCCGAAATTCAGTTGCCTTTGAATTTCGGGTGATCCCTCTTGAGCATGTATGCTTCTGCTACTTGTTCTACATCAGCCTTCTTTCCGCAAACGGCGAAACGCTTTGACTCGTGAGTTTCGCGGCATTCCGACTTCGATTCCCCGGTTGCCGAAATTCAGTTGCCTTTGAATTTCGGGTGATCCCTCTTGAGCATGTATGCTTCTGCTACTTGTTCTACATCAGACTTCTTCCGCAAACGGCGAAACGCTTTGACTCGTGAGTTTCGCGGCATTCCGACTTCGATTCCCCGGTTGCCGAAATTCAGTTGCCTTTGAATTTCGGGTGATCCCTCTTGAGCATGTATGCTTCTGCTACTTGTTCTACATCAGACTTCTTTCCGCAAACGGCGATACGCTTTGACTCAAGTGTAAGTGTGACTGGAATTCAAACCGTCGTTTCCCCGGTTACGCAGATTGTCAGTTGCTTTTGAATTTCGGGTGATCTTATCTTGAGCATGATATGTTTCTGCTACTTGGTCTACATCTAGCCTTCTTTCCGCAAACGGAGATACGCTTTGACATGGTGAGTTTCGCGGCATTCCGACTCCTCCGATTTCCTCGGTTGCCGAAATTCAGTTGCCTTTGAATTCCGGGTGATCCCTCTTGAGCATGTAGGCTTCTGCTACTTGTTCTACTTGAGAATTCTTCCGCAAACGGCCAAACGCTTTGAATCGGTGAGTTTCGCGGCATTCCGACTTCGATTCCCTGGCTGCCGAAATTCAGTTGCCTTTGAATTCCGGGTGATCCCTCTTGATCATGTATGCTTCTGTTACTTGTTCTACTTGAGACTTCTTCCGCAAACGGCCAAACGCTTTGAATCGTTGAGTTTCGCGGCATTCTGACTTCGATGCCCCGGTTGCCGAAATTCAGTTGCTTTTGAATTTCGGGTGATCCCTCTTGAGCATGTATGCTTCTGCTACTTGTTCTACATCAGCCTTCTTTCCGCAAACGGCGAAACGCTTTGACTACGTGAGTTTCGCGGCATTCCGACTTCGATTCCCCGGTTGCCGAAATTCAGTTGCCTTTGAATTTCGGGTGATCCCTCTTGAGCATCTATGCTTCTGCTACTTGTTCTACATCAGCCTTCTTTCCGCAAACGGCGAAACGCTTTGAATCGTGAGTTTCGCGGCATTCCGACTTCGATTCCCCGGTTGCCGAAATTCAGTTGCCTTTGAATTTCGGGTGATCCCTCTTGAGCATGTATGCTTCTGCTACTTGTTCTACATCAGCCTTCTTTCCGCAAACGGCGAAACGCTTTGACTAAGTGAGTTTCGCGGCATTCCGACTTCGATTCCCCGGTTGCCGAAATTCAGTTGCCTTTGAATTTCGGGTGATCCCTCTTGAGCATGTATGCTTCTGCTACTTGTTCTACATCAGCCTTCTTTCCGCAAATGGCGAAACGCTTTGACTACGTGAGTTTCGCGGCATTCCGACTTCGATTCCCCGGTTGCCGAAATTCAGTTGCCTTTGAATTCCGGGTGATCCCTCTTGAGCATGTATGCTTCTGCTACTTGTTCTACATCAGCCTTCTTCCGCAAACGGCGAAACGCTTTGACTCGGTGAGTTTCGCGGCATTCCGACTTCGATTCCCCGGTTGCCGAAATTCAGTTGCCTTTGAATTTCGGGTGATCCCTCTTGAGCATGTATGCTTCTGCTACTTGTTCTACATCAGCCTTCTTTCCGCAAACGGCGAAACGCTTTGACTACGTGAGTTTCGCGGCATTCCGACTTCGATTCCCCGGTTGCCGAAATTCAGTTGCCTTTGAATTTCGGGTGATCCCTCTTGAGCATGTATGCTTCTGCTACTTGTTCTACTTGAGACTTCTTCCGCAAACGGCGAAACGCTTTGAGTACGTGAGTTTCGCGGCATTCCGACTTCGATTCCCCGGTTGCCGAAATTCAGTTGCCTTTGAATTTCGGGTGATCCCTCTTGAGCATGTATGCTTCTGCTACTTGTTCTACTTGAGACTTCTTCCGCAAACGGCGAAACGCTTTGAATCGTGAGTTTCGCGGCATTCCGACTTCGATTCCCCGGTTGCCGAAATTCAGTTGCCTTTGAATTTCGGGTGATCCCTCTTGAGCATGTATGCTTCTGCTACTTGTTCTACATCAGCCTTCTTTCCGCAAACGGCGAAACGCTTTGACTCGGTGAGTTTCGCGGCATTCCGACTTCGATTCCCCGGTTGCCGAAATTCAGTTGCCTTTGAATTTCGGGTGATCCCTCTTGAGCATGTATGCTTCTGCTACTTGTTCTACATCAGCCTTCTTTCCGCAAACGGCGAAACGCTTTGAATCGTGAGTTTCGCGGCATTCCGACTTCGATTCCCCGGTTGCCGAAATTCAGTTGCCTTTGAATTTCGGGTGATCCCTCTTGAGCATGTATGCTTCTGCTACTTGTTCTACATCAGCCTTCTTTCCGCAAACGGCGAAACGCTTTGATTACGTGAGTTTCGCGGCATTCCGACTTCGATTCCCCGGTTGCCGAAATTCAGTTGCCTTTGAATTTCGGGTGATCCCTCTTGAGCATGTATGCTTCTGCTACTTGTTCTACATCAGACTTCTTCCGCAAACGGCGAAACGCTTTGACTCGTGAGTTTCGCGGCATTCAGCCTTCGATCCCCGGTTGCCGAAATTCAGTTGCCTTTGAATTTCGGGTGATCCCTCTTGAGCATGTATGCTTCTGCTACTTGTTCTACATCAGCCTTCTTTCCGCAAACGGCGAAACGCTTTGACTCGTGAGTTTCGCGGCATTCCGACTTCGATTCCCCGGTTGCCGAAATTCAGTTGCCTTTGAATTTCGGGTGATCCCTCTTGAGCATGTATGCTTCTGCTACTTGTTCTACATCAGCCTTCTTTCCGCAAACGGCGAAACGCTTTGACTACGTGAGTTTCGCGGCATTCCGACTTCGATTCCCCGGTTGCCGAAATTCAGTTGCCTTTGAATTTCGGGTGATCCCTCTTGAGCATGTATGCTTCTGCTACTTGTTCTACATCAGCCTTCTTTCCGCAAACGGCGAAACGCTTTGACTACGTGAGTTTCGCGGCATTCCGACTTCGATTCCCCGGTTGCCGAAATTCAGTTGCCTTTGAATTTCGGGTGATCCCTCTTGAGCATGTATGCTTCTGCTACTTGTTCTACTTGAGACTTCTTCCGCAAACGGCCAAACGCTTTGAATCGGTGAGTTTCGCGGCATTCCGACTTCGATTCCCGGTTGCCGAAATTCAGTTGCCTTTGAATTTCGGGTGATCCCTCTTGAGCATGTATGCTTCTGCTACTTGTTCTACATCAGCCTTCTTTCCGCAAACGGCGAAACGCTTTGAATCGGTGAGTTTCGCGGCATTCCGACTTCGATTCCCCGGTTGCCGAAATTCAGTTGCCTTTGAATTTCGGGTGATCCCTCTTGAGCATGTATGCTTCTGCTACTTGTTCTACATCAGCCTTCTTCCGCAAACGGCGAAACGCTTTGACTCGTGAGTTTCGCGGCATTCCGACTTCGATTCCCCGGTTGCCGAAATTCAGTTGCCTTTGAATTTCGGGTGATCCCTCTTGAGCATGTATGCTTCTGCTACTTGTTCTACATCAGACTTCTTTCCGCAAACGGCGAAACGCTTTGACTCGGTGAGTTTCGCGGCATTCCGACTTCGATTCCCCGGTTGCCGAAATTCAGTTGCCTTTGAATTTCGGGTGATCCCTCTTGAGCATGTATGCTTCTGCTACTTGTTCTACATCAGCCTTCTTCCACAAACGGCGAAACGCTTTGACTCGGTGAGTTTCGCGGCATTCCGACTTCGATTCCCCGGTTGCCGAAATTCAGTTGCTTTGAATTTCGAGTGATCCCTCTTGAGCATGTATGCTTCTGCTACTTGTTCTACATCAGCCTTCTTTCCGCAAACGGCGAAACGCTTTGACTACGTGAGTTTCGCGGCATTCCGACTTCGATTCCCCGGTTGCCGAAATTCAGTTGCCTTTGAATTTCGGGTGATCCCTCTTGAGCATGTATGCTTCTGCTACTTGTTCTACTTGAGACTTCTTTCCGCAAACGGCGAAACGCTTTGACTCAGTGAGTTTCGCGGCATTCCGACTTCGATGCCCCGGTTGCCGAAATTCAGTTGCCTTTGAATTTCGGGTGATCCCTCTTGAGCATGTATGCTTCTGCTACTTGTTCTACATCAGCCTTCTTTCCGCAAACGGCGAAACGCTTTGACTACGTGAGTTTCGCGGCATTCCGACTTCGATTCCCCGGTTGCCGAAATTCAGTTGCCTTTGAATTTCGGGTGATCCCTCTTGAGCATGTATGCTTCTGCTACTTGTTCTACATCAGCCTTCTTTCCGCAAACGGCGAAACGCTTTGACTCGGTGAGTTTCGCGGCATTCCGACTTCGATTCCCCGGTTGCCGAAATTCAGTTGCCTTTGAATTTCGGGTGATCCCTCTTGAGCATGTATGCTTCTGCTACTTGTTCTACTTGAGACTTCTTTCGCAAACGGCCAAACGCTTTGAATCGGTGAGTTTCGCGGCATTCCGACTTCGATGCCCCGGTTGCCGAAATTCAGTTGCCTTTGAATTTCGGGTGATCCCTCTTGAGCATGTATGCTTCTGCTACTTGTTCTACATCAGCCTTCTTTCCGCAAACGGCGAAACGCTTTGACTCGGTGAGTTTCGCGGCATTCCGACTTCGATTCCCCGGTTGCCGAAATTCAGTTGCCTTTGAATTTCGGGTGATCCCTCTTGAGCATGTATGCTTCTGCTACTTGTTCTACATCAGCCTTCTTTCCGCAAACGGCGAAACGCTTTGACTCGGTGAGTTTCGCGGCATTCCGACTTCGATTCCCCGGTTGCCGAAATTCAGTTGCCTTTGAATTTCGGGTGATCCCTCTTGAGCATGTATGCTTCTGCTACTTGTTCTACATGAGCCTTCTTTCCGCAAACGGCGAAACGCTTTGAATCGGTGAGTTTCGCGGCATTCCGACTTCGATTCCCGGTTGCCGAAATTCAGTTGCCTTTGAATTTCGGGTGATCCCTCTTGAGCATGTATGCTTCTGCTACTTGTTCTACATCAGCCTTCTTTCCGCAAACGGTGAAACGCTTTGACTACGTGAGTTTCGCGGCATTCCGACTTCGATTCCCCGGTTGCCGAAATTCAGTTGCCTTTGAATTTCGGGTGATCCCTCTTGAGCATGTATGCTTCTGCTACTTGTTCTACATCAGCCTTCTTTCCGCAAACGGCGAAACGCTTTGAATCGGTGAGTTTCGCGGCATTCCGACTTCGATTCCCCGGTTGCCGAAATTCAGTTGCCTTTGAATTTCGGGTGATCCCTCTTGAGCATGTATGCTTCTGCTACTTGTTCTACATCAGCCTTCTTTCCGCAAACGGCGAAACGCTTTGACTACGTGAGTTTCGCGGCATTCCGACTTCGATTCCCCGGTTGCCGAAATTCAGTTGCCTTTGAATTTCGGGTGATCCCTCTTGAGCATGTATGCTTCTGCTACTTGTTCTACTTGAGACTTCTTCCGCAAACGGCCAAACGCTTTGAATCGGTGAGTTTCGCGGCATTCCGACTTCGATGCCCCGGTTGCCGAAATTCAGTTGCCTTTGAATTTCGGGTGATCCCTCTTGAGCATGTATGCTTCTGCTACTTGTTCTACATCAGCCTTCTTTCCGCAAACGGCGAAACGCTTTGACTACGTGAGTTTCGCGGCATTCCGACTTCGATTCCCCGGTTGCCGAAATTCAGTTGCCTTTGAATTTCGGGTGATCCCTCTTGAGCATGTATGCTTCTGCTACTTGTTCTACATGAGACTTCTTCCGCAAACGGTGAAACGCTTTGAATCGGTGAGTTTCGCGGCATTCCGACTTCGATTCCCCGGTTGCCGAAATTCAGTTGCCTTTGAATTTCGGGTGATCCCTCTTGAGCATGTATGCTTCTGCTACTTGTTCTACATCAGCCTTCTTTCCGCAAACGGCGAAACGCTTTGACTACGTGAGTTTCGCGGCATTCCGACTTCGATTCCCGGTTGCCGAAATTCAGTTGCCTTTGAATTTCGGGTGATCCCTCTTGAGCATGTATGCTTCTGCTACTTGTTCTACATCAGCCTTCTTTCCGCAAACGGCAAAACGCTTTGACTACGTGAGTTTCGCGGCATTCCGACTTCGATTCCCCGGTTGCCGAAATTCAGTTGCCTTTGAATTTCGGGTGATCCCTCTTGAGCATGTATGCTTCTGCTACTTGTTCTACTTGAGACTTCTTCCGCAAACGGCCAAACGCTTTGAATCGGTGAGTTTCGCGGCATTCCGACTTCGATTCCCCGGTTGCCGAAATTCAGTTGCCTTTGAATTTCGGGTGATCCCTCTTGAGCATGTATGCTTCTGCTACTTGTTCTACATCAGCCTTCTTTCCGCAAACGGCGAAACGCTTTGACTACGTGAGTTTCGCGGCATTCCGACTTCGATTCCCGGTTGCCGAAATTTCAGTTGCCTTTGAATTTCGGGTGATCCCTCTTGAGCATGTATGCTTCTGCTACTTGTTCTACTTGAGACTTCTTCCGCAAACGGGAAACGCTTTGACTCGGTGAGTTTCGCGGCATTCCGACTTCGATTCCCCGGTTGCCGAAATTCAGTTGCCTTTGAATTTCGGGTGATCCCTCTTGAGCATGTATGCTTCTGCTACTTGTTCTACATCAGCCTTCTTTCCGCAAACGGTGAAACGCTTTGACTACGTGAGTTTTTTTTTTGTTTTTT
>CM055352.1:16096223-16127307 GCA_029228515.1 Populus alba x Populus x berolinensis | reverse complement strand
CTTTGACTCGGTGAGTTTCGCGGCATTCCGACTTCGATGCCCCGGTTGCCGAAATTCAGTTGCCTTTGAATTTCGGTGATCCCTCTTGAGCATGTATGCTTCTGCTACTTGTTCTACATCAGACTTCTTCCGCAAACGGCGAAACGCTTTGACTCGGTGAGTTTCGCGGCATTCCGACTTCGATGCCCGGTTGCCGAAATTCAGTTGCCTTTGAATTTCGGTGATCCCTCTTGAGCATGTATGCTTCTGCTACTTGTTCTACATCAACTTTCTTCCGCAAACGGCGAAACGCTTTGACTCGGTGAGTTTCGCGGCATTCCGACTTCGATGCCCGGTTGCCGAAATTCAGTTGCCTTTGAATTTCGGGTGATCCCTCTTGAGCATGTATGCTTCTGCTACTTGTTCTACATCAGACTTTCTTCCGCAAACGCGAAACGCTTTGACTCGGTGAGTTTCGCGGCATTCCGACTTCGATGCCCCGGTTGCCGAAATTCAGTTGCCTTTGAATTTCGGGTGATCCCTCTTGAGCATGTATGCTTCTGCTACTTGTTCTACATCAGACTTTCTTCCGCAAACGGCGAAACGCTTTGACTCGGTGAGTTTCGCGGCATTCCGACTTCGATGCCCGGTTGCCGAAATTCAGTTGCCTTTGAATTTCGGGTGATCCCTCTTGAGCATGTATGCTTCTGCTACTTGTTCTACATCAGACTTTCTTCCGCAAACGGCGAAACGCTTTGACTCGGTGAGTTTCGCGGCATTCCGACTTCGATGCCCGGTTGCCGAAATTCAGTTGCCTTTGAATTTCGGGTGATCCCTCTTGAGCATGTATGCTTCTGCTACTTGTTCTACATCAGACTTCTTCCGCAAACGGCGAAACGCTTTGACTCGGTGAGTTTCGCGGCATTCCGACTTCGATGCCCGGTTGCCGAAATTCAGTTGCCTTTGAATTTCGGGTGATCCCTCTTGAGCATGTATGCTTCTGCTACTTGTTCTACATCAGACTTTCTTCCGCAAACGGCGAAACGCTTTGACTCGGTGAGTTTCGCGGCATTCCGACTTCGATGCCCGGTTGCCGAAATTCAGTTGCCTTTGAATTTCGGGTGATCCCTCTTGAGCATGTATGCTTCTGCTACTTGTTCTACATCAGACTTTCTTCCGCAAACGGCGAAACGCTTTGACTCGGTGAGTTTCGCGGCATTCCGACTTCGATGCCCCGTTGCCGAAATTCAGTTGCCTTTGAATTTCGGGTGATCCCTCTTGAGCATGTATGCTTCTGCTACTTGTTCTACATCAGACTTTCTTCCGCAAACGGCGAAACGCTTTGACTCGGTGAGTTTCGCGGCATTCCGACTTCGATGCCCCGTTGCCGAAATTCAGTTGCCTTTGAATTTCGGGTGATCCCTCTTGAGCATGTATGCTTCTGCTACTTGTTCTACATCAGACTTCTTCCGCAAACGGCGAAACGCTTTGACTCGGTGAGTTTCGCGGCATTCCGACTTCGATGCCCCGGTTGCCGAAATTCAGTTGCCTTTGAATTTCGGGTGATCCCTCTTGAGCATGTATGCTTCTGCTACTTGTTCTACATCAGACTTTCTTCCGCAAACGGCGAAACGCTTTGACTCGGTGAGTTTCGCGGCATTCCGACTTCGATGCCCCGGTTGCCGAAATTCAGTTGCCTTTGAATTTCGGGTGATCCCTCTTGAGCATGTATGCTTCTGCTACTTGTTCTACATCAGACTTTCTTCCGCAAACGGCGAAACGCTTTGACTCGGTGAGTTTCGCGGCATTCCGACTTCGATGCCCGGTTGCCGAAATTCAGTTGCCTTTGAATTTCGGGTGATCCCTCTTGAGCATGTATGCTTCTGCTACTTGTTCTACATCAGACTTTCTTCCGCAAACGGCGAAACGCTTTGACTCGGTGAGTTTCGCGGCATTCCGACTTCGATGCCCGGTTGCCGAAATTCAGTTGCCTTTGAATTTCGGGTGATCCCTCTTGAGCATGTATGCTTCTGCTACTTGTTCTACATCAGACTTTCTTCCGCAAACGGCGAAACGCTTTGACTCGGTGAGTTTCGCGGCATTCCGACTTCGATGCCCGGTTGCCGAAATTCAGTTGCCTTTGAATTTCGGGTGATCCCTCTTGAGCATGTATGCTTCTGCTACTTGTTCTACATCAGACTTTCTTCCGCAAACGGCGAAACGCTTTGACTCGGTGAGTTTCGCGGCATTCCGACTTCGATGCCCCGTTTGCCGAAATTCAGTTGCCTTTGAATTTCGGGTGATCCCTCTTGAGCATGTATGCTTCTGCTACTTGTTCTACATCAGACTTTCTTCCGCAAACGGCGAAACGCTTTGACTCGGTGAGTTTCGCGGCATTCCGACTTCGATGCCCGGTTGCCGAAATTCAGTTGCCTTTGAATTTCGGGTGATCCCTCTTGAGCATGTATGCTTCTGCTACTTGTTCTACATCAGACTTTCTTCCGCAAACGGCGAAACGCTTTGACTCGGTGAGTTTCGCGGCATTCCGACTTCGATGCCCCGGTTGCCGAAATTCAGTTGCCTTTGAATTTCGGGTGATCCCTCTTGAGCATGTATGCTTCTGCTACTTGTTCTACATCAGACTTTCTTCCGCAAACGGCGAAACGCTTTGACTCGGTGAGTTTCGCGGCATTCCGACTTCGATGCCCCGGTTGCCGAAATTCAGTTGCCTTTGAATTTCGGGTGATCCCTCTTGAGCATGTATGCTTCTGCTACTTGTTCTACATCAGACTTTCTTCCGCAAACGGCGAAACGCTTTGACTCGGTGAGTTTCGCGGCATTCCGACTTCGATGCCCCGGTTGCCGAAATTCAGTTGCCTTTGAATTTCGGGTGATCCCTCTTGAGCATGTATGCTTCTGCTACTTGTTCTACATCAGACTTCTTCCGCAAACGGCGAAACGCTTTGACTCGGTGAGTTTCGCGGCATTCCGACTTCGATGCCCCGGTTGCCGAAATTCAGTTGCCTTTGAATTTCGGGTGATCCCTCTTGAGCATGTATGCTTCTGCTACTTGTTCTACATCAGACTTCTTCCGCAAACGGCGAAACGCTTTGACTCGGTGAGTTTCGCGGCATTCCGACTTCGATGCCCCGGTTGCCGAAATTCAGTTGCCTTTGAATTTCGGGTGATCCCTCTTGAGCATGTATGCTTCTGCTACTTGTTCTACATCAGACTTTCTTCCGCAAACGGCGAAACGCTTTGACTCGGTGAGTTTCGCGGCATTCCGACTTCGATGCCCGGTTGCCGAAATTCAGTTGCCTTTGAATTTCGGGTGATCCCTCTTGAGCATGTATGCTTCTGCTACTTGTTCTACATCAGACTTTCTTCCGCAAACGGCGAAACGCTTTGACTCGGTGAGTTTCGCGGCATTCCGACTTCGATGCCCCGTTGCCGAAATTCAGTTGCCTTTGAATTTCGGGTGATCCCTCTTGAGCATGTATGCTTCTGCTACTTGTTCTACATCAGACTTTCTTCCGCAAACGGCGAAACGCTTTGACTCGGTGAGTTTCGCGGCATTCCGACTTCGATGCCCCGTTTGCCGAAATTCAGTTGCCTTTGAATTTCGGGTGATCCCTCTTGAGCATGTATGCTTCTGCTACTTGTTCTACATCAGACTTTCTTCCGCAAACGGCGAAACGCTTTGACTCGGTGAGTTTCGCGGCATTCCGACTTCGATGCCCGGTTGCCGAAATTCAGTTGCCTTTGAATTTCGGGTGATCCCTCTTGAGCATGTATGCTTCTGCTACTTGTTCTACATCAGACTTTCTTCCGCAAACGGCGAAACGCTTTGACTCGGTGAGTTTCGCGGCATTCCGACTTCGATGCCCGGTTGCCGAAATTCAGTTGCCTTTGAATTTCGGGTGATCCCTCTTGAGCATGTATGCTTCTGCTACTTGTTCTACATCAGACTTTCTTCCGCAAACGGCGAAACGCTTTGACTCGGTGAGTTTCGCGGCATTCCGACTTCGATGCCCGGTTGCCGAAATTCAGTTGCCTTTGAATTTCGGGTGATCCCTCTTGAGCATGTATGCTTCTGCTACTTGTTCTACATCAGACTTTCTTCCGCAAACGGCGAAACGCTTTGACTCGGTGAGTTTCGCGGCATTCCGACTTCGATGCCCGGTTGCCGAAATTCAGTTGCCTTTGAATTTCGGGTGATCCCTCTTGAGCATGTATGCTTCTGCTACTTGTTCTACATCAGACTTTCTTCCGCAAACGGCGAAACGCTTTGACTCGGTGAGTTTCGCGGCATTCCGACTTCGATGCCCCGTTGCCGAAATTCAGTTGCCTTTGAATTTCGGGTGATCCCTCTTGAGCATGTATGCTTCTGCTACTTGTTCTACATCAGACTTTCTTCCGCAAACGGCGAAACGCTTTGACTCGGTGAGTTTCGCGGCATTCCGACTTCGATGATGCCCGTTTGCCGAAATTCAGTTGCCTTTGAATTTCGGGTGATCCCTCTTGAGCATGTATGCTTCTGCTACTTGTTCTACATCAGACTTTCTTCCGCAAACGGCGAAACGCTTTGACTCGGTGAGTTTCGCGGCATTCCGACTTCGATGCCCGGTTGCCGAAATTCAGTTGCCTTTGAATTTCGGGTGATCCCTCTTGAGCATGTATGCTTCTGCTACTTGTTCTACATCAGACTTTCTTCCGCAAACGGCGAAACGCTTTGACTCGGTGAGTTTCGCGGCATTCCGACTTCGATGCCCGGTTGCCGAAATTCAGTTGCCTTTGAATTTCGGGTGATCCCTCTTGAGCATGTATGCTTCTGCTACTTGTTCTACATCAGACTTTCTTCCGCAAACGGCGAAACGCTTTGACTCGGTGAGTTTCGCGGCATTCCGACTTCGATGCCCCGTTGCCGAAATTCAGTTGCCTTTGAATTTCGGGTGATCCCTCTTGAGCATGTATGCTTCTGCTACTTGTTCTACATCAGACTTTCTTCCGCAAACGGCGAAACGCTTTGACTCGGTGAGTTTCGCGGCATTCCGACTTCGATGCCCGGTTGCCGAAATTCAGTTGCCTTTGAATTTCGGGTGATCCCTCTTGAGCATGTATGCTTCTGCTACTTGTTCTACATCAGACTTTCTTCCGCAAACGGCGAAACGCTTTGACTCGGTGAGTTTCGCGGCATTCCGACTTCGATGCCCGGTTGCCGAAATTCAGTTGCCTTTGAATTTCGGGTGATCCCTCTTGAGCATGTATGCTTCTGCTACTTGTTCTACATCAGACTTTCTTCCGCAAACGGCGAAACGCTTTGACTCGGTGAGTTTCGCGGCATTCCGACTTCGATGCCCGGTTGCCGAAATTCAGTTGCCTTTGAATTTCGGGTGATCCCTCTTGAGCATGTATGCTTCTGCTACTTGTTCTACATCAGACTTTCTTCCGCAAACGGCGAAACGCTTTGACTCGGTGAGTTTCGCGGCATTCCGACTTCGATGCCCCGGTTGCCGAAATTCAGTTGCCTTTGAATTTCGGGTGATCCCTCTTGAGCATGTATGCTTCTGCTACTTGTTCTACATCAGACTTTCTTCCGCAAACGGCGAAACGCTTTGACTCGGTGAGTTTCGCGGCATTCCGACTTCGATGCCCGGTTGCCGAAATTCAGTTGCCTTTGAATTTCGGGTGATCCCTCTTGAGCATGTATGCTTCTGCTACTTGTTCTACATCAGACTTTCTTCCGCAAACGGCGAAACGCTTTGACTCGGTGAGTTTCGCGGCATTCCGACTTCGATGCCCCGGTTGCCGAAATTCAGTTGCCTTTGAATTTCGGGTGATCCCTCTTGAGCATGTATGCTTCTGCTACTTGTTCTACATCAGACTTTCTTCCGCAAACGGCGAAACGCTTTGACTCGGTGAGTTTCGCGGCATTCCGACTTCGATGCCCGGTTGCCGAAATTCAGTTGCCTTTGAATTTCGGGTGATCCCTCTTGAGCATGTATGCTTCTGCTACTTGTTCTACATCAGACTTTCTTCCGCAAACGGCGAAACGCTTTGACTCGGTGAGTTTCGCGGCATTCCGACTTCGATGCCCGGTTTGCCGAAATTCAGTTGCCTTTGAATTTCGGGTGATCCCTCTTGAGCATGTATGCTTCTGCTACTTGTTCTACATCAGACTTTCTTCCGCAAACGGCGAAACGCTTTGACTCGGTGAGTTTCGCGGCATTCCGACTTCGATGCCCGGTTGCCGAAATTCAGTTGCCTTTGAATTTCGGGTGATCCCTCTTGAGCATGTATGCTTCTGCTACTTGTTCTACATCAGACTTTCTTCCGCAAACGGCGAAACGCTTTGACTCGGTGAGTTTCGCGGCATTCCGACTTCGATGCCCGGTTGCCGAAATTCAGTTGCCTTTGAATTTCGGGTGATCCCTCTTGAGCATGTATGCTTCTGCTACTTGTTCTACATCAGACTTTCTTCCGCAAACGGCGAAACGCTTTGACTCGGTGAGTTTCGCGGCATTCCGACTTCGATGCCCCGGTTGCCGAAATTCAGTTGCCTTTGAATTTCGGGTGATCCCTCTTGAGCATGTATGCTTCTGCTACTTGTTCTACATCAGACTTTCTTCCGCAAACGGCGAAACGCTTTGACTCGGTGAGTTTCGCGGCATTCCGACTTCGATGCCCGGTTGCCGAAATTCAGTTGCCTTTGAATTTCGGGTGATCCCTCTTGAGCATGTATGCTTCTGCTACTTGTTCTACATCAGACTTTCTTCCGCAAACGGCGAAACGCTTTGACTCGGTGAGTTTCGCGGCATTCCGACTTCGATGCCCGGTTGCCGAAATTCAGTTGCCTTTGAATTTCGGGTGATCCCTCTTGAGCATGTATGCTTCTGCTACTTGTTCTACATCAGACTTTCTTCCGCAAACAGCGAAACGCTTTGACTCGGTGAGTTTCGCGGCATTCCGACTTCGATGCCCGGTTGCCGAAATTCAGTTGCCTTTGAATTTCGGGTGATCCCTCTTGAGCATGTATGCTTCTGCTACTTGTTCTACATCAGACTTTCTTCCGCAAACGGCGAAACGCTTTGACTCGGTGAGTTTCGCGGCATTCCGACTTCGATGCCCGGTTGCCGAAATTCAGTTGCCTTTGAATTTCGGGTGATCCCTCTTGAGCATGTATGCTTCTGCTACTTGTTCTACATCAGACTTTCTTCCGCAAACGGCGAAACGCTTTGACTCGGTGAGTTTCGCGGCATTCCGACTTCGATGCCCCGTTGCCGAAATTCAGTTGCCTTTGAATTTCGGGTGATCCCTCTTGAGCATGTATGCTTCTGCTACTTGTTCTACATCAGACTTTCTTCCGCAAACGGCGAAACGCTTTGACTCGGTGAGTTTCGCGGCATTCCGACTTCGATGCCCCGGTTGCCGAAATTCAGTTGCCTTTGAATTTCGGGTGATCCCTCTTGAGCATGTATGCTTCTGCTACTTGTTCTACATCAGACTTTCTTCCGCAAACGGCGAAACGCTTTGACTCGGTGAGTTTCGCGGCATTCCGACTTCGATGCCCGGTTGCCGAAATTCAGTTGCCTTTGAATTTCGGGTGATCCCTCTTGAGCATGTATGCTTCTGCTACTTGTTCTACATCAGACTTTCTTCCGCAAACGGCGAAACGCTTTGACTCGGTGAGTTTCGCGGCATTCCGACTTCGATGCCCCGTTTGCCGAAATTCAGTTGCCTTTGAATTTCGGGTGATCCCTCTTGAGCATGTATGCTTCTGCTACTTGTTCTACATCAGACTTTCTTCCGCAAACGGCGAAACGCTTTGACTCGGTGAGTTTCGCGGCATTCCGACTTCGATGCCCGGTTGCCGAAATTCAGTTGCCTTTGAATTTCGGGTGATCCCTCTTGAGCATGTATGCTTCTGCTACTTGTTCTACATCAGACTTTCTTCCGCAAACGGCGAAACGCTTTGACTCGGTGAGTTTCGCGGCATTCCGACTTCGATGCCCGGTTGCCGAAATTCAGTTGCCTTTGAATTTCGGGTGATCCCTCTTGAGCATGTATGCTTCTGCTACTTGTTCTACATCAGACTTTCTTCCGCAAACGGCGAAACGCTTTGACTCGGTGAGTTTCGCGGCATTCCGACTTCGATGCCCGGTTGCCGAAATTCAGTTGCCTTTGAATTTCGGGTGATCCCTCTTGAGCATGTATGCTTCTGCTACTTGTTCTACATCAGACTTTCTTCCGCAAACGGCGAAACGCTTTGACTCGGTGAGTTTCGCGGCATTCCGACTTCGATGCCCGGTTGCCGAAATTCAGTTGCCTTTGAATTTCGGGTGATCCCTCTTGAGCATGTATGCTTCTGCTACTTGTTCTACATCAGACTTTCTTCCGCAAACGGCGAAACGCTTTGACTCGGTGAGTTTCGCGGCATTCCGACTTCGATGCCCGGTTGCCGAAATTCAGTTGCCTTTGAATTTCGGGTGATCCCTCTTGAGCATGTATGCTTCTGCTACTTGTTCTACATCAGACTTTCTTCCGCAAACGGCGAAACGCTTTGACTCGGTGAGTTTCGCGGCATTCCGACTTCGATGCCCCGGTTGCCGAAATTCAGTTGCCTTTGAATTTCGGGTGATCCCTCTTGAGCATGTATGCTTCTGCTACTTGTTCTACATCAGACTTTCTTCCGCAAACGGCGAAACGCTTTGACTCGGTGAGTTTCGCGGCATTCCGACTTCGATGCCCCGTTTGCCGAAATTCAGTTGCCTTTGAATTTCGGGTGATCCCTCTTGAGCATGTATGCTTCTGCTACTTGTTCTACATCAGACTTCTTCCGCAAACGGCGAAACGCTTTGACTCGGTGAGTTTCGCGGCATTCCGACTTCGATGCCCGGTTGCCGAAATTCAGTTGCCTTTGAATTTCGGGTGATCCCTCTTGAGCATGTATGCTTCTGCTACTTGTTCTACATCAGACTTTCTTCCGCAAACGGCGAAACGCTTTGACTCGGTGAGTTTCGCGGCATTCCGACTTCGATGCCCCGTTGCCGAAATTCAGTTGCCTTTGAATTTCGGGTGATCCCTCTTGAGCATGTATGCTTCTGCTACTTGTTCTACATCAGACTTTCTTCCGCAAACGGCGAAACGCTTTGACTCGGTGAGTTTCGCGGCATTCCGACTTCGATGCCCGGTTGCCGAAATTCAGTTGCCTTTGAATTTCGGGTGATCCCTCTTGAGCATGTATGCTTCTGCTACTTGTTCTACATCAGACTTTCTTCCGCAAACGGCGAAACGCTTTGACTCGGTGAGTTTCGCGGCATTCCGACTTCGATGCCCGGTTGCCGAAATTCAGTTGCCTTTGAATTTCGGGTGATCCCTCTTGAGCATGTATGCTTCTGCTACTTGTTCTACATCAGACTTTCTTCCGCAAACGGCGAAACGCTTTGACTCGGTGAGTTTCGCGGCATTCCGACTTCGATGCCCGGTTGCCGAAATTCAGTTGCCTTTGAATTTCGGGTGATCCCTCTTGAGCATGTATGCTTCTGCTACTTGTTCTACATCAGACTTTCTTCCGCAAACGGCGAAACGCTTTGACTCGGTGAGTTTCGCGGCATTCCGACTTCGATGCCCGGTTGCCGAAATTCAGTTGCCTTTGAATTTCGGGTGATCCCTCTTGAGCATGTATGCTTCTGCTACTTGTTCTACATCAGACTTTCTTCCGCAAACGGCGAAACGCTTTGACTCGGTGAGTTTCGCGGCATTCCGACTTCGATGCCCGGTTGCCGAAATTCAGTTGCCTTTGAATTTCGGGTGATCCCTCTTGAGCATGTATGCTTCTGCTACTTGTTCTACATCAGACTTTCTTCCGCAAACGGCGAAACGCTTTGACTCGGTGAGTTTCGCGGCATTCCGACTTCGATGCCCGGTTGCCGAAATTCAGTTGCCTTTGAATTTCGGGTGATCCCTCTTGAGCATGTATGCTTCTGCTACTTGTTCTACATCAGACTTTCTTCCGCAAACGGCGAAACGCTTTGACTCGGTGAGTTTCGCGGCATTCCGACTTCGATGCCCCGTTTGCCGAAATTCAGTTGCCTTTGAATTTCGGGTGATCCCTCTTGAGCATGTATGCTTCTGCTACTTGTTCTACATCAGACTTTCTTCCGCAAACGGCGAAACGCTTTGACTCGGTGAGTTTCGCGGCATTCCGACTTCGATGCCCCGTTGCCGAAATTCAGTTGCCTTTGAATTTCGGGTGATCCCTCTTGAGCATGTATGCTTCTGCTACTTGTTCTACATCAGACTTTCTTCCGCAAACGCGAAACGCTTTGACTCGGTGAGTTTCGCGGCATTCCGACTTCGATGCCCGGTTGCCGAAATTCAGTTGCCTTTGAATTTCGGGTGATCCCTCTTGAGCATGTATGCTTCTGCTACTTGTTCTACATCAGACTTTCTTCCGCAAACGGCGAAACGCTTTGACTCGGTGAGTTTCGCGGCATTCCGACTTCGATGCCCGGTTGCCGAAATTCAGTTGCCTTTGAATTTCGGGTGATCCCTCTTGAGCATGTATGCTTCTGCTACTTGTTCTACATCAGACTTTCTTCCGCAAACGGCGAAACGCTTTGACTCGGTGAGTTTCGCGGCATTCCGACTTCGATGCCCCGTTTGCCGAAATTCAGTTGCCTTTGAATTTCGGGTGATCCCTCTTGAGCATGTATGCTTCTGCTACTTGTTCTACATCAGACTTTCTTCCGCAAACGGCGAAACGCTTTGACTCGGTGAGTTTCGCGGCATTCCGACTTCGATGCCCGGTTGCCGAAATTCAGTTGCCTTTGAATTTCGGGTGATCCCTCTTGAGCATGTATGCTTCTGCTACTTGTTCTACATCAGACTTTCTTCCGCAAACGGCGAAACGCTTTGACTCGGTGAGTTTCGCGGCATTCCGACTTCGATGCCCGGTTGCCGAAATTCAGTTGCCTTTGAATTTCGGGTGATCCCTCTTGAGCATGTATGCTTCTGCTACTTGTTCTACATCAGACTTTCTTCCGCAAACGGCGAAACGCTTTGACTCGGTGAGTTTCGCGGCATTCCGACTTCGATGCCCGGTTGCCGAAATTCAGTTGCCTTTGAATTTCGGGTGATCCCTCTTGAGCATGTATGCTTCTGCTACTTGTTCTACATCAGACTTTCTTCCGCAAACGGCGAAACGCTTTGACTCGGTGAGTTTCGCGGCATTCCGACTTCGATGCCCCGTTTGCCGAAATTCAGTTGCCTTTGAATTTCGGGTGATCCCTCTTGAGCATGTATGCTTCTGCTACTTGTTCTACATCAGACTTTCTTCCGCAAACGGCGAAACGCTTTGACTCGGTGAGTTTCGCGGCATTCCGACTTCGATGCCCCGGTTGCCGAAATTCAGTTGCCTTTGAATTTCGGGTGATCCCTCTTGAGCATGTATGCTTCTGCTACTTGTTCTACATCAGACTTTCTTCCGCAAACGGCGAAACGCTTTGACTCGGTGAGTTTCGCGGCATTCCGACTTCGATGCCCCGTTGCCGAAATTCAGTTGCCTTTGAATTTCGGGTGATCCCTCTTGAGCATGTATGCTTCTGCTACTTGTTCTACATCAGACTTTCTTCCGCAAACGGAAAACGCTTTGACTCGGTGAGTTTCGCGGCATTCCGACTTCGATGCCCGGTTGCCGAAATTCAGTTGCCTTTGAATTTCGGGTGATCCCTCTTGAGCATGTATGCTTCTGCTACTTGTTCTACATCAGACTTTCTTCCGCAAACGGCGAAACGCTTTGACTCGGTGAGTTTCGCGGCATTCCGACTTCGATGCCCCGTTTGCCGAAATTCAGTTGCCTTTGAATTTCGGGTGATCCCTCTTGAGCATGTATGCTTCTGCTACTTGTTCTACATCAGACTTTCTTCCGCAAACGGCGAAACGCTTTGACTCGGTGAGTTTCGCGGCATTCCGACTTCGATGCCCCGGTTGCCGAAATTCAGTTGCCTTTGAATTTCGGGTGATCCCTCTTGAGCATGTATGCTTCTGCTACTTGTTCTACATCAGACTTTCTTCCGCAAACGGCGAAACGCTTTGACTCGGTGAGTTTCGCGGCATTCCGACTTCGATGCCCCGGTTGCCGAAATTCAGTTGCCTTTGAATTTCGGGTGATCCCTCTTGAGCATGTATGCTTCTGCTACTTGTTCTACATCAGACTTTCTTCCGCAAACGGCGAAACGCTTTGACTCGGTGAGTTTCGCGGCATTCCGACTTCGATGCCCGGTTGCCGAAATTCAGTTGCCTTTGAATTTCGGGTGATCCCTCTTGAGCATGTATGCTTCTGCTACTTGTTCTACATCAGACTTTCTTCCGCAAACGGCGAAACGCTTTGACTCGGTGAGTTTCGCGGCATTCCGACTTCGATGCCCGGTTGCCGAAATTCAGTTGCCTTTGAATTTCGGGTGATCCCTCTTGAGCATGTATGCTTCTGCTACTTGTTCTACATCAGACTTTCTTCCGCAAACGGCGAAACGCTTTGACTCGGTGAGTTTCGCGGCATTCCGACTTCGATGCCCGGTTGCCGAAATTCAGTTGCCTTTGAATTTCGGGTGATCCCTCTTGAGCATGTATGCTTCTGCTACTTGTTCTACATCAGACTTTCTTCCGCAAACGGCGAAACGCTTTGACTCGGTGAGTTTCGCGGCATTCCGACTTCGATGCCCGGTTGCCGAAATTCAGTTGCCTTTGAATTTCGGGTGATCCCTCTTGAGCATGTATGCTTCTGCTACTTGTTCTACATCAGACTTTCTTCCGCAAACGGCGAAACGCTTTGACTCGGTGAGTTTCGCGGCATTCCGACTTCGATGCCCGGTTGCCGAAATTCAGTTGCCTTTGAATTTCGGGTGATCCCTCTTGAGCATGTATGCTTCTGCTACTTGTTCTACATCAGACTTTCTTCCGCAAACGGCGAAACGCTTTGACTCGGTGAGTTTCGCGGCATTCCGACTTCGATGCCCGGTTGCCGAAATTCAGTTGCCTTTGAATTTCGGGTGATCCCTCTTGAGCATGTATGCTTCTGCTACTTGTTCTACATCAGACTTTCTTCCGCAAACGGCGAAACGCTTTGACTCGGTGAGTTTCGCGGCATTCCGACTTCGATGCCCCGTTTGCCGAAATTCAGTTGCCTTTGAATTTCGGGTGATCCCTCTTGAGCATGTATGCTTCTGCTACTTGTTCTACATCAGACTTTCTTCCGCAAACGGCGAAACGCTTTGACTCGGTGAGTTTCGCGGCATTCCGACTTCGATGCCCGTTTGCCGAAATTCAGTTGCCTTTGAATTTCGGGTGATCCCTCTTGAGCATGTATGCTTCTGCTACTTGTTCTACATCAGACTTTCTTCCGCAAACGGCGAAACGCTTTGACTCGGTGAGTTTCGCGGCATTCCGACTTCGATGCCCCGGTTGCCGAAATTCAGTTGCCTTTGAATTTCGGGTGATCCCTCTTGAGCATGTATGCTTCTGCTACTTGTTCTACATCAGACTTTCTTCCGCAAACGGCGAAACGCTTTGACTCGGTGAGTTTCGCGGCATTCCGACTTCGATGCCCCGGTTGCCGAAATTCAGTTGCCTTTGAATTTCGGGTGATCCCTCTTGAGCATGTATGCTTCTGCTACTTGTTCTACATCAGACTTTCTTCCGCAAACGGCGAAACGCTTTGACTCGGTGAGTTTCGCGGCATTCCGACTTCGATGCCCCGTTGCCGAAATTCAGTTGCCTTTGAATTTCGGGTGATCCCTCTTGAGCATGTATGCTTCTGCTACTTGTTCTACATCAGACTTTCTTCCGCAAACGGCGAAACGCTTTGACTCGGTGAGTTTCGCGGCATTCCGACTTCGATGCCCCGGTTGCCGAAATTCAGTTGCCTTTGAATTTCGGGTGATCCCTCTTGAGCATGTATGCTTCTGCTACTTGTTCTACATCAGACTTTCTTCCGCAAACGGCGAAACGCTTTGACTCGGTGAGTTTCGCGGCATTCCGACTTCGATGCCCGGTTGCCGAAATTCAGTTGCCTTTGAATTTCGGGTGATCCCTCTTGAGCATGTATGCTTCTGCTACTTGTTCTACATCAGACTTTCTTCCGCAAACGGCGAAACGCTTTGACTCGGTGAGTTTCGCGGCATTCCGACTTCGATGCCCCGGTTGCCGAAATTCAGTTGCCTTTGAATTTCGGGTGATCCCTCTTGAGCATGTATGCTTCTGCTACTTGTTCTACATCAGACTTTCTTCCGCAAACGGCGAAACGCTTTGACTCGGTGAGTTTCGCGGCATTCCGACTTCGATGCCCCGTTTGCCGAAATTCAGTTGCCTTTGAATTTCGGGTGATCCCTCTTGAGCATGTATGCTTCTGCTACTTGTTCTACATCAGACTTTCTTCCGCAAACGGCGAAACGCTTTGACTCGGTGAGTTTCGCGGCATTCCGACTTCGATGCCCCGGTTGCCGAAATTCAGTTGCCTTTGAATTTCGGGTGATCCCTCTTGAGCATGTATGCTTCTGCTACTTGTTCTACATCAGACTTTCTTCCGCAAACGGCGAAACGCTTTGACTCGGTGAGTTTCGCGGCATTCCGACTTCGATGCCCCGGTTGCCGAAATTCAGTTGCCTTTGAATTTCGGGTGATCCCTCTTGAGCATGTATGCTTCTGCTACTTGTTCTACATCAGACTTTCTTCCGCAAACGGCGAAACGCTTTGACTCGGTGAGTTTCGCGGCATTCCGACTTCGATGCCCCGGTTGCCGAAATTCAGTTGCCTTTGAATTTCGGGTGATCCCTCTTGAGCATGTATGCTTCTGCTACTTGTTCTACATCAGACTTTCTTCCGCAAACGGCGAAACGCTTTGACTCGGTGAGTTTCGCGGCATTCCGACTTCGATGCCCCGGTTGCCGAAATTCAGTTGCCTTTGAATTTCGGGTGATCCCTCTTGAGCATGTATGCTTCTGCTACTTGTTCTACATCAGACTTTCTTCCGCAAACGGCGAAACGCTTTGACTCGGTGAGTTTCGCGGCATTCCGACTTCGATGCCCCGGTTGCCGAAATTCAGTTGCCTTTGAATTTCGGGTGATCCCTCTTGAGCATGTATGCTTCTGCTACTTGTTCTACATCAGACTTTCTTCCGCAAACGGCGAAACGCTTTGACTCGGTGAGTTTCGCGGCATTCCGACTTCGATGCCCCGGTTGCCGAAATTCAGTTGCCTTTGAATTTCGGGTGATCCCTCTTGAGCATGTATGCTTCTGCTACTTGTTCTACATCAGACTTTCTTCCGCAAACGGCGAAACGCTTTGACTCGGTGAGTTTCGCGGCATTCCGACTTCGATGCCCGGTTGCCGAAATTCAGTTGCCTTTGAATTTCGGGTGATCCCTCTTGAGCATGTATGCTTCTGCTACTTGTTCTACATCAGACTTCTTCCGCAAACGGCGAAACGCTTTGACTCGGTGAGTTTCGCGGCATTCCGACTTCGATGCCCCGTTGCCGAAATTCAGTTGCCTTTGAATTTCGGGTGATCCCTCTTGAGCATGTATGCTTCTGCTACTTGTTCTACATCAGACTTCTTCCGCAAACGGCGAAACGCTTTGACTCGGTGAGTTTCGCGGCATTCCGACTTCGATGCCCCGGTTGCCGAAATTCAGTTGCCTTTGAATTTCGGGTGATCCCTCTTGAGCATGTATGCTTCTGCTACTTGTTCTACATCAGACTTTCTTCCGCAAACGGCGAAACGCTTTGACTCGGTGAGTTTCGCGGCATTCCGACTTCGATGCCCGGTTGCCGAAATTCAGTTGCCTTTGAATTTCGGGTGATCCCTCTTGAGCATGTATGCTTCTGCTACTTGTTCTACATCAGACTTTCTTCCGCAAACGGCGAAACGCTTTGACTCGGTGAGTTTCGCGGCATTCCGACTTCGATGCCCCGGTTGCCGAAATTCAGTTGCCTTTGAATTTCGGGTGATCCCTCTTGAGCATGTATGCTTCTGCTACTTGTTCTACATCAGACTTTCTTCCGCAAACGGCGAAACGCTTTGACTCGGTGAGTTTCGCGGCATTCCGACTTCGATGCCCCGGTTGCCGAAATTCAGTTGCCTTTGAATTTCGGGTGATCCCTCTTGAGCATGTATGCTTCTGCTACTTGTTCTACATCAGACTTTCTTCCGCAAACGGCGAAACGCTTTGACTCGGTGAGTTTCGCGGCATTCCGACTTCGATGCCCCGTTTGCCGAAATTCAGTTGCCTTTGAATTTCGGGTGATCCCTCTTGAGCATGTATGCTTCTGCTACTTGTTCTACATCAGACTTTCTTCCGCAAACGGCGAAACGCTTTGACTCGGTGAGTTTCGCGGCATTCCGACTTCGATGCCCCGGTTGCCGAAATTCAGTTGCCTTTGAATTTCGGGTGATCCCTCTTGAGCATGTATGCTTCTGCTACTTGTTCTACATCAGACTTTCTTCCGCAAACGGCGAAACGCTTTGACTCGGTGAGTTTCGCGGCATTCCGACTTCGATGCCCCGGTTGCCGAAATTCAGTTGCCTTTGAATTTCGGGTGATCCCTCTTGAGCATGTATGCTTCTGCTACTTGTTCTACATCAGACTTTCTTCCGCAAACGGCGAAACGCTTTGACTCGGTGAGTTTCGCGGCATTCCGACTTCGATGCCCCGGTTGCCGAAATTCAGTTGCCTTTGAATTTCGGGTGATCCCTCTTGAGCATGTATGCTTCTGCTACTTGTTCTACATCAGACTTCTTCCGCAAACGGCGAAACGCTTTGACTCGGTGAGTTTCGCGGCATTCCGACTTCGATGCCCCGGTTGCCGAAATTCAGTTGCCTTTGAATTTCGGGTGATCCCTCTTGAGCATGTATGCTTCTGCTACTTGTTCTACATCAGACTTCTTCCGCAAACGGCGAAACGCTTTGACTCGGTGAGTTTCGCGGCATTCCGACTTCGATGCCCCGGTTGCCGAAATTCAGTTGCCTTTGAATTTCGGGTGATCCCTCTTGAGCATGTATGCTTCTGCTACTTGTTCTACATCAGACTTTCTTCCGCAAACGGCGAAACGCTTTGACTCGGTGAGTTTCGCGGCATTCCGACTTCGATGCCCCGTTGCCGAAATTCAGTTGCCTTTGAATTTCGGGTGATCCCTCTTGAGCATGTATGCTTCTGCTACTTGTTCTACATCAGACTTTCTTCCGCAAACGGCGAAACGCTTTGACTCGGTGAGTTTCGCGGCATTCCGACTTCGATGCCCCGGTTGCCGAAATTCAGTTGCCTTTGAATTTCGGGTGATCCCTCTTGAGCATGTATGCTTCTGCTACTTGTTCTACATCAGACTTTCTTCCGCAAACGGCGAAACGCTTTGACTCGGTGAGTTTCGCGGCATTCCGACTTCGATGCCCCGGTTGCCGAAATTCAGTTGCCTTTGAATTTCGGGTGATCCCTCTTGAGCATGTATGCTTCTGCTACTTGTTCTACATCAGACTTTCTTCCGCAAACGGCGAAACGCTTTGACTCGGTGAGTTTCGCGGCATTCCGACTTCGATGCCCCGGTTGCCGAAATTCAGTTGCCTTTGAATTTCGGGTGATCCCTCTTGAGCATGTATGCTTCTGCTACTTGTTCTACATCAGACTTTCTTCCGCAAACGGCGAAACGCTTTGACTCGGTGAGTTTCGCGGCATTCCGACTTCGATGCCCCGGTTGCCGAAATTCAGTTGCCTTTGAATTTCGGGTGATCCCTCTTGAGCATGTATGCTTCTGC
This sequence comes from Populus alba x Populus x berolinensis, assembly GCA_029228515.1. Taxonomy (NCBI): domain Eukaryota; kingdom Viridiplantae; phylum Streptophyta; class Magnoliopsida; order Malpighiales; family Salicaceae; genus Populus; species Populus alba x Populus x berolinensis. The sequence continues at coordinate 16,109,524 of CM055352.1, read as the reverse complement.
TACTTGTTCTACATCAGACTTTCTTCCGCAAACGGCGAAACGCTTTGACTCGGTGAGTTTCGCGGCATTCCGACTTCGATGCCCCGGTTGCCGAAATTCAGTTGCCTTTGAATTTCGGGTGATCCCTCTTGAGCATGTATGCTTCTGCTACTTGTTCTACATCAGACTTCCGCAAACGCGAAACGCTTTGACTCGGTGAGTTTCGCGGCATTCCGACTTCGATGCCCCGGTTGCCGAAATTCAGTTGCCTTTGAATTTCGGGTGATCCCTCTTGAGCATGTATGCTTCTGCTACTTGTTCTACATCAGACTTTCTTCCGCAAACGGCGAAACGCTTTGACTCGGTGAGTTTCGCGGCATTCCGACTTCGATGCCCCGGTTGCCGAAATTCAGTTGCCTTTGAATTTCGGGTGATCCCTCTTGAGCATGTATGCTTCTGCTACTTGTTCTACATCAGACTTTCTTCCGCAAACGGCGAAACGCTTTGACTCGGTGAGTTTCGCGGCATTCCGACTTCGATGCCCCGGTTGCCGAAATTCAGTTGCCTTTGAATTTCGGGTGATCCCTCTTGAGCATGTATGCTTCTGCTACTTGTTCTACATCAGACTTTCTTCCGCAAACGGCGAAACGCTTTGACTCGGTGAGTTTCGCGGCATTCCGACTTCGATGCCCCGGTTGCCGAAATTCAGTTGCCTTTGAATTTCGGGTGATCCCTCTTGAGCATGTATGCTTCTGCTACTTGTTCTACATCAGACTTTCTTCCGCAAACGGCGAAACGCTTTGACTCGGTGAGTTTCGCGGCATTCCGACTTCGATGCCCCGGTTGCCGAAATTCAGTTGCCTTTGAATTTCGGGTGATCCCTCTTGAGCATGTATGCTTCTGCTACTTGTTCTACATCAGACTTCTTCCGCAAACGGCGAAACGCTTTGACTCGGTGAGTTTCGCGGCATTCCGACTTCGATGCCCCGGTTGCCGAAATTCAGTTGCCTTTGAATTTCGGGTGATCCCTCTTGAGCATGTATGCTTCTGCTACTTGTTCTACATCAGACTTTCTTCCGCAAACGGCGAAACGCTTTGACTCGGTGAGTTTCGCGGCATTCCGACTTCGATGCCCCGGTTGCCGAAATTCAGTTGCCTTTGAATTTCGGGTGATCCCTCTTGAGCATGTATGCTTCTGCTACTTGTTCTACATCAGACTTCTTCCGCAAACGGCGAAACGCTTTGACTCGGTGAGTTTCGCGGCATTCCGACTTCGATGCCCCGGTTGCCGAAATTCAGTTGCCTTTGAATTTCGGGTGATCCCTCTTGAGCATGTATGCTTCTGCTACTTGTTCTACATCAGACTTTCTTCCGCAAACGGCGAAACGCTTTGACTCGGTGAGTTTCGCGGCATTCCGACTTCGATGCCCCGGTTGCCGAAATTCAGTTGCCTTTGAATTTCGGGTGATCCCTCTTGAGCATGTATGCTTCTGCTACTTGTTCTACATCAGACTTTCTTCCGCAAACGGCGAAACGCTTTGACTCGGTGAGTTTCGCGGCATTCCGACTTCGATGCCCCGGTTGCCGAAATTCAGTTGCCTTTGAATTTCGGGTGATCCCTCTTGAGCATGTATGCTTCTGCTACTTGTTCTACATCAGACTTTCTTCCGCAAACGGCGAAACGCTTTGACTCGGTGAGTTTCGCGGCATTCCGACTTCGATGCCCCGGTTGCCGAAATTCAGTTGCCTTTGAATTTCGGGTGATCCCTCTTGAGCATGTATGCTTCTGCTACTTGTTCTACATCAGACTTTCTTCCGCAAACGGCGAAACGCTTTGACTCGGTGAGTTTCGCGGCATTCCGACTTCGATGCCCCGGTTGCCGAAATTCAGTTGCCTTTGAATTTCGGGTGATCCCTCTTGAGCATGTATGCTTCTGCTACTTGTTCTACATCAGACTTCTTCCGCAAACGGCGAAACGCTTTGACTCGGTGAGTTTCGCGGCATTCCGACTTCGATGCCCCGGTTGCCGAAATTCAGTTGCCTTTGAATTTCGGGTGATCCCTCTTGAGCATGTATGCTTCTGCTACTTGTTCTACATCAGACTTCTTCCGCAAACGGCGAAACGCTTTGACTCGGTGAGTTTCGCGGCATTCCGACTTCGATGCCCCGTTGCCGAAATTCAGTTGCCTTTGAATTTCGGGTGATCCCTCTTGAGCATGTATGCTTCTGCTACTTGTTCTACATCAGACTTCTTCCGCAAACGGCGAAACGCTTTGACTCGGTGAGTTTCGCGGCATTCCGACTTCGATGCCCCGGTTGCCGAAATTCAGTTGCCTTTGAATTTCGGGTGATCCCTCTTGAGCATGTATGCTTCTGCTACTTGTTCTACATCAGACTTTCTTCCGCAAACGGCGAAACGCTTTGACTCGGTGAGTTTCGCGGCATTCCGACTTCGATGCCCCGGTTGCCGAAATTCAGTTGCCTTTGAATTTCGGGTGATCCCTCTTGAGCATGTATGCTTCTGCTACTTGTTCTACATCAGACTTTCTTCCGCAAACGGCGAAACGCTTTGACTCGGTGAGTTTCGCGGCATTCCGACTTCGATGCCCCGGTTGCCGAAATTCAGTTGCCTTTGAATTTCGGGTGATCCCTCTTGAGCATGTATGCTTCTGCTACTTGTTCTACATCAGACTTCTTCCGCAAACGGCGAAACGCTTTGACTCGGTGAGTTTCGCGGCATTCCGACTTCGATGCCCCGGTTGCCGAAATTCAGTTGCCTTTGAATTTCGGGTGATCCCTCTTGAGCATGTATGCTTCTGCTACTTGTTCTACATCAGACTTTCTTCCGCAAACGGCGAAACGCTTTGACTCGGTGAGTTTCGCGGCATTCCGACTTCGATGCCCCGGTTGCCGAAATTCAGTTGCCTTTGAATTTCGGGTGATCCCTCTTGAGCATGTATGCTTCTGCTACTTGTTCTACATCAGACTTTCTTCCGCAAACGGCGAAACGCTTTGACTCGGTGAGTTTCGCGGCATTCCGACTTCGATGCCCCGGTTGCCGAAATTCAGTTGCCTTTGAATTTCGGGTGATCCCTCTTGAGCATGTATGCTTCTGCTACTTGTTCTACATCAGACTTTCTTCCGCAAACGGCGAAACGCTTTGACTCGGTGAGTTTCGCGGCATTCCGACTTCGATGCCCCGGTTGCCGAAATTCAGTTGCCTTTGAATTTCGGGTGATCCCTCTTGAGCATGTATGCTTCTGCTACTTGTTCTACATCAGACTTTCTTCCGCAAACGGCGAAACGCTTTGACTCGGTGAGTTTCGCGGCATTCCGACTTCGATGCCCCGTTGCCGAAATTCAGTTGCCTTTGAATTTCGGGTGATCCCTCTTGAGCATGTATGCTTCTGCTACTTGTTCTACATCAGACTTTCTTCCGCAAACGGCGAAACGCTTTGACTCGGTGAGTTTCGCGGCATTCCGACTTCGATGCCCCGGTTGCCGAAATTCAGTTGCCTTTGAATTTCGGGTGATCCCTCTTGAGCATGTATGCTTCTGCTACTTGTTCTACATCAGACTTCTTCCGCAAACGGCGAAACGCTTTGACTCGGTGAGTTTCGCGGCATTCCGACTTCGATGCCCCGGTTGCCGAAATTCAGTTGCCTTTGAATTTCGGGTGATCCCTCTTGAGCATGTATGCTTCTGCTACTTGTTCTACATCAGACTTTCTTCCGCAAACGGCGAAACGCTTTGACTCGGTGAGTTTCGCGGCATTCCGACTTCGATGCCCCGGTTGCCGAAATTCAGTTGCCTTTGAATTTCGGGTGATCCCTCTTGAGCATGTATGCTTCTGCTACTTGTTCTACATCAGACTTCTTCCGCAAACGGCGAAACGCTTTGACTCGGTGAGTTTCGCGGCATTCCGACTTCGATGCCCCGGTTGCCGAAATTCAGTTGCCTTTGAATTTCGGGTGATCCCTCTTGAGCATGTATGCTTCTGCTACTTGTTCTACATCAGACTTTCTTCCGCAAACGGCGAAACGCTTTGACTCGGTGAGTTTCGCGGCATTCCGACTTCGATGCCCCGGTTGCCGAAATTCAGTTGCCTTTGAATTTCGGGTGATCCCTCTTGAGCATGTATGCTTCTGCTACTTGTTCTACATCAGACTTTCTTCCGCAAACGGCGAAACGCTTTGACTCGGTGAGTTTCGCGGCATTCCGACTTCGATGCCCCGGTTGCCGAAATTCAGTTGCCTTTGAATTTCGGGTGATCCCTCTTGAGCATGTATGCTTCTGCTACTTGTTCTACATCAGACTTTCTTCCGCAAACGGCGAAACGCTTTGACTCGGTGAGTTTCGCGGCATTCCGACTTCGATGCCCCGGTTGCCGAAATTCAGTTGCCTTTGAATTTCGGGTGATCCCTCTTGAGCATGTATGCTTCTGCTACTTGTTCTACATCAGACTTTCTTCCGCAAACGGCGAAACGCTTTGACTCGGTGAGTTTCGCGGCATTCCGACTTCGATGCCCCGGTTGCCGAAATTCAGTTGCCTTTGAATTTCGGGTGATCCCTCTTGAGCATGTATGCTTCTGCTACTTGTTCTACATCAGACTTTCTTCCGCAAACGGCGAAACGCTTTGACTCGGTGAGTTTCGCGGCATTCCGACTTCGATGCCCCGGTTGCCGAAATTCAGTTGCCTTTGAATTTCGGGTGATCCCTCTTGAGCATGTATGCTTCTGCTACTTGTTCTACATCAGACTTTTCCGCAAACGGCGAAACGCTTTGACTCGGTGAGTTTCGCGGCATTCCGACTTCGATGCCCCGGTTGCCGAAATTCAGTTGCCTTTGAATTTCGGGTGATCCCTCTTGAGCATGTATGCTTCTGCTACTTGTTCTACATCAGACTTCTTCCGCAAACGGCGAAACGCTTTGACTCGGTGAGTTTCGCGGCATTCCGACTTCGATGCCCCGGTTGCCGAAATTCAGTTGCCTTTGAATTTCGGGTGATCCCTCTTGAGCATGTATGCTTCTGCTACTTGTTCTACATCAGACTTTCTTCCGCAAACGGCGAAACGCTTTGACTCGGTGAGTTTCGCGGCATTCCGACTTCGATGCCCCGGTTGCCGAAATTCAGTTGCCTTTGAATTTCGGGTGATCCCTCTTGAGCATGTATGCTTCTGCTACTTGTTCTACATCAGACTTCTTCCGCAAACGGCGAAACGCTTTGACTCGGTGAGTTTCGCGGCATTCCGACTTCGATGCCCCGGTTGCCGAAATTCAGTTGCCTTTGAATTTCGGGTGATCCCTCTTGAGCATGTATGCTTCTGCTACTTGTTCTACATCAGACTTCTTCCGCAAACGGCGAAACGCTTTGACTCGGTGAGTTTCGCGGCATTCCGACTTCGATGCCCCGGTTGCCGAAATTCAGTTGCCTTTGAATTTCGGGTGATCCCTCTTGAGCATGTATGCTTCTGCTACTTGTTCTACATCAGACTTCTTCCGCAAACGGCGAAACGCTTTGACTCGGTGAGTTTCGCGGCATTCCGACTTCGATGCCCCGGTTGCCGAAATTCAGTTGCCTTTGAATTTCGGGTGATCCCTCTTGAGCATGTATGCTTCTGCTACTTGTTCTACATCAGACTTTCTTCCGCAAACGGCGAAACGCTTTGACTCGGTGAGTTTCGCGGCATTCCGACTTCGATGCCCCGGTTGCCGAAATTCAGTTGCCTTTGAATTTCGGGTGATCCCTCTTGAGCATGTATGCTTCTGCTACTTGTTCTACATCAGACTTCTTCCGCAAACGGCGAAACGCTTTGACTCGGTGAGTTTCGCGGCATTCCGACTTCGATGCCCCGGTTGCCGAAATTCAGTTGCCTTTGAATTTCGGGTGATCCCTCTTGAGCATGTATGCTTCTGCTACTTGTTCTACATCAGACTTCTTCCGCAAACGGCGAAACGCTTTGACTCGGTGAGTTTCGCGGCATTCCGACTTCGATGCCCCGGTTGCCGAAATTCAGTTGCCTTTGAATTTCGGGTGATCCCTCTTGAGCATGTATGCTTCTGCTACTTGTTCTACATCAGACTTCTTCCGCAAACGGCGAAACGCTTTGACTCGGTGAGTTTCGCGGCATTCCGACTTCGATGCCCCGGTTGCCGAAATTCAGTTGCCTTTGAATTTCGGGTGATCCCTCTTGAGCATGTATGCTTCTGCTACTTGTTCTACATCAGACTTTCTTCCGCAAACGGCGAAACGCTTTGACTCGGTGAGTTTCGCGGCATTCCGACTTCGATGCCCCGGTTGCCGAAATTCAGTTGCCTTTGAATTTCGGGTGATCCCTCTTGAGCATGTATGCTTCTGCTACTTGTTCTACATCAGACTTCTTCCGCAAACGGCGAAACGCTTTGACTCGGTGAGTTTCGCGGCATTCCGACTTCGATGCCCCGTTGCCGAAATTCAGTTGCCTTTGAATTTCGGGTGATCCCTCTTGAGCATGTATGCTTCTGCTACTTGTTCTACATCAGACTTTCTTCCGCAAACGGCGAAACGCTTTGACTCGGTGAGTTTCGCGGCATTCCGACTTCGATGCCCCGGTTGCCGAAATTCAGTTGCCTTTGAATTTCGGGTGATCCCTCTTGAGCATGTATGCTTCTGCTACTTGTTCTACATCAGACTTCTTCCGCAAACGGCGAAACGCTTTGACTCGGTGAGTTTCGCGGCATTCCGACTTCGATGCCCCGGTTGCCGAAATTCAGTTGCCTTTGAATTTCGGGTGATCCCTCTTGAGCATGTATGCTTCTGCTACTTGTTCTACATCAGACTTCTTCCGCAAACGGCGAAACGCTTTGACTCGGTGAGTTTCGCGGCATTCCGACTTCGATGCCCCGGTTGCCGAAATTCAGTTGCCTTTGAATTTCGGGTGATCCCTCTTGAGCATGTATGCTTCTGCTACTTGTTCTACATCAGACTTTCTTCCGCAAACGGCGAAACGCTTTGACTCGGTGAGTTTCGCGGCATTCCGACTTCGATGCCCCGGTTGCCGAAATTCAGTTGCCTTTGAATTTCGGGTGATCCCTCTTGAGCATGTATGCTTCTGCTAACTTGTTCTAAATCAGCCTTCTTTACGCAAACGGCGAAACGCTTTGACTACGTGAGTTTAGCGGAATATTCCGACTTCGATTCCCCGGTTGCCGAAATTCAGTTGCCTTTGAATTGGGGGATTATCCCTCTTGCGCATGTTTGCTTCTGCTACTTGTTCTACATCATCCTTCTTTCCGCAAACGGCGTAAACGCTTTGACTACTGTGAGTTTTCGCGGCATTCCGACTTCGATTCCCCGGTTGCTGAAATTCAGTTGCCTTTGAATTTCGGGTGATCCCTCTTGAGCATGTATGCTTCTGCTACTTGTTCTACATCAGCCTTCTTTCCGCAAACAACGAAACGCTTTGACTACGTGAGTTTCGCGGCATTTCGACTTCGATTCCCCGGTTGCCGAAATTCAGTTGCCTTTGAATTTCGGGTCATCCCTCTTGAGCGTGTATGCTTCTGCTACTTGTTCTACATCAGCCTTCTTTCCACAAACGATGAAACGCTTTGACTACGTGAGTTTCGCGGCATTCCGACTTCGATTCGCCAGTTGCTGAAATTCAGTTGCCTTTGAATTTTGGGTTATCCCTCTTGAGCATGTATGCTTCTGCTACTTGGTCTACTTGAGACTTCTTCCGCAAACGGCGAAACACTTTGACGCGGGCAGTTTCACGGCATTCCACCTTCGATTCCCCGGTTGCCGAAATTCAGTTGCCTTTCATTTTCGGGTGATCCCTCAAGAGCATGTATGCTTCTGCTACTTGTTCTACATCAGCCTTCTTTCCGCAAACGGCGAAACGCTTTGACTAAGTGAGTTTCGCGGCATTCCGACTTCGATTCCCCGGTTGCCGAAATTCAAGTTGCCTTTGTAATGCGGGTGATCCCTCTTGAGCATGTATGCTTCTGCTACTTGTTCTACTTTTCAGCATGCTTTCCGCAAACAGCGAAACGCTCTTGACTCGAGTGAGTTTTCGGCGGCATTTCGAGCTTTGATTACCCGGTTGCCGATATTCAGTTGCCTTTGAATTTCGGGTGATCACTCTTGAGCATGTATGATTCTGCTACTTGTTGATACTTGAGACTTTCTTCCGCAATCGGCGAAACGCTTTTGGACTCGGGGTGAGTTTCTCGTCATTCCACCTTCGATTCCCGGTTGCGAAAATTCAGTTGCCTTTCATTTTCGGGTGATCCCTCAAGAGCATGCTATGCTTCTGCTACTTGTTCTACATCAGCCTTGCTTTCGCAAAACGGCGAAACGCTTTGACTACGTGAGTTTCGCGGCATTCCGACTATCGATTCCCTGGTTGCCCGATATTCAGTTGGACTTTGAATTTCGGGTGATTCCCTCTTGAGCCGGATGCTTCTGCTACTTGTTCTACTTGAGACTTTCTTCCTTTCTGAAACGGCGAAAACGCTTTGACGCGGGGGCCAGTTTCTGCGGCATTCCACCTTCGATTCCCCGGTTGCCGAATTTCAGTTGCCTTTTCATTTCTCGGGTTGATTCCCTCAACAGCATGTATGCTTCTGCTACTTGTTCTACATCAGCCTTCTTTCCGCAAACGGCGAAACGCTTCGACTCGTTGACTTTCGCGGCATTCCGACTTCGATTCCCCGGTTGCCGAAATTCATTTGCCTTTGAATTTCGGGTGATCCCTCTTGAGCATGTATGCTTCTGAAAATTGTTCTACATCAGCCTTCTTTCCGCAAACGGCGAAACGCTTTGAATCGCAGTGAGTTTCGCGGCTGTCCGACTTCGGGGCCCCGCTTGCCGAAAATTCAGTATCCTTTTTGAATTTCGGGTCATCACTATTGAGCGTGTATGCTTCTGCTACTTGTTCTACATCAGCCTTATTTCCGCAAACCGGCGAAAACGATTTGACTACGTGACGGTTCGCGGCATTCCGACTTCGATTCGCGGTTGCTGAAATTCAGTTGCCTTTGAATTTTGGGTGATCCCTTCTTGAGCATTGTATGCTTCTGCTACTTGTTCTACTGGAGACTTCTTCCGCCAAACTGCCGAATCGCTTTTTTTGACTCGGTGCAGTTTCGCGGCATTCCACCTTCGATTCCCCGGTTGTCGAAATTCAGTTTGCCTTTCGAATTTCAGGTGATCCCTCTTGAGCATGTATGCTTTCTGATACTGGTTTTACATCAGACTTCTTTCCGCAAACGGCGAAAACGCTTTGACTACGTGAGTTCTGTTTCGCGGCATTCCGACGTCGATTCCCCGGTTGCTGAAATTCAGTTGCCTTTGAATTTCGGGTGATACCTCTTGAGCATGTTTGCTTCTGCTACTTGTTCTACATAAGCCTTCTTTCCGCAAACAGCGGAAAATCTTTTGACTAGTGAGTTTCGCGGCATTTTTTCGACTTTGATTCCCCGGTCTGCCGATATTCAGTTGCCTGTTGAATTTCGGGGGTTACCTCTTGAGCTTGTTTGCTTCTGCTACTTGTTTTACATGGGACTTTCTTACGCAAACGGCCAAACGCTTTTGAATCGGTGAGTTTCGCGGTTTACGACTTCGATTTCCCAGGTTGCCGAAATTCAGTCTGCCTTTGAATTTCGTGGTCATCCCTCTTGAGCGTGTATGCTTCTGCTACTTGTTCTACATAAGCATTTTTTACGCAAACGGCGAAACGCTTTGACTCGTTGACTTTCGCGGCATTCCGACTTCGATTCCCCGGTTGCCGAAATTCATTTGCCTTTGAATTTCGGGTGATCCCTCTTGAGCATGTATGCTTCTGCTACTTGTTCTACATCAGCCTTCTTTCCGCAAACGGCGAAACGCTTTGACTCGTTGACTTTCGCGGCATTCCGACTTCGATACCCCGGTTGCCGAAATTCATTTGCCTTTGAATTTCTGGTGATCCCTCTTGAGCATGTATGCTTCTGCTACTTGTTCTACATCAGCCTTCTTTCCGCAAACGGCGAAACGTTTTGAATCGGTGAGTTTCGCGGCTTTCCGACTTCGATGCCCCGCTTGCCGAAATTCAGTTTCCTTTGAATTTCGGGTCATCCCTCTTGAGCGTGTATGCTTCTGCTACTTGTTCTACATCAGCCTTCTTTCCGCAAACGGCGAAACGCTTTGACTACGTGAGTTTCGCGGCATTCCGACTTCGATTCGCCGGTTGCTGAAATTCAGTTGCCTTTGAATTTTGGGTTATCCCTCTTGAGCATGTATGCTTCTGCTACTTGTTCTACTTGAGACTTCTTCCGCAAACGGCCAAACGCTTTGAATCGGTGAGTTTCACGGCATTCCACCTTCGATTCCCCGGTTGCCGAAATTCAGTTGCCTTTCATTTTCGGGTGATCCCTCAAGAGCATGTATGCTTCTGCTACTTGTTCTACATCAGCCTTCTTTCCGCAAACGGCGAAACGCTTTGACTACGTGAGTTTTCGCGGCATTCCGACTACGATTCCCTGGTTTTGCCGATATGTCAGTTGTCATTTGAATTATCGGGTGATCCCTCTTGAGCATGTATGCTTTACTTTTCTACATCAACTTTTCTTTTTGAAAATTTGACTTATTCCATTTTCGCGGCATTTATTGAATTTTTTGAAATGAATTTTTTGATCCCTCTTGAGCATGTTTGCTTCTGCTAATTGTTCTTACTTCGAGACTTCTTCCGCAAAACGGCGAAACGATTTGACTGCGGGCAGTTTCGCGGGCATTCCACCTTCGGATTCCCCGGTTGCCGTAATTCAGTTGCCTTTCATTTTCGGGTGATCCCTCTACAGTTGTATGCTTCTGCTTATTGTTCTACATCAGCCTGCTTTCCGCAAACGGCGAATCGCTTCGACTCGTTGACTTTCGCGGCATTCCGACTTCGATTCCCCTGGTTGACGAAAATTCATGTGCCTTTGAATTTTTTTTTCGGGTGATCCCTTCTTGAGCATGTAATGCATTCTGCTACTTGTTCTACATCAAGCTTTCTTCTTTCCGCAAACGGCAAAACGCTTTGAATCGGTGAGTTTCGCGGGCTTTCCGACTTCGATGCCCCGCTTTGCCGAAATTCAGTTTCCTTTGAATTTCGGGTCATCCCTCTTGAGCGTGTTATGCTTCTGCTACTTGTTATACAATCTGCCTTCTTTTCCGCAAACGGCGAAACGCTTTGACTTCTTGAGTTTCGCGGCATTCCGACTTCGATTCGCACGAGGTTGCTGAAATTCAGTTGCCTTTGAATTTTGGGCTTATCCCTCGTGAGCTTGTTTGCTTCTGCTACTTGTTCTACTTGAGACTTCTTCAGCTAAACGGCGAAACGCTTTGACCGGGCAGACTCAGGCAGTTTCTCGGCATTCCACCTTCGATTCCCGGTTGTCGAAATTCAGTTGCCTTTGAATTTCAGGTGATCCCTCTTTGAGCTATGTATGATTCTGCTACTTGTTTCTACATCAGCCTTCTTTCCGCAAACGGCGAAACGCTTTGGACTCGGTGAGTTTCGCGGCATTCCGTGACTTTCGATTCCCGGTTGCTGAAATTTCAGTTGCCTTTGAAGTTCGGGTGATCACCTCTTGTAGCATGTATGCTTCTGCTACTTGTTTCTACATCAGCCTTCTTTCCGCAAACAGCGAAACGATATGACCTACTGTGAGGTTTGCAGGCATTTCGGGCTGTGATTCCCCGGTTGCCGATATTCTGTTGCCTTTGAATTTCGGGTGATCCCTCTTGAGCTTGTATGATTCTGCTACTTGTTCCACTTGAGACTTCTTCCGCAAACGGGCCAAACGCTTTGACTCGGTTGGATTCGCGGCATTCCGACTTCGATTCCCGGTTGCCGAATATCTAAGTTGCCTTTTGAATTTCGGGTCATCCCTCTTGAGCGTGTATGCTTCTGCTACTTGTTCTAAATAAGACTTTCTTCAGCAAACGGCGAAACGCTTTGATCGTTGATTTCGCGGCATTCCGATTCGATCGGCATTCCGACTTAGCCCCGTTGCCTGAAAATTCATTTGCCTTTGAATTTCGGGTGATCCCGCTTGAGCAAGTATGCTTCTGCTACTTGTTCTACATCAGACTTTCTTCCGCAAACGGCGAAACGCTTTGACTCGGTGAGTTTCGCGGCATTCCGACTTCGATGCCCCGGTTGCCGAAATTCAGTTGCATTTGAATTTCGGGTGATCCCTCTTGAGCATGTATGCTTCTGCTACTTGTTCTACATCAGACTTTCTTCCGCAAACGGCGAAACGCTTTGACTCGGTGAGTTTCGCGGCATTCCGACTTCGATGCCCCCGTTGCCGAAATTCAGTTGCCTTTGAATTTCGGGTGATCCCTCTTGAGCATGTATGCTTCTGCTACTTGTTCTACATCAGACTTTCTTCCGCAAACGGCGAAACGCTTTGACTCGGTGAGTTTCGCGGCATTCCGACTTCGATCCCCGGTTGCCGAAATTCAGTTGCCTTTGAATTTCGGGTGATCCCTCTTGAGCATATGCTTGCTTCTGCTACTTGTTCTACATCAGACTTCTTCCGCAAACGGCGAAACGCTTTGACTCGGTGAGTTTCGCGGCATTCCGACTTCGATCCCCGGTTGCCGAAATTCAGTTGCCTTTGAATTTCGGGTGATCCCTCTTGAGCATGTATGCTTCTGCTACTTGTTCTACATCAGACTTTCTTCCGCAAACGGCAAACGCTTTGACTCGGTGAGTTTCGCGGCATTCCGACTTCGATTCGATGCCCCGGTTGCCGAAATTCAGTTGCCTTTGAATTTCGGGTGATCCCTCTTGAGCATGTATGCTTCTGCTACTTGTTCTACATCAACTTCTTCCGCAAACGGCGAAACGCTTTGACTCGGTGAGTTTCGCGGCATTCCGACTTCGATGCCCCGTTGCCGAAATTCAGTTGCCTTTGAATTTCGGGTGATCCCTCTTGAGCATGTATGCTTCTGCTACTTGTTCTACATCAGACTTTCTTCCGCAAACGGAAAACGCTTTGACTCGGTGAGTTTCGCGGCATTCCGACTTCGATGCCCCGTTGCCGAAATTCAGTTGCCTTTGAATTTCGGGTGATCCCTCTTGAGCATGTATGCTTCTGCTACTTGTTCTACATCAACTTTCTTCCGCAAACGGCGAAACGCTTTGACTCGGTGAGTTTCGCGGCATTCCGACTTCGATGCCCCGGTTGCCGAAATTCAGTTGCCTTTGAATTTCGGGTGATCCCTCTTGAGCATGTATGCTTCTGCTACTTGTTCTACATCAGACTTTCTTCCGCAAACGGCGAAACGCTTTGACTCGGTGAGTT
>CM055352.1:16078295-16096123 GCA_029228515.1 Populus alba x Populus x berolinensis | reverse complement strand
ACCCGAAATTCAAAAGGCAACCTGAATTTTCGGCAATCGGAGGGCAACGAAGTCGGAATGCCGCGGAAACTTCCACCGAGTCAAAGCGATTCGCCGTTTGCGAAAGAAGTTGATGGAGAAACAAGGTAGCAGAAGCATAGCATGCGTCAAGAGGGATCACACCAAAATTCAAAGGCAACAGAATTTCGACACAAGCGAGGCATCGAAGTCGGAATGACGCGACACTCACCGAGTCAAAGCGTTTCGCCGTTTGCGGAAGAAGTCTGATGTAGAACAAGTAGCAGAAGCATACATGCTCAAGAGGGATCACAGAAATTCAAAGGCAACTCAATTTCGGCAACCGGGCATCGAAGTCGGAATGCCGCGAAACTCACCTGAGTCAAAGCGTTTCTGGCCGTTTGCGGAAGAAGGATGATGTAGAACAAGTAGCAGAAGCATAAATGCTCAAGAGGGATCACCTGAAATTCAAAGGCAACTGAATTTCGGCAACCGGGGAATCGAAGTCGGAATGCCGCGAAACTCACCGAGTCAAAGCGTTTCGCTTTTGCGGAAGAAGGAACTGATGTAGAACAAGTAGCAGAAGCATACATGCTCAAGAGGGATCACCCGAAATTCAAAGGCAACTGAATTTCGGCAACCGGGGAATCGAAGTCGGAATGCTGCGAAACTCACCGAGTCAAAGCGTTTCGCCGTTTGCGGAAGGAAGTCCGATGTAGAACAAGTAGCAGAAGCATACATGCTCAAGATGGGATCACCCGAAATTCAAAGGCAACTGAATTTCGGCAACCGGGGAAACGAAGTTCGGAATGCTGCGAAACTCACCGAGTCAAAGCGTTTCGCCGTTTTTGCGGAAGAAGGTTGATGTAGAACAAGTAGCAGAAGCATACATGCTCAAGAGGGATCACCCGAAATAGAAAGGCAACTGAATTTCGGCAACCGGGGCATCGAAGTCGGAATGCCGCGAAACTCCACCGAGTCAAAGCGTTTCGCCGTTTTGCGGAAGGAAGGCTGTATGTAGAACAAGTAGCAGAAGCATACATGCTCAAGAGGGATCACCCGAAATTCAAAGGCAACTTAAATTCGGCAACCGGGGCATCGGAAGTCGGAATGCCGCGAAACTCACCGAGTCAAAGCGTTTCGCCGTTTGCGGAAGAAAGTCTGATGTAGAACAAGTAGCAGAAGCATACATGCTCAAGAGGGATCACCCGAAATTCAAAGGCAACTGAATTTCGGCAAACCGGGCATCGAAGTCGGAATGCCGCGAAACTCACCGAGACAGAAGCGTTTCGCCAATTGCGGAAGAAGTCTGATGTAGAACAAGTAGCAGAAGCATACATGCTCAAGAGGGATCACCCGAAATTCAAAGGCAACTGAATTTCGGCAACCGGGGCATCGAAGTCGGAATGCCGCGAAACTCACCGAGTCAAAGCGTTTCGCCGTTTGCGGAAAGAAGGGTGTGATGTAGAACAAGTAGCAGAAGCATACATGCTCAAGAGGGGATCACCCGAATTCAAAGGCAACTGAATTTCGGCAACCTTGTGGCATCGAAGTCGGAATGCCGCGAAACTCACCGATTCAAAGCGTTTCGCTGTTTGCGGAAGGAAGTCAGATGTAGAACAAGTAGCAGAAGCATACATGCTCAAGAGGGATCACCCGAAATTCAAAGGCAACTGAATTTCGGCAACCGGGGCATCAAGGTCGGAATGCCGCGAAACTCACCGAGTCAAAGCGTTTCGTCGATTGCGGAAAAGTCTGATGTAGGAACAAGTAGCAGAAGCATACATGCTCAAGAGGGATCACCCGAAAATCAAAGGCAACTGAATTTCGGCAACCGGGGCATCGAAGTCGGAATGCCGCGAAACTCACCGAGTCAAAGCGATTTCGCCGTTTGCGGAAGGAAGATGTCAGATGTAGAACAAGTAGCAGAAGCATACATGCTGAAGAGGGATCACGTACCGAAATATCAAGAGGCAAAACTGAATTTCGGCAAAACCGGGGCAAACTTCGAAGTCGGAATGCCGCGAAACTCACGCGAAAATGGTTTTTTCCAAAGCGTTTCTGCTGTCTTAAGCGTAAGGAATGTCTAATGTATGAACAAGTAGCAGAAGCATACATGCTCAAGAGGGATCACCCGAAATTCAAAGTGCAACTTAATTTCGACATAACCTAAGGGCATCGGAAGTCGGAATGAGCTGTAAACTCACCGAGGTCAAAGCGTTACGCCTGTTTTTCCTTAAGGGAAAGTGTCAGATGTAGAACAAGAAGCAAGAAGCATACATGGCTCAAGAAGCTAATAATGATCACTCGAAAAATTCAAAGGCAACTGAATATTCGAGGCAACCTGGGGCATCGAAGTTCGGAAGATGCCGCGAAAAACTCACCGAGTCAAATGCGGTTCGCCATTTGCCGGAAGGAAAAGTGTGATGTTAGAACAAGTACCAGTAAAGCATAACATGCTTCAAAGGAGGGATCACCCGAAATTCAAATGGCAACTGAATTGATGGGCCAACCGGAGCCATACGAAGTCGGAATGCCGCTAAACTCACCGAGTCAAAGCGTTTCCGCCGTTTGCGGAAGGAAAGTATGATGTAGTAACAAGTAAGCAGAAGCATAACATGGCTCAAGAGGGATCACCCGAAATTCAAAGGCAACTGAATTTCGGCAACCCGGAGGCATCGAAGATCCGGGAAATGCCGCGAAAACTCACTCGAAGTCAAAGCGTTTCGCCAATGGTTGCGGAATGGGAAGTCTGATGGTATAAACCAAGTAGCAGAAAGCATATCATGCTCAAAGAGGGATCACCACGAAAATACAAATGCAACTGAATTTCACATACCGGGAGCATTCGAAGATCAGGAATAAACGCGCAACTCACCGAGTTCAAAGCGTTTCGCCATTTGCAGAAGGAAAGTCTGATGTAGAACAAGTAGCATGAAGCATATTACATGTCTCAAGAAGTGGGATGCACCCGAAATTCAATAGGTCAACTGAATTTTGCAACCGGGGCATCGAAGTCGGAAATGCCGCGAAACTCCACCAGACTGAATCCAAAAGCTCGTTTCGACATGTGTTCGGAAGAAATTGTGATGTAGAGACAACGTAGCTGAAGCCATAACAATGCTCAAGAGGCGAGTCACCCCGAAATTCAAAGGCAAACATTTAATTTTCGGCAACCGTGGCATCGAAGGTCGGAAATGCCGCGAAACTTTTTTTTTCACCGAGTTCAAAGCTAGTTCTTCGCTGTTTGAGGAAGATCAAGTCTGAATGTAGACAACAAGGTAGCAGTAAGCCATACATGCTCAAGAGGGATGAACACCCCAGCAATTCAAAAGGCAGAACTGAAATTTCGTGCAAACCCGGGCATCGAAGTTCGGAATTCCGCGAAACTCACCGAGGTCAACAGCGTTTCACCGTTTCTGCGGAAGGAAAGTCTTATGTAGAACAAGTAGGCAGAAGCATACATGCTCAAGAGGGATCACCCGAAATTCAAAGGCTAACTTGAATTTCGGCAACACGGGGCATTCGAAGTTCGGAATGCCGCGAAACTCACCGAGAGTCAAAAGCGTATTCGCCGTTTGCGGATAGAAGTGTGATGTAGGAAGCAAGAAGGCAGAAGCATACATGCTCAAGATGAATCAAACCCCCGAAAGTCCAAAAGGCATACTGAATTTCGGCAACGACGGGGCATCGAAGTTCGGAATGCGCGCGAAACTCACCGAGTCAAAGCGTTTCGCCGTTTTTGAGAAGAAAGTTCCTGATGTAGAACAAGTACCAGAAGCATAACATGCTCAAGAGGGATCACCCCGAAATTCAAAGGCAACTGACTTTCGGCAAGACCCGGGGGCATCGAAGTCGGAATGCCGCAGAAACTCACCGAGTCAAAGCGTTTCGCCAAATGGCGGCAAGAAAGTCTGGATAGGAGAACAAGTACAAGAAAGCATACATAGCTCAAGAGTGATTCACCCGAAATTCAAAGGCAACTGAAATTTTCAACAACCGGGGCAATCGAAGTCGGAATGGCCGCGAAACTCCACCGAGTCAAAAGCGTTTGCGCCGATTGTGGAAAAAGTCTGATGTAGAACAAAGTAGGGCATGAAGCAATACAATGCTCAAGAGGGATCAACACCGAAATTCAAAGGCAACCTGAAATTTCGGCAACCGGGGAATCTAAGTCGGAATGCCGCGAAACTCACCGAGTCAAAGATTTTCGCTGTTTGCTAAAAAGACTGATTGTATTACAAGTATTAGAAAGCATACATGCTCAATAGGGATCACCCGAAAATTCAAAGGCAACTGAATTTTGGGCAACTGGGGCATCGAAGTCCCGAATGCCGCGAAACTCACCGACATAAAGAGTTTGGCCGTATGCAGGAAAGAAGTCTGATGGTATAGAACAACTAGCAGAAGCATAACATGCACAAGAGGGATCACCTTGAAATTCAAAGGCAACTACATTTTCAGCAACCAGGGAATCGAATTTCGAAATGCAAACGAAACTACAAACCGATTCAAAGCGTTTCGTCCGTTTGCGGAAGAAAGTCTGATGTAGAACAAGTAGCAGAAGCATAACATTCTCAAGAGGGATCACCCTGAAATTCCCAAAGGAAACTTAATTATGGGCAACCGGGGCATCGAAGTCGTAATGCCGCGAAACTCTCCAGCGTCAAAAAGCGTTTCGGCCGTATGGGGAAGACAACTTAAGTATAACAACATAGCATAAGCAAACATGCTCAAAAGGGATCACCCGAAATTCAAAGGCAACTGAAGTTCGTAAACCGGTGGATCGAAGTCGGAATGAAAGCCGCGAAACTGTAATCACCGGAGATCAAAAGAGTTTCGCTGTTTGCTTTGAAGAAAGTCTGATGTATTACAAGTACCAGAAGCATACATGCTCAAGAGGGATCACCCTAAATTCAAAGGCAACTGAATGTCGCAAACCGGGGCAACGAAGTCAGAATGCCGCAGAAACTCACCGAGTCAAAGCGTTTCGCCGTTTGCAGAAGAAAGTCGTATATGAAGAACAAGTACCAGAAGCATACATGCACAATAGGGAATCACCCCGAAATTCAAAGGCTACTGAATTTGGGCAACCGTGGCCATCGAAGTCGGAATGTCGCGAAACTCACCGAGTCAAAGCCGTTTTCGCCGTTTGCGGAAGAAAATATGTTGTAGAACAAGTAGCAGAAGCAAACAAGCACAAAAGGGATCACACCCGAAATTCAAAAGGCAACTGAATTTTGAAAAACCTCGGGAATCAAAGTCGGAATGCCGCGAAACTCACGGAGTCAAAGCGTTCTTCGATTTGAGGAAGAAGTCGATATAGAACAAGTTACCGAAAACATACATGCTCAAGAGGGATCACCCAAAATTCAAAAGGCCAACTAAATTTCGGCAACCGGGGAATCGAATTCGGAATGCCGCGAAACTCACCGAGTCCCAAAGCGTTCAATCATTTGCGGAAGAAAGTCTGAAGTAGAAACAGTAGCAGGAAGCATAACATGCTCAAGAGGGATCACCCGAAAATTCAAAGGAAACTTATTAGGGCAATCCGGGGAATCGCAGTCGGAATGCCGCGAAACCACACCGCGTCAGAACGTTTTCGCCGTTCGTTGGAAGAAAGTCTGATGTAGAACAACTAGCAGAAGCCTACATGCTCAAAAGGGATCACCCGAAATTCAAAGGCAACTGGAATTTCGGTAACGCGGCGAATCGAAGTCGGAATGCCGCTACACTCACGCGAGTAAAAGAGTTTTCGCTGTTTGCTATGAAGAAAGTCCTGATGTGCATTACAAGTAGTAGAAGCATACATGCTCAAGAGGGATCAAACCTGAAAATTACAAGTCATAAAGGCAACTAAATTTCGGCAACCTGGGCATCGGAGACCGAATGCCCAGCGAAACTCACCGACTTAAAATTTGGCCGTATGCGGAAGAATGTCAGATGTAGAAACAAACAACTAGCAGAATCATAATTGCTCAAGAGGGATCACCTGAAATTCAAAGGCAACTAAATTTCGGCAACCGGGGCATCGAAGTCGGAATGCCGCGAAACTCACCGAGTCAAAGCGTTTCGCCGTTTGCGGAAGAAGTCTGATGTAGAACAAGTAGCAGAAGCATACATGCTCAAGAGGGATCACCCGAAATTCAAAGGCAACTGAATTTCGGCAACCGGGGAATCGAAGTCGGAATGCCGCGAAACTCACCGAGTCAAAGCGTTTCGCCGTTTGCGGAAGAAGTCTGATGTAGAACAAGTAGCAGAAGCATACATGCTCAAGAGGGATCACCCGAAATTCAAAGGCAACTGAATTTCGGCAACCGGGGCATCGAAGTCGGAATGCCGCGAAACTCACCGAGTCAAAGCGTTTCGCCGTTTGCGGAAGAAGTTGATGTAGAACAAGTAGCAGAAGCATACATGCTCAAGAGGGATCACCCGAAATTCAAAGGCAACTGAATTTCGGCAACCGGGGCATCGAAGTCGGAATGCCGCGAAACTCACCGAGTCAAAGCGTTTCGCCGTTTGCGGAAGAAGTCTGATGTAGAACAAGTAGCAGAAGCATACATGCTCAAGAGGGATCACCCGAAATTCAAAGGCAACTGAATTTCGGCAACCGGGGCATCGAAGTCGGAATGCCGCGAAACTCACCGAGTCAAAGCGTTTCGCCGTTTGCGGAAGAAGTCTGATGTAGAACAAGTAGCAGAAGCATACATGCTCAAGAGGGATCACCCGAAATTCAAAGGCAACTGAATTTCGGCAACCGGGGCATCGAAGTCGGAATGCCGCGAAACTCACCGAGTCAAAGCGTTTCGCCGTTTGCGGAAGAAGTCTGATGTAGAACAAGTAGCAGAAGCATACATGCTCAAGAGGGATCACCCGAAATTCAAAGGCAACTGAATTTCGGCAACCGGGGCATCGAAGTCGGAATGCCGCGAAACTCACCGAGTCAAAGCGTTTCGCCGTTTGCGGAAGAAGTCTGATGTAGAACAAGTAGCAGAAGCATACATGCTCAAGAGGGATCACCCGAAATTCAAAGGCAACTGAATTTCGGCAACCGGGGCATCGAAGTCGGAATGCCGCGAAACTCACCGAGTCAAAGCGTTTCGCCGTTTGCGGAAGAAGTCTGATGTAGAACAAGTAGCAGAAGCATACATGCTCAAGAGGGATCACCCGAAATTCAAAGGCAACTGAATTTCGGCAACCGGGGCATCGAAGTCGGAATGCCGCGAAACTCACCGAGTCAAAGCGTTTCGCCGTTTGCGGAAGAAGTCTGATGTAGAACAAGTAGCAGAAGCATACATGCTCAAGAGGGATCACCCGAAATTCAAAGGCAACTGAATTTCGGCAACCGGGGCATCGAAGTCGGAATGCCGCGAAACTCACCGAGTCAAAGCGTTTCGCCGTTTGCGGAAGAAGTTGATGTAGAACAAGTAGCAGAAGCATACATGCTCAAGA
This sequence comes from Populus alba x Populus x berolinensis, assembly GCA_029228515.1. Classification (NCBI taxonomy): domain Eukaryota; kingdom Viridiplantae; phylum Streptophyta; class Magnoliopsida; order Malpighiales; family Salicaceae; genus Populus; species Populus alba x Populus x berolinensis. Next base: position 16,088,674 of record CM055352.1, on the reverse strand, counting down.
GGGATCACCCGAAATTCAAAGGCAACTGAATTTCGGCAACCGGGGCATCGAAGTCGGAATGCCGCGAAACTCACCGAGTCAAAGCGTTTCGCCGTTTGCGGAAGAAGTCTGATGTAGAACAAGTAGCAGAATCATACATGCTCAAGAGGGATCACCCGAAATTCAAAGGCAACTGAATTTCGGCAACCGGGGAATCGACTTCGGAATGCCGCGAAACTCACTTAAGTTAATAGCTTTCCGCCATTTGCAGAAATAACCTGATGTATAAAAAGTAGCAGAAGCATACAAGCTCAAGAGGGATCACCCGAAATTCAAAGGCAACGGAATTTCGCCAACCAGGAGATCGAAGGTGGGAACGCCTGAAAACTCACCGATAGTCAAAGCGTTTCACCTTGTTGCGAAAGAAGGACTGATGTAGAACAAGTAGAAGAAGCATACATGCTCAAGAGGGATCACCCGATAATTCATAGGCAACTGAATTTCGGCAACCAGGGCAGCGAAGTCCGGAATGCCGCGAAACTCACCGATACAAAGCGTTTCGCCATTGCCGGAAGAAGTCAATGTGAGAACAAGTAGCAGAAGCATTACATGCTCCAGATGGATCACCCGAAATTCAATCAGGCAACTGAATTTCGGCAACCGGGGCATCGAAGTCGGAATGCCGCGAAACTCACCGAGTCAAAACGTTTGGCCGTTTGCGGAAGAAGATCGCAAGTAGAACAAGTAGCAGAAGCATACATGCTCCCAAGAGGGATAACCTAAAATTCAAAGGCAATTGATTTTCGGCAATCGTGGCATCGAAGGCGGAATGCCGCTAAACTTCACCTAGTCAAAGCGTTTCGCCGTTAGCGGACCGAAAGGCTGATGTAGAAAACAAGAAGCAGAAGCAGACATGCTCAAGAGCGATCACCTGAAATTCAAAGGCAACTGAATTTTCGCAACCGGGGCCTCGAAATCAGAATGCCGCGAAACTCACACGAATTCAAATTCGTTTGGCCGTTTGCGTAAGTAAGTCCCAAGTAGAACAAGTAGCAGAAGCATACATGCTCAAGAGGGATCACCCGAAATTCAAAGGTCAACTGAATTTCGACAAACCGGGGCATCAAAGTCGGAATGCCGCGTAACTCACGTATTCAAAGCGTTTTGCCGTTGACGGACGAGAGGCTGATGTAGAACAAGGAGCAGAAGCATACATAGCTCAAGAGGGATCACCCTGAAATTCAAAGGCAGCTGAATTTCGGCACACGCGGGGAATACGAAGTTGGAATGCCGCGAAACTCACGTATCAAAAGCGTTTCGCCGTTTGCGGAAAGAAGAGCTGATGTAGAACAAGTCGCAGAAGCATACATGCTTCAGAGGGATCACCCGAAATTCAAAGCAAACTGAATTTCCGCAACCGTAGGCATCGTAGTCGGAATGCCGCCAAAACTTCACGCTATTCAAGAGCCGTTTTGCCTTATGCGGAAGAATCTCAAGTAGAAACAACAAGCAGAAAGCATACATGCTCAAGAAGATCACCCGGAATTCAAAGGGCAACTGAATTTCGGCAATCGGGGGAATCGAAGTCGGAATGCCGCGAAACTCACGTAGTCCAAAGCGTTTCACTCGTTTTGCGGAATAAAGTTTGATGTAGAACAAGTAGCAGAAGCATACAAGCTCTAGAGGGATCACCCGAAAAATCCAAGGCAACTGATATTTTCGGCAACCGTGGCATCGAAGCTGGTAATGCCGCGAAACTCACCGATTCAAAGCTGTTCGGTGGACCGTTTGCGGAAGAAGTCTCAAGTAGAACAAGTAAGCAGAAGAATACCATGCTTCCAAGAGGGATCACCCGCAATTCAAAGGCAACTGAATTTTCGGCAACGGGGGAATCGAAGTCGGAATGCTGCGAAACTCACGTAGTCAAAGCGTTTCACCGTTTGGCGGAAAGAAGGCTGATGTAGAAACAAGTAGTAGAAGCATACAACTCAAGAGGGATCAACCCGAAATTCAAAGGAAACTTGGGATTTCGGCAACCGGGAGCATCGAAGTCGGAATGCCGCGAAACTCACCGATTACAAAGGCGTTTGGCCGTTTGCGGAAGAAGTCTCAATAGAACAAAGTAGCAGAAGCATACATGCTCAAGCGGGATCACCCGGAATTCAATAGGCAACTGAAAATTTCGTTCAACCGGGGAATCGAAGTTGAATTGTCCCGCGAAAACTCACTAGTCAAAGCGTTTCGCGTTTGCGGAAGAAGGCTGATGTAGAACAAGTAGCATAAGCATACATGCTCAAGAGGCATCACCCAAAATTCAAAGGCAACTGAATTTCAGCTACAGGGGCATCGAAGTCTGAACGCCGCAAAACTCACCGATACAAAGCGTTTGGCCGTTTGTGGAAGAAGTCTCAAGTAGAACAAGTAGCAGAAGCTTACATGCTCAAGAGGGATCCCCCGCAATTCAAAGGCAACTGAATTTCGGCAACCGGGGAATCGAAGTCCGAATGCCGCGAAACTCACCGATTCAAAGCGTTTGGCCGTTTGCGGAAGAAGTCTCAAGTAGAACAGGTAGCGACAGCATACATGCTCAAGAGGGATAACCAAAAATTCAAAGGCAACTGAATTTCGGCAACCAGGGAATCGAAGTCGGAATGCCGCGAAACTCACGTAGTCAAAGCGTTTCACCGTTTGCGGAAAGAAGGCTGATGTAGAACAAGTAGCAGAAGCATACATGCTCAAGAGGGATCACCCGAAATTCAAAGGCAACTGAATTTCGGCAACCGGGGAATCGAAGTCGGAATGCCGCGAAACTCACCGATTCAAAGCGTTTGGCCGTTTGCGGAAGAAGTCTCAAGTAGAACAAGTAGCAGAAGCATACATGCTCAAGAGGGATCACCCGAAATTCAAAGGCAACTGAATTTCGGCAACCGGGGAATCGAAGTCGGAATGCCGCGAAACTCACTTAGTCAAAGCATTTCACCGTTTGCGGAAAGAAGGCTGATGTAGAACAAGTAGCAGAAGCATACATGCTCAAGAGGGATCACCCGAAATTCAAAGGCAACTGAATTTCGGCAACCGGGGAATCGAAGTCGGAATGCCGCGAAACTCACCGATTCAAAGCGTTTGGCCGTTTGCGGAAGAAGTCTCAAGTAGAACAAGTAGCAGAAGCATACATGCTCAAGAGGGATCACCCGAAATTCAAAGGCAACTGAATTTCGGCAACCGGGGAATCGAAGTCGGAATGCCGCGAAACTCACTTAGTCAAAGCGTTTCGCCGTTTGCGGAAAGAACGCTGATGTAGAACAAGTAGCAGAAGCATACATGCTCAAGAGGGATCACCCGAAATTCAAAGGCAACTGAATTTCGCCAACCGGGGAATCGAAGGTGGAAAGCCGCGAAACTCACGTAGTCAAAGCGTTTCACCGTTTGCGGAAAGAAGGCTGATGTAGAACAAGTAGCAGAAGCATACATGCTCAAGAGGGATCACCCGAAATTCAAAGGCAACTGAATTTCGGCAACAGGGGCATCGAAGTCGGAATGCCGCGAAACTCACCGATACAAAGCGTTTGGCCGTTTGCGGAAGAAGTCTCATGTAGAACAAGTAGCAGAAGCATACATGCTCCAGAGGGATCACCCGAAATTCAAAGGCAACTGAATTTCGGCAACCGGGGAATCGAAGTCGGAATGCCGCGAAACTCACCGAGTCAAAACGTTTGGCCGTTTGCGGAAGAAGTCTCAAGTAGAACAAGTAGCAGAAGCATACATGCTCAAGAGGGATAACCTAAAATTCAAAGGCAACTGAATTTCGGCAATCGGGGAATCGAAGGCGGAATGCCGCGAAACTCACGTAGTCAAAGCGTTTCGCCGTTAGCGGACAAAAGGCTGATGTAGAACAAGAAGCAGAAGCATACATGCTCAAGAGAGATCACCTGAAATTCAAAGGCAACTGAATTTCGGCAACCGGGCCATCGAAGTCGGAATGCCGCGAAACTCACCGATTCAAAGCGTTTGGCCGTTTGCGGAAGAAGTCCCAAGTAGAACAAGTAGCAGAAGCATACATGCTCAAGAGGGATCACCCGAAATTCAAAGGCAACTGAATTTCGACAACCGGGGCATCAAAGTGGGAATGCCGCGAAACTCACGTAGTCAAAGCGTTTTGCCGTTTGCGGAAAGAAGGCTGATGTAGAACAAGTAGCAGAAGCATACATGCTCAAGAGGGATCACCCGAAATTCAAAGGCAACTGAATTTCGGCAACCGGGGAATCGAAGTCGGAATGCCGCGAAACTAACCGAGTCAAAGCGTTTCGCCGTTTGCGGAAAGAAGGCTGACGTAGAACAAGTAGCAGAAGCATACATGCTCAAGAGGGATCACCCGAAATTCAAAGGCAACTGAATTTCGGCAACCGGGGAATCGAAAGTGGAATGCCGCGAAACTCACCGAGTCAAAGCGTTTCGCCGTTTGCGGAAAGAAGGCTGATGTAGAACAAGTAGCAGAAGCATACATGCTCAAGAGGGATCACCCGAAATTCAAAGGCAACTGAATTTCGGCAACCGGGGAATCGAAGTCGGAATGCCGCGAAACTCACCGAGTCAAAGCGTTTCGCCGTTTGCGGAAAGAAGGCTGATGTAGAACAAGTAGCAGAAGCATACATGCTCAAGAGGGATCACCCGAAATTCAAAGGCAACTGAATTTCGGCAACCGGGGAATCGAAGTCGGAATGCCGCGAAACTCACCGAGTCAAAGCGTTTCGCCGTTTGCGGAAGAAGTCTCAAGTAGAACAAGTAGCAGAAGCATACATGCTCAAGAGGGATCACCCGAAATTCAAAGGCAACTGAATTTCGGCAACCGGGGAATCGAAGTCGGAATGCCGCGAAACTCACGTAATCAAAGCGTTTCGCCGTTTGCGGAAAGAAGGCTGATGTAGAACAAGTAGCAGAAGCATACATGCTCAAGAGGGATCACCCGAAATTCAAAGGCAACTGAATTTCGGCAACCGGGGCATCGAAGTCGGAATGCCGCGAAACTCACCGATTCAAAGCGTTTGGCCGTTTGCGGAAGAAGTCTCAAGTAGAACAAGTAGCAGAAGCATACATGCTCAAGAGGGATCACCCGAAATTCAAAGGCAACTGAATTTCGGCAACCGGGGAATCGAAGTCGGAATGCCGCGAAACTCACGTACTCAAAGCGTTTCGCCGTTTGCGGAAAGAAGGCTGATGTAGAACAAGTAGCAGAAGCATACATGCTCAAGAGGGATCACCCGAAATTCAAAGGCAACTGAATTTCGGCAACCGGGGCATCGAAGTCGGAATGCCGCGAAACTCACCGATTCAAAGCGTTTGGCCGTTTGCGGAAGAAGTCTCAAGTAGAACAAGTAGCAGAAGCATACATGCTCAAGAGGGATCACCCGAAATTCAAAGGCAACTGAATTTCGGCAACCGGGGAATCGAAGTCGGAATGCCGCGAAACTCACGTACTCAAAGCGTTTCGCCGTTTGCGGAAAGAAGGCTGATGTAGAACAAGTAGCAGAAGCATACATGCTCAAGAGGGATCACCCGAAATTCAAAGGCAACTGAATTTCGGCAACCAGGGAATCGAAGTCGGAATGCCGCGAAACTCACGTAGTCAAAGCGTTTCGCCGTTTGCGGAAAGAAGGCTGATGTAGAACAAGTAGCAGAAGCATACATGCTCAAGAGGGATCACCCGAAATTCAAAGGCAACTGAATTTCGGCAACCGGGGCATCGAAGTCGGAATGCCGCGAAACTCACCGATTCAAAGCGTTTGGCCGTTTGCGGAAGAAGTCTCAAGTAGAACAAGTAGCAGAAGCATACATGCTCAAGAGGGATCACCCGAAATTCAAAGGCAACTGAATTTCGGCAACCGGGGAATCGAAGTCGGAATGCCGCGAAACTCACGTAGTCAAAGCGTTTCCCCGTTTGCGGAAAGAAGGCTGATGTAGAACAAGTAGCATAAGCATACATGCTCAAGAGGGATCACCCGAAATTCAAAGGCAACTGAATTTCGGCAACTGGGGCATCGAAGTCGGAATGCCGCGAAACTCACCGATACAAAGCGTTTGGCCGTTTGCGGAAGAAGTCTCAAGTAGAACAAGTAGCAGAAGCATACATGCTCAAGAGGGATCACCCGAAATTCAAAGGCAACTGAATTTCGGCAACCGGGGCATCGAAGTCGGAATGCCGCGAAACTCACAGATTCAAAGCGTTTGGCCGTTTGCGGAAGAAGTCTCAAGTAGAACAAGTAGCAGAAGCATACATGCTCAAGAGGGATCACCCGAAATTCAAAGGCAACTGAATTTCGGCAACCGGGGAATCGAAGTCGCAATGCCGCGAAACTCACTTAGTCAAAGCGTTTCACCGTTTGCGGAAAGAACGCTGATGTAGAACAAGTAGCAGAAGCATACATGCTCAAGAGGGATCACCTGAAATTCAAAGGCAACTGAATTTCGGCAACCGGGGCATCGAAGGTGGAATGCCGCGAAACTCACCGATTCAAAGCGTTTGGCCGTTTGCGGAAGAAGTCTCAAGTAGAACAAGTAGCAGAAGCATACATGCTCAAGAGGGATCACCCGAAATTCAAAGGCAACTGAATTTCGGCAACCGGGGAATCGAAGTCGGAATGCCGCGAAACTCACGTACTCAAAGCGTTTCGCCGTTTGCGGAAAGAAGGCTGATGTAGAACAAGTAGCAGAAGCATACATGCTCAAGAGGGATCACCCGAAATTCAAAGGCAACTGAATTTCGGCAACCGGGGCATCGAAGTTGGAATGCCGCGAAACTCACCGATTCAAAGCGTTTGGCCGTTTGCGGAAGAAGTCTCAAGTAGAACAAGTAGCAGAAGCATACATGCTCAAGAGGGATCACCCGAAATTCAAAGGCAACTGAATTTCGGCAACCGGGGAATCGAAGTCGGAATGCCGCGAAAATCACGTACTCAAAGCGTTTCGCCGTTTGCGGAAAGAAGGCTGATGTAGAACAAGTAGCATAAGCATACACGCTCAAGAGGGATCACCCGAAATTCAAAGGCAACTGAATTTCGGCAACCGGGGCATCGAAGTCGGAATGCCGCGAAACTCACCGATACAAAGCGTTTGGCCGTTTGCGGAAGAAGTCTCAAGTAGAACAAGTAGCAGAAGCATACATGCTCAAGAGGGATCACCCGAAATTCAAAGGCAACTGAATTTCGGCAACCGGGGCATCGAAGTCGGAATGCCGCGAAACTCACAGATTCAAAGCGTTTGGCCGTTTGCGGAAGAAGTCTCAAGTAGAACAAGTAGCAGAAGCATACATGCTCAAGAGGGATCACCCGCAATTCAAAGGCAACTGAATTTCGGCAACCGGGGAATCGAAGTCGGAATGCCGCGAAACTCACTTAGTCAAAGCGTTTCACCGTTTGCGGAAAGAACGCTGATGTAGAACAAGTAGCAGAAGCATACATGCTCAAGAGGGATCACCCGAAATTCAAAGGCAACTGAATTTCGGCAACCGGGGCATCGAAGGTGGAATGCCGCGAAACTCACCGATTCAAAGCGTTTGGCCGTTTGCGGAAGAAGTCTCAAGTAGAACAAGTAGCAGAAGCATACATGCTCAAGAGGGATCACCCGAAATTCAAAGGCAACTGAATTTCGGCAACCGGGGAATCGAAGTCGGAATGCCGCGAAACTCACTTGGTCAAAGCGTTTTGCCGTTTGCGGAAAGAAGGCTGATGTAGAACAAGTAGCAGAAGCATACATGCTCAAGAGGGATCACCCGAAATTCAAAGGCAACTGAATTTCGGCAACCAGGGAATCGAAGGTGGAATGCCGCGAAACTCACGTAGTCAAAGCGTTTCACCGTTTGCGGAAAGAAGGCTGATGTAGAACAAGTAGAAGAAGCATACATGCTCAAGAGGGATCACCCGAAATTCAAAGGCAACTGAATTTCAGCAACCGGGGAATCGAAGTCCGAATGCCGCGAAACTCACGTAGTCAAAGCGTTTCACCGTTTGCGGAAAGAAGTCTGATGTAGAACAAGTAGCAGAAGCATACATGCTCAAGAGGGATCACCCGAAATTCAAAGGCAACTGAATTTCAGCAACTGGGCCATCGAAGTCGGAATGCCGCGAAACTCACCGATTCAAAGCGTTTGGCCGTTTGCGGAAGAAGTCTCAAGTAGAACAAGTAGCAGAAGCATACATGCTCAAGAGGGATCACCCGGAATTCAAAGGCAACTGAATTTCGGCAACCGGGGAATCAAAGTCCGAATGCCGCGAAATGATTAGTACTTAAAAGTGCATGTTTATCAAGGTTTTATATCATTATTTTGCACTTGAAGTATCAATAACTCCTTCACTAAAGCATGTTTTATAATAACAAGTTTGATACTATAAGATACCTTAATTTATGGTAAATGCTCATTTTAAATGCAGGCATATCACATAAATAAAAGGATTGATTGATGAGTTTAAGTATTGAAAGTGGAAGAACAAAGAGATGGCCAAACTTAGAAAAGAGATGTCGGTGCAGTCCAAACCAGAACATTGCTAGATCTCGGATTTAGGTCCATTTTATATGGATGGAAAGGTAAGACAAAGGCCTACAACTTTCATGAGGAGCCCAAGATCTAAGAAGGCCGTTTTGAAGTCCAAATTGAAGGAACAACGAAGAAGTCCGAAGCTGTCCTGCAGCCCAGACACTATTTAGTGTTCAGCCCATATCTTGAGTTCTAGAAGTCCAAATGACCTCATCTTTTTTTTTGTTGGAAAGCTGAGACAATTTCCTAGAACATTCCTGAGGATTCTGGGCAAATTATGATGTTAGCAATGACGTTTTGTTCAGACAAGAAGATAAGGATTGTCACCAAAGTCAAGATGTGGCCACCCACTCATCAATTAGTCAACAAATCAATAGTTCCAAATTTTGGCCTATAAAAGGAGGCACTTACCATGTATTAAGGCATCTTGGTTTCCAGATCAAGATCATGCTCTTGCTTTCTCTCTTTGTATTGCTTATGTCTTGCTTTCATTAATATCAAGTTTATGCACTTCATTTCCTTTCTTTTACTTAGTTAACTTCTTTCTCATTTATGTTCTTATCTTGTTTATTTATGTTTCTTTCTTTCATTATGTTTAGTTAAGTTAATTATGTCAAGGTGAAAAGGGTACACTAATGGTGTAATGATTAGTACTTAAAAGTGCATGTTTATCAAGGTTTTATATCATCATTTTGCACTTGAAGTATCAATAACTCCTTAACTAAAGCATGTTTTATAATAACAAGTTTGATATTATAAGATACCTTAATTTATGGTAAATGCTCATTTTAAATGCAGGACTATCACATAAATAAAAGGATTGATTGATGAGTTTAAGCATTGAAAGTTAAAGGACAAAGAGATGGCCAAACTTAGAAAAGAGATGTCGGTGCAGTCCAAACCGGAACATTGCTCGGTAATTGGATCATATCTGGAGCTCTAGATTTCGGATTTAGGTCCACTTTATATGGATGGAAAGCTAAGACAAAAGCCTACAACTTTCATGAGGAGCCCAAGATTTGAAAAGGTCGTTTTGAAGTCCAAATTGAAGGAACAACGAAGAAGTCCGAAGCTGTCCTGCAGCCCAGACACTATTTAGTGTTCAGCCCATATCTTGAGTTCTAGAAGTCCAAATGACCTCATCTTTTTTTTGTTGGAAAGCTGAGACAATTTCCTAGAACATTCCTGAGGATTCTAGGCAAATTATGATGTTAGCAATGACGTTTTGTTCAGACAAGAAGATAAGGATTGTCACCAAAGTCAAGATGTGGCCACCCACTCATCAATTAGTCAACAAATCAATAGTTCCAAATTTTGGCCTATAAAAGGAGGCACTTACCATGTATTAAGGCATCTTGGTTTCCAGATCAAGATCATGCTCTTGCTTTCTCTCTTTGTATTGCTTATGTTTTGCTTTCATTAATATCAAGTTTATGCACTTCATTTCCTTTCCTTTACTTAGTTAACTTCTTTCTCATTTATGTTCTTATCTTGTTCATTTATGTTTCTTTCTTTCATTATGTTTAGCTAAGTTAATTATGTCAAGGTGAAAAGGGTACACTAATGGTGTAAGAATAAGTATAATATAAACTTAATATGGACCTTAACGTTGGATACTAACATGTTTTATATTTGTTATCTTGTTCACTTTTAATACTTTGCTTGTTAAATGGTTAATCTAGATTTATGTTGTATAACACTTGGTACAACAAATACTTGGTACTTTCATAGCCCATACTGTATGGTATAACCGACACCTGAGCTATGAAAGGGACTTGATTTGTTGTTAACATAAGTTATAATGATGAATGCCTGCCAACATTTACAAGTATTAGCTTTATTCGAATAAGATAACTAATGTAATCATGTTAAC
>CM055352.1:16056865-16071568 GCA_029228515.1 Populus alba x Populus x berolinensis | reverse complement strand
AAAGGCAACTGAATTTCGGCAACCGGGGAATCGAAGTCGGAATGCCGCGAAACTCACCGAGTCAAAGCGTTTCGCCATTTGCAGAAAGAAGGCTGATGTAGAACAAGTAGCAGAAGCATACATGCTCAAGAGGGATCACCCGAAATTCAAAGGCAACTGAATTTCGGCAACCGGGGAATCGAAGTCTGAATGCCGCGAAACTCACCGAGTCAAAGCGTTTCGCCGTTTGCGGAAAGAAGGCTGATGTAGAACAAGTAGCAGAAGCATACATGCTCAAGAGGGATCACCCGAAATTCAAAGGCAACTGAATTTCGGCAACCGGGGCATCGAAGTCGGAATGCCGCGAAACTCACCGATTCAAAGCGTTTCGCCGTTTGCGGAAGAAGTCTCAAGTAGAACAAGTAGCAGAAGCATACATGCTCAAGAGGGATCACCCGAAATTCAAAGGCAACTGAATTTCGGCAACCGGGGAATCGAAGTCGGAATGCCGCAAAACTCACCGATTCGAAGCGTTTCGCCGTTTGCGGAAGAAGGCTGATGTAGAACAAGTAGCAGAAGCATACATGCTCAAGAGGGATCACCCGAAATTCAAAGGCAACTGAATTTCGGCAACCGGGGCATCAAAGTCGGAATGCGCGAAACTCACCGAGTCAAAGCGTTTCGCCGTTTGCGGAAGAAGGCTGAAGTAGAACAAGTAGCAGAAGCATACATGCTCAAGAGGGATCACCCGAAATTCAAAAGCAACTGAATTTCGGCAACCGGGGAATCGAAGGCGGAATTCCGCGAAATTCACCGAGTCAAAGCGTTTCGCCGTTTGCGGAAGAAGTCTGATGTAGAACAAGTAGCAGAAGCATACATGCTCAAAAGGGATCACCCGAAATTCAAAGGCAACTGAATTTCGGCAACCGGAGCATCGAAGGCGGAATGCCGCGAAACTCACCGAGTCAAAGCGTTTGGCCGTTTGCGTAAAGAAAGCTGATGTAGAACAAGTAGCAGAAGCATACATGCTCAATAGGGATCACCCGAAATTCAAAGGCAACTGAATTTCGGCAACCGGGGAATCGAATCAGAATGCCGGGAAACTCACCGAGTCAAAGCGTTTCTCCGTTTGCGGAAGAAGTATCAAGTAGAACAAGTAGCAGAAGCATACATGCTCAAGAGGGATCACCCGAAATTCAAAGGCAACTGAATTTCGGCAACCGGGGAATCGAAGTCGGAATGCCCCGAAACTCACGAGTCAAAGCGTTTCGTCTTTTGCGAAAGAAGTCTGATGTAGAACAAGTAGCAGAAGCATACATGCTCAAGAGGGATCACCCGAAATTCAAAGGCAACTGAATTTCGTCAACCAGGGAATCGAAGTCGGAATGCCGCGAAACTCACCAAGTCAAAGCGTTTCGTTGTTTTCGGAAAGAAGGCTGATGTAGAACAAGTAGCAGAAGCATACATGCTCAAGAGGGATTACCCGAAATTCAAAGGCAACTGAATTTCGGCAACCGGGGAATCGAAGTGGAATGCCGCGAAACTCACCGAGTCAAAGCGTTTCGCCGTTTGCGGAAGAAGGCTGATGTAGAACAAGTAGCAGAAGCATACATGCTCAATAGGGATCACCCGAAATTCAAAGGCAACTGAATTTCGGCAACCGGGAATCGAAGTGGAATGCCGCGAAACTCACGATTGAAAGCGTTTGGCCGTTTGCGGAAGAAGTCTGATGTAGAACAAGTAGCAGAAGCATACATGCTCAAGAGGGATCACCCGAAATTCAAAGGCAACTGAATTTCGGCAATCGTGGAATCGAAGGCGGAATGCCGCGAAACTCACCGAGTCAAAGTGTTTCGCCGTTTGCGTAAAGAAGGCTGATGTAGAACAACTAGCAGAAGCATACATGCTCAATAAGGATCACCCGAAATTCAAAGGCAACTGAATTTCGGCAACCAGGGAATCGAAGTCGGAATGCCGCGAAACTCACCGAGTCAAAGCGTTTCGTCGTTTGCGGAAAGAAGGCTGATGTAGAACAAGTAGCAGAAGCATACATGCTCAAGAGGGATCACCCGAAATTCAAAGGCAACTGAATTTCGGCAACCGGGGAATCGAAGTCGGAATGCCGCGAAACTCACCGAGTCAAAGCGTTTCGCCGTTTGCGGAAGAAGGCTGATGTAGAACAAGTAGCAGAAGCATACATGCTCAAGAGGGATCACCCGAAATTCAAAGGCAACTGAATTTCGGCAACCGGGGAATCGAAGTCGGAATGCCGCGAAACTCACCGAGTCAAAGCGTTTCGCCGTTTGCGGAAGAAGTCTGATGTAGAACAAGTAGCAGAAGCATACATGCTCAAGAGGGATCACCCGAAATTCAAAGGCAACTGAATTTCGGCAACCGGGGAATCGAAGTGGAATGCCGCGAAACTCACCGAGTCAAAGCGTTTCGCCGTTTGCGGAAGAAGGCTGATGTAGAACAAGTAGCAGAAGCATACATGCTCAAGAGGGATCACCCGAAATTCAAAGGCAACTGAATTTCAGCAACCAGGGAATCGAAGTCGGAATGCCGCGAAACTCACCGAGTCAAAGCGTTTCGCCGTTTGCGGAAAGAAGGCTGATGTAGAACAAGTAGCAGAAGCATACATGCTCAAGAGGGATCACCCGAAATTCAAAGGCAACTGAATTTCGGCAACCGGGGAATCGAAGTCGGAATGCCGCGAAACTCACGTAGTCAAAGCGTTTCGCTGTTTGCGGAAAGAAGGCTGATGTAGAACAAGTAGCAGAAGCATACATGCTCAAGAGGGATCACTCGAAATTCAAAGGCAACTTAATTTCGGCAACCGGGGAATCGAAGTCGGAATGCCGCGGAACTCACCGAGTCAAAGCGTTTCGCCGTTTGCGGAAGAAGTCTGATGTAGAACAAGTAGCAGAAGCATACATGCTCAAGAGGGATCACCCGAAATTCAAAGGCAACTGAATTTCGGCAACCGGGGAATCGAAGTCGGAATGCCGCGAAACTCACCGAGTCAAAGCGTTTCGCCGTTTGCGGAAGAAGTCTGATGTAGAACAAGTAGCAGAAGCATACATGCTCAAGAGGGATCACCCGAAATTCAAAGGCAACTTAATTTCGTAAACCGGGGAATCGTAGTCGGAATGCGGCGAAACTAACCGAGTCAAAGAGTTTCGCCGTTTGCGGAAGAAAGTCTGATGTAGAACAAGTAGCAGAAGCATACATGCTCAAGAGGGATCACCCGAAATTTAAAGGCAACTGAATTTCGGCAACCGGGGAATCGAAGTCGGAATGCCGCGAAACTCACCGAGTCAAAGCGTTTCGCCGTTTGCGGAAGAAGTCTGATGTAGAACAAGTAGCAGAAGCATACATGCTCAAGAGGGATCACCCGGAATTCAAAGGCAACTGAATTTCGGCAACCGGGGCATCGAAGTCGGAATGCCGCGAAACTCACCGAGTCTAAACGTTTCGCCGTTTGCGGAAGAAGGCTGATGTAGAACAAGTAGCAGAAGCGTACATGCTCAAGAGGGATCACCTGGAATTCAAAGGGAACTGAATTTCGGCAACCGCGGAATCGAAGTCGGAAAGCCGCGAAACTCACCGAGTCAAAGCGTTTCGCCATTTGCGGAAGAAGTCTGATGTAGAACAAGTAGCAGAAGCGTACATGCTCAAGAGGGATCACCCGAAATTCAAAGGCAACTGGATTTCGGCAACCGGGGAATCGAAGTCGGAATGCCGCGAAACTCACCGAGTCAAAGCGTTTCGCCGTTTGCGGAAGAAGTCTGATGTAGAACAAGTAGCAGAACCATACATGCTCAAGAGGGATCACCCGAAATTCAAAGGCAACTGGATTTCGGCAACCGGAGAATCGAGGTCGGAATGCCGCCAAACTCACCGAGTCAAAGCGTTTCGCCGTTTGCGGAAGAAGTCTGATGTAGAACAAGTAGCAGAACCATACATGCTCAAGAGGGATCACCCGAAATTCAAAGGCAACTGGATTTCGGAAACCGGGGAATCGAAATCGGAATGCCGCCAAACTCACCGAGTCAAAGCGTTTCGCCGTTTGCGGAAGAAGTTTGATGTAGAACAAGTAGCAGAAGCATACATGCTCAAGAGGGATCACCCGAAATTCAAAGGCAACTGAATTTCGGCAACCGGGGCATCGAAGTCGGAATGCCGCGAAACTCACCGATTCAAAGCGTTTGGCCGTTTGCGGAAGAAGGCTGATGTAGAACAAGTAGCAGAAGCATACATGCTCAAGAGGGATCACCCGAAATTCAAAGGCAACTGAATTTCGGCAACCAGGGAATCGAAGGCGGAATGCCGCGAAACTCACCGAGTCAAAGCGTTTCGCCGTTTGCGGAAAGAAGGCTGATGTAGAACAAGTAGCAGAAGCATACATGCTCAAGAGGGATCACCCGAAATTCAAAGGCAACTGAATTTCGGCAACCGGGGAATCGAAGTCGGAATGCCGCGAAACTCACCGAGTCAAAGCGTTTCGCCGTTTGCGGAAGAAGGCTGATATAGAACAAGTAGCAGAAGCATACATGCTCAAGAGGGATCACCCGAAATTAAAAGGCAACTGAATTTCGGCAACCGGGGAATCGAAGATGGAATGCCGCGAAACTACCTGAGTCAAAGCGTTTCGCCGTTTGCGGAAGAAGTCTCATGTAGAACAAGTAGCAGAAGCATACATGCTCAAGAGGGATCACCCGAAATTCAAAGGCAACTGAATTTCGGCAACCGGGGAATCGAAGTCGGAATGCCGCGAAACTCACGTAGTCAAAGCGTTTCGCCGTTTTCGGAAAGAAGGCTGATGTAGAACAAGTAGCAGAAGCATACATGCTCAAGAGGGATCACCCGAAATTCAAAGGCAACTGAATTTCGGCAACCGGGGAATCGAAGTCGGAATGCCGCGAAACTCACCGATTCAAAGCGTTTCGCCGTTTGCGGAAGAAGTCTGAAGTAGAACAAGTAGCAGAAGCATACATGCTCAAGAGGGATCACCCGAAATTCAAAGGCAACTGAATTTCGGCAACCGGGGAATCGAAGGTGGAATGCCGCGAAACTCACCGAGTCAAAGCGTTTCGCCGTTTGCGGAAAGAAGGCTGATGTAGAACAAGTAGGAGAAGCATACATGCTCAAGAGGGATCACCCGAAATTCAAAGGCAACTGAATTTCGGCAACCGGGGAATCGAAGTCGGAATGCCGCGAAACTCACCGAGTCAAAGTGTTTCGCAGTTTGCGGGAAGAAGTCTGATGTAGAACAAGTAGCAGAAGCATACATGCTCAAGAGGGATCACCCGAAATTCAAAGGCAACTGAATTTCGGCAACCGGGGAATCGAAGTCGGAATGCCGCGAAACTCACCGAGTCAAAGCGTTTCGCCGTTTGCGGAAGAAGTCTGATGTTAGAACAAGTAGCAGAAGCATACATGCTCAAGAGGGATCACCCGAAATTCAAAGGCAACTGAATTTCGGCAACCGGGGAATCGAAGTGGAATGCCGCGAAACTCAACCGAGTCAAAGCGTTTCGCCGTTTGGCGGAAGAAGTCTGATGTAGAACAAGTAGCAGAAGCATACATGCTCAAGAGGGATCCCCCGAAATTCAAAGGCAACTGAATTTCAGCAACCGGGAATCGAAGGCTGAATGCCGTGAAACTCACCGAGTCAAAGCGTTTCGCCGTTTGCGGAAAGAAGGCTGATGTAGAACAAGTAGCAGAAGCATACATGCTCAAGAGGGATCACCCGAAATTCAAAGGCAACTGAATTTCGGCAACCGGGGAATCGAAGTGGAATGCCGCGAAACTCACCGAGTCAAAGCGTTTCGCCGTTTGCAGGAAGAAGGCTGATGTAGAACAAGTAGCAGAAGCATACATGCTCAAGAGGGATCACCCGCAATTGAAAGGCAACTGAATTTCGGCAACCGGGGAATCGAAGGTGGAATGCCGCGAAACTCACGGAGTCAAAGCGTTTCCCCGTTTGCGGAAAGAAGGCTGATGTAGAACAAGTAGCAGAAGCATACATGCTCAAGAGGGATCACCCGAAATTCAAAGGCAACTGAATTTCGGCAACCGGGGCATCGAAGTCGGAATGCCGCGAAACTCACCGATTCAAAGCGTTTCGCCGTTTGCGGAAAGAAGGCTGATGTAGAACAAGTAGCAGAAGCATACATGCTCAAGAGGGATCCCCCGGAATTCAAAGGCAACTGAATTTCGGCAACCGGGGCATCGAAGTCGGAATGCCGCGAAACTCACCGATTCAAAGCGTTTCGCCGTTTGCGGAAAGAAGGCTGATGTAGAACAAGTAGCAGAAGCATACATGCTCAAGAGGGATCACCCGAAATTCAAAGGCAACTGAATTTCGGCAACCGGGGAATCGAAGTCGGAATGCCGCGAAACTCACCGATTCAAAGCGTTTGGCCGTTTGCGGAAAGAAGGCTGATGTAGAACAAGTAGCAGAAGCATACATGCTCAAGAGGGATCACCCGAAATTCAAAGGCAACTGAATTTCGGCAACCGGGGAATCGAAGGCGGAATGCCGCGAAACTCACCGAGTCAAAGCGTTTCGCCGTTTGCGGAAAGAAGGCTGATGTAGAACAAGTAGCAGAAGCATACATGCTCAAGAGGGATCACCCGAAATTCAAGGCCAACTGAATTTCGGCAACCGGGGAATCGAAGTCGGAATGCCGCGAAACTCACGTAGTCAAAGCGTTTCGCCGTTTGCGGAAGAAGTCTCAAGTAGAACAAGTAGCAGAAGCATACATGCTCAAGAGGGATCACCCGAAATTCAAAGGCAACTGAATTTCGGCAACCGGGGAATCGAAGTCGGAATGCCGCGAAACTCACCGAGTCAAAGCGTTTCGCCGTTTGCGGAAGAAGTCTCATGTAGAACAAGTAGCAGAAGCATACATGCTCAAGAGGGATCACCCGAAATTCAAAGGCAACAGAATTTCGGCAACCGGGGAATCGAAGTTTGAATGCCGCCAAAACTCACCGAGTCAAAGCATTTCGCCGTTTGCGGAAAGAAGGCTGATGTAGAACAAGTAGCAGAAGCATACATGCTCAAGAGGGATCACCCGAAATTCAAAGGCAACTGAATTTCGGCAACCGGGGAATCGAAGTCAGAATGCTGTGAAACTAACGTAGTCAAAGCGTTTCGCCGTTTGCGGAAAAAGGCTGATGTAGAACAAGTAGCAGAAGCATACATGCTCAAGAGGGATCACCCGAAATTCAAAGCCAACTGAATTTCGGCAACCGGCGCATCGAAGTCGAAATGCCGCGAAGCTCACGTAGTCAAAGTGTTTCGCCGTTTGCGGAAAGAAGTCTCAAGTTGAACAAGTAGCAGAAACATACATGTTGAAGAGGGATCACCCGAAATTCAAAGCCAGCTGAATTTCGGCAACCGGCGCATCGAAGTCGGAATGCCGCGAAACTCACCGAGTCAAAGCGTTTCGCCGTTTGCGGAAGAAGTCTGAAGTAGAACAAGTAGCAGAAGCATACATGCTCAAGAGGGATCACCCGAAATTCAAAGGCAACTGAATTTCGGCAACCAGGGAATCGAAGTCGGAATGCCGCGAAACTCACATAGTCAAAGCGTTTCGCCGTTTGCGGAAAGAAGGCTGATGTAGAACAAGTAGCAGAAGCATACATGCTCAAGAGGGATCACTCGAAATTCAAAGCAACTGAATTTCGACAACCGGGGAATCGAAGTCGGTATGCCGCGAAACTCACCAAGTCAAAGCGTTTCGCCGTTTGTGGAAGAAGGCTGATGTAGAACAAGTAGCAGAAGCATACATGCTCAAGAGGGATCACCCGAAATTCAAAGGCAACTGAATTTCGGCAACCGGGGAATCGAAGTCGGAATGCCGCGAAACTCACCGAGTCAAAGCGTTTGGCCGTTTGCGGAAGAAGTCTCAAGTAGAACAAGTAGGAGAAGCTTACATGCTCAAGAGGGATCACCCGAAATTCAAAGGCAACTGAATTTCGGCAACCGGGGCATCGAAGTCGGAATGCCGCGAAACTCACCGAGTCAAAGCGTTTCGCCGTTTGTGGAAGAACGTCTGATGTAGAACAAGTAGCAGAAGCATACATGCTCAATAGGGATCACCCGAAATTCAAAGGCAACTGAATTTCGGCAACCGGGGCAACGAAGTCGGAATGCCGCGAAACTCACCGACTCAAAGCGTTTCGCGGTTTGCGGAAAAAGGGGGATGTAGAACAAGTAGCAGAAGCATACATGCTCAAGAGGGACCCCCCGAAATTCAAAGGCAACTGAATTTCGGCAACCGGGGAATCGAAGGCGGAATGCCGTGAAACTCACCGAGTCAAAGTGTTCCGCCGTTTGCGGAAAGAAGGCTGATGTAGAACAAGTAGCAGAAGCATACATGCTCAAGAGGGATCACCCGAAATTCAAAGGCAACTGAATTTCGGCAACCGGGGCATCGAAGTCGGAATGCCGCGAAACTCACATAGTCAAAGCGTTTCGCCGTTTGCGGAAAGAAGGGTGATGTAGAACAAGTAGCAGAAGCATACATGCTCAAGAGGGATCACCCGAAATTCAAAGGCAACTGAATTTCGGCAACCGGGGAATCGAAGTTGGAATGCCGCGAAACTCACGTAGTCAAAGCGTTTCGCCGTTTGCGGAAGAAGGCTGATGTAGAACAAGTAGCAGAAGCATACATGCTCAAGAGGGATCACCCGAAATTCAAAGGCAACTGAATTTCGGCAACCGGGGAATCGAAGTTGGAATGCCGCGAAACTCACGTAGTCAAAGCGTTTCACCGTTTGCGGAAAGAAGGCTGATGTAGAACAAGTAGCAGAAGCATACATGCTCAAGAGGGATCACCCGAAATTCAAAGGCAACTGAATTTCGGCAACCGGGGCATCGAAGTCAGAATGCCGCGAAACTCACCGATTCAAAGCGTTTGGCCGTTTGTGGAAGAAGTCTCAAGTAGAACAAGTAGCAGAAGCATACATACTCAAGAGGGATCACCCGAAATTCAAAGGCAACTGAATTTCAGCAACCATGGAATCGAAGTCGGAATACCGCGAAACTCACCGAGTCAAAGCGTTTCGCCGTTTGCAGAAAGAAGGCTGATGTAGAACAAGTAGCAGAAGCATACATGCTCAAGAGGGATCACCCAAAATTCAAAGGCAACTGAATTTCGGCAACCGGGGAATCGAAGTCGGAATTCCGCGAAACTCACGTAGTCAAAGCGTTTCGCCGTTTGCGGAAGAAAGTCTGATATAGAACAAGTAGCAGAAGCAAACATGCTCAAGAGGGATAACTCGAAATTCAAAGGCAACTGAATTTCAGCAACCGGCAAATCGAAGTCGGAATGCCGCGAAACTCACGGAGTCAAAGCGTTTCGCCGTTTGCGGAAGAAGTCTGATGTAGAACAAGTAGCAGAAGCATACATGCTCCAAGAGGGATCACCCGAAATTCCAAAGGCAACTGAATTTCGGCAACCTGGGCATCGAAGTCAGAATGCCGCGAAACTCACCGAGTCAAAGCGTTTCGCCGTTTGTGGAAGAAGGCTGATGTAGAACAAGTAGCAGAAGCATACATGCTCAAGAGGGATCACCCGAAATTCAAAGGCAACTGAATTTCGGCAACCGGGGAATTGAAGTCGGAATGCCGCGAAACTCAATAAGTCAAAGCGTTTCGCCGTTTGCGGAAGAAGGCTGATGTAGAACAAGTAGCAGAAGCATACATGCTCAAGAGGGATCACCCGAAATTCAAAGGCAACTGAATTTCGGCAACCGGGGAATCGAATGTGGAATGCCGCGAAACTCACGTAGTCAAAGCGTTTCGCCGTTTGCGGAAAGAAGGCTGATGTAGAACAAGTAGCAGAAGCATACATGCTCAAGAGGGATCACCCGAAATTCAAAGGCAACTGAATTTCGGCAACCGGGGAATCGAAGTCGGAATGCCGCGAAACTCACCGAGTCAAAGCGTTTCGCCGTATGCGGAAGAAGGCTGATGTAGAACAAGTAGCAGAAGCATACATGCTCAAGGGGGATCACCCAAAATTCAAAGGCAACTGAATTTCGGCAACCGGGGAATCGAAGTCGGAATGCCGCGAAACTCACCGAGTCAAAGCGTTTCGCCGTTTGCGGAAGAAGTCTGATGTAGAACAAGTAGCAGAAGCATACATGCTCAAGAGGGATCACCCGAAATTCAAAGGCAACTGAATTTCGGCAACCGGGGAATCGAAGGAGGAATGCCGCGAAACTCACCGAGTCAAAGCGTTTCGCCGTTTGCGGAAGAAGTCCCATGTAGAACAAGTAGCAGAAGCATACATGCTCAAGAGGGATCACCCGAAATTCAAAGGCAACTGAATTTCGGCAACCGGGGCATCGAAGTCGGAATGCCGCGAAACTCACCGAGTCAAAGCGTTTCGCCGTTTGCGGAAAGAAGGCGGATGTAGAACAAGTATCAGAAGCATACATGCTCAAGAGGGATCACACGAAATTCAAAAGCAACTGAATTTCGGCAACCGGGGACATCGAAGTCGGAAATGCCGGCGAAATCTCTCGAGTCAAAGCGTGTTTCGCCGTTTGCGGAAGAAGTCTGATGTAGGAACAAGTAGCAGAAGCTATACATGCTCAAGAGGAGAATCACCCGAATTCAAAGGCAAACTGAAATTTCGGCAACCAGGGGAATCGAACTTTTCTTGTCCGGAATGCCGCGAAACTCACCGAGTCAAAGAGCGTTTTGGTCCGCTTCTTGCGTAAAGAAGTCTCATGTTAGAAAACAAGTAGCAGAAGCATACATGCTCAAGAGGGGATCCACCCTAATTCAAAAGCAAAACTGAATTTCGGCAACCCAGGGAATCGAAGGCGGAATGCCGCGAAACTCAACCGAGTCAAAGCGTTTCGCCGTTTGCAGAAAGAAGGCTGATGTTAGAACAAGTGTTAGCAGAAGCATACATGCTCAAGAGGGATCACCCGAAATTCAAAAGGCAACTGAATTTCGGCAACCGGGGAATCGAAGGTCCCGAATGCCGCGATACTACACCGAGTCAAAGCGTTTCGGCCATTTGCGGAAGAAGGCTGATGTAGAACAAGTAGCAGAAGCATACATGCTCAATAATGGGATCCCCAGAAATTCAAAGGCAACTGAATTTCGGCAACCGGGAATCGAAGGCGGAATGTCCTCGTGAAACTCACCGAGGCAAAGCGTTGCCCGCCGTTTGCGGAAAGAAGGGCTGATGTAGAAACAAGTAACAGATGCATACATGCTCAATAGGGATCACCCGAAATTCAAACGCAAATGAATTTTGGCAACCCGGGAATCTAAGTCGGAATGCGGAGAAAGTCTCCGAGTCAAAGCGTTTCGCCGTTTGCAGAAAGAAGGCTGATGTAGAACAAGTAGCAGAAGCATACATGCTCAAGAGGGATCACCCGAAATTCAAAAGCAACTGAATTTCGGCAACCAGGGAATCGATGTCGGAATGCCGCGAAACTCACCGAGTCAAAGCGTTTCGCCGTTTGCGGAAGAAGGCTCAAGTAGAACAAGTAGGAGAAGCATACATGCTCAAGAGGGATTACCCGAAAGTCAAAGGCAACTGAATTTCGGCAACCGGGGAATCGAGGGTGGAATGCCGCGAAACTAACCGATTCAAAGCGTTTGGCCGTTTGCGGAAGAAGGCTGATGTAGAACAAGTACCAGAAGCATACATGCTCAAGAGGGATCACCCGAAATTCAAAGGCAAATGAATTTCGGCAACCGGAGCATCGAAGGCGGAATGCCGCGAAACTCACCGAGTCAAAGCCTTTCACCGTTTGCGTAAAGAAGGTTGATGTAGAACAAGTAGCAGAAAGCATACATGCTCAATAGGGATCACACCAAAATTCAAAGGCAGACTGAAATTCGGCAACTCGGGGGAATCGAGGGTGGAATGCCGCAGAACTTCACCGAGTCAAAGCGTTTCGCCGTATTGCTAAAGAAGGCTTATGTAGAACCAGTATCAGAAGCATACAACTCGAGAAGGATCACCCGAAATTCAAAGGCAACTGAATTTCGGCAACCGGGGAATCGAGGGGGGAATGCCGCGAAACTCACCGAGTTCAAAGCGATTCGCCGTTTGCGTAAAGAAGGCTGATGTAGAACAAGTAAGCAGAAGCATACCATGCCCAAGATTGATCCCCTGAAATTCAAAGGCAACTTAATTTTCGCAAACCGGGGAATCGAAGGCGGAAATGCCGAGAAACTCACCGAGTCAAAACAGCGTTTCGCCGTTTGCCGGAAAGAAGGTGCTGTAGAAACAAGTAGCAGATGCATACATGCTCAATTAGAGGGATCACCCTAAATTCCAAACGCAAATGAATTTCGGGCAAGACCCTGAATCGAAGGTCGGAATGAATGCGCGAGAAGTCTCCGAGTCAAAGCGTTGCGCCGTTTGCAGACAGAAGGCTGATGTAGAACAAAGTAGCTAGAAGCATACATGCTTGCTCAAGAGGGATCACCCGAAAATAACAAAGGCAAACTGAATTTCGGCAACCGGGGCATCGAAGTCGGAATGCCGTGAAACTCACCAATTCCAAAGCGTTTGCCCGTTTGCGCAAGAAGTCTCCAAGAGAACAAGTAGCAGAAGCATAACATGCTCAAGAAGGGATCACCCGTAATTCAAAAGCAACTGAATTTCGGCAACCAGGGAATTCGAAGTCGGAATGCCGCGAAACTCACCGAGTCAAAGCGTTTCGCCGTTTGCGGAAGAAGGCTCAAGTAGAACAACTAGGAGAAGCAAACATGCTCCAACGAGGGAAAACCCGAAATTCAAAAGGCAACTGAATTTCGGCAACCGGGAATTCGAAGTCCGAATGCCGCGAAAAACTCACCGAGTCAAAGCGTTTCGCCGTTTGCGAGAAAGAAGTCTGATGTAGAACAAGTATCAGAAGCATACATGCTCAATAGGGATATCCCTGAAATTCAAAATGCAGACGTGAATTTCGGCAAACCGGGGAATCGAAGGCGGAATGGCCGCGAAACTCACACGAGTCAAAGCGTTTCGCCGTTTGCGGAAAGATGGCTGATGTAGAACAAGTAGCTAGATGCATACATGCTCAATAGGGATCACCCGAAATTCAAACGCAAAAGAATTTTGGCAACCCCGGGAATCTAAGACGGAAAGCCGTTAGAAAGTCTCCGGAGTCAAAGCGTTTCGCCGTTTGCAGAAGAAAGGCTGATGAAGAACAAGGTAGCAGAAGCATACATGCTCAAGAGGGATCACGCCGAAAAAATTCACAAAAGCAACTGAATTTCGGCAACCAGGAATCGATTGCTGTCGGAATGGCCGCGAAACTCACCGAGTCAAAGCGTATCGCCGTTTAGCGGAAGAAGGCTCCAAGTAGAACAAGTAGGAAGAAGCAAACATGCTCAATGAGGGTATCCACCCGCAAGTCAAAGGCAACTGAATTTTCGGCAACCGGGGAATCGAAGGGGGAATTCCGGCGAAAACTAACCGATTCAAAGCGTTTGGCCTATTGCGGAAGAAGGCTGATGTAGAACAAGTACCAGAAGCATACATGCTCAAGAGGGATCACACCCGAAATTCAAAGGCAAATGAATTTCCGGCAACCGGAGCATCGAAGGCGAATGCCGCAAAATAAGAAAAAAATAAAAAAAAAAGAAACTCACCGAGTCAAAGCCTTTCACCGTTTGCGTAAAGAGGGCTGATGTAGAACAAGTAGCAGAAGCATACATGCTCAATAGGGATCACCCAAAATTCAAAGGCAACTGAAATTCGGCAACCGGGGAATCGAGGGTGGAATGCCGCGAAACTCACCGAGTCAAAGCGTTTCGCCGTTTGCGTAAAGAAGGCTGATGTAGAACAAGTAGCAGAAGCATACATGCTCAATAGGGATCACCCGAAATTCAAAGGCAACTGAATTTCGGCAACCGGGGAATCGAGGGGGGAATGGCACGCGAAACTCACCGAGTCCAAAGCGTTGTCGCCGTTTGCGTAAAGAAGGCTGATGTAGAACAAGTAGCAGAAGCATACATGCTCAATAGGGATCCCCTGAAATTCAAAGGCAACTGAATTTCGGCAACCGGGAATCGAAGGCGGAATGCCGTGAAACTCACCGAGTCAAAGCGTTTCGCCGTTTGCGGAAAGAAGGCTGATGTAGAACAAGTAGCAGATGCATACATGCTCAATAGGGATCACCCGAAATTCAAACGCAAATGAATTTCGGCAACCCGGGAATCGAAGTCGGAATGCGGAGAAAGTCTCCGAGTCAAAGCGTTTCGCCGTTTGCAGAAAGAAGGCTGATGTAGAACAAGTAGCAGAAGCATACATGCTCAAGAGGGATCACCCGAAATACAAAGGCAACTGAATTTCGGCAACCGGGGCATCGAAGTCGGAATGCCGTGAAACTCACCAATTCAAAGCGTTTGGCCGTTTGCGTCAAGAAGTCGTCAATAGAACAAGTAAGCAATAAGCATACATGCTCAAGAGGGATCACCCTTATATTTCAAAAGCAACTGAACTTTTACGGCAACCTGTGGAATCGAAGGCGGAATGCCAGCGAAACTCACCAAGTCAAAGCGCTTCTATTCTCCGATTTGGTAAAGAAGGCTGATGTAGAACAAGTAGCAGATGCATACATGCTCAATAGGGATCACCCGAAATTCAAACGCAAATGAATTTTGGCAACCCGGGAATCTAAGTCGGAATGCGGAGAAAGTCTCCGAGTCAAAGCGTTTCGCCGTTT
>CM055352.1:16031675-16056765 GCA_029228515.1 Populus alba x Populus x berolinensis | reverse complement strand
TTCGGCAACCGGGGAATCGACGGTGGAATGCCGCCAAACTGCCCGAGTCAAAGCGTTTCGCCGTTTACGGAAGAAGTCTCAAGTAGAACAAGTAGCAGAAGCATACATACTCAAGAGGGATCACCCGAAATTCAAAGGCAACTGAATTTCGGCAACCGGGGAAACGAAGGTGGAATGCCGCGAAACTGCCTGAGTCAAAGCGTTTCCCCGTTTGCGGAAGAAGTCTCATGTAGAACAAGTAGCAGAAGCATACATGCTCAAGAGGGATCACCCGAAATTCAAAGGCAACTGAATTTCGGCAACCGGGGAAACGAAGGTGGAATGCCGCGAAACTGCCTGAGTCAAAGCGTTTCGCCGTTTGTGGAAGAAGTCTCAAGTAGAACAAGTAGCAGAAGCATACATGCTCAAGAGGGATCACCCGAAATTCAAAGGCAACTGAATTTCGGCAACCGGGGAAACGAAGGTGGAATGCCGCGAAACTGCCTGAGTCAAACCGTTTCGCTGTTTGCGGAAGAAGTCTCAAGTAGAACAAGTAGGAGAAGCATCCAAGCTCAAGAGGGATCACCCGAAATTCAAAGGCAACTGAATTTCGGCAACCGGGGAATCGAAGTCGGAATGCCGCGAAACTCACTTAGTGAAAGCGTTTCGCCGTTTGCGGAAAGAAGGCTTATGTAGAACAAGTAGCAGAAGCATACATGCTCAAGAGGGATCACCCGAAATTCAAAGGCAACTGAATTTCGGCAACCGGGGAATCGAAGGTGGAATGCCGCCAAACTCACCGAGTCAAAGCGTTTCGCCGTTTGCGGAAAGAAGGCTGATGTAGAACAAGTAGGAGAAGCATACATGCTCAAGAGGGATCACCCGAAATTCAAAGGCAACTGAATTTCGGCAATGATGTAACCATATTATTCGATAGTTTCACCCGCATTTAACTAGTGTTTTGCATATGTTATTTATATAAAATGCCTTGATATTCTTTGTTTTATGTTTTGAAGGCATTTTTGGATGAAAGATGCAAAAAGGAGTAAATTGGAGGTAATTGGCAGATTTGACGTTCAGTCGGTATTTTGTGCAGAGCGTGACGTTCCAGAGATCGAAATGAAGTGATTCCAGTGGCATTAAAAAGCTAACATCCATACCTTTCTGGAAATATAATGCAAGAAAAATAAAAAGAGAAAGATCATGGAAAATCACATCCTTCAAAGTCAAATCACGCAGTCTGCCAATGTTGACCTTTGCCCATTCAAAATTCAATATCTGGAGCTTCAAAAATCCAATTGATGCAAACTCAATTTTGTTGGATTCCTTACTCAAAGATCTATAAACGCTCCAAATGTCAGCCAAAAACGATTGTCATATGAGGTATATATGATTTTTCAAAGATGACAGCTGAATTCTGCCAGCAAGCAGGTTGCGTGAAGAAACGAATCCAAATTTCATCTAGAAGCATCCAAACCCACCAGCAATTTAGCTCCTCTAGTAAATATTCTAGAAGGTCAAGGAAGGCAGCCACCAACCTCATGGCAGCCACCAACCTCAAGGCAGCCACCAACCTCATGGCAGTCACCAACCTCAAGCCAGCAGCCTTCACACTACCACCATCTATTGATGTTCACACTTGAGCTTTGATATTTTCTTACTTACAATTTGTGTATAAATAGAGGGTGAGTAGAAGGAAAGAAGAAGAAGTAGAAGGAGGTAGCAAGAAGAAGAAGAAGAAGGAGGAGGAGGAAACACAAACTCTCCTCTCTACAAATCAGAAATTATGTATTCTTTCATCTTTAGGAGTAGTTGTTCAATAAATATGCAAGGCTAAGCTCGTTTTCTTGGTTGCAAGGACACAACAAACCTTCGGATTTCAAGAACCGTGAGATTTATTCTTCCTTTTATTTTCAGTTTTATGTTATGAATGAGTATGTTTGTTTTCCTATGCATATTTCCTATGATTGTTTATCTTAATTGCTAGAGCGGACTCTAAGTTATTATTGTGAACAATCTATTGCTAAGTTTGATATCAAAACCGGAGTTGTGGTATATAAACTTGTGAAGCAACTAAGCTTGATAATTGTAGCGGAACTACGTTATTAAACTTAGGGAGAACATTCGATCATAGCAACACAAATTGACAACTTGGTTGTTAAGATTAATGAATTTATCTGGATCTTAAGGCTGCCATTGGATTAAATCATTAGTGCGGACACTGTGATTGTTTGTTGGTTAGGGCTAGTTATACGGCGGATCCGTTAATTAACCAATATTAAGAAAAGATAAAATTCATAATATAAACTAGAGTTTCGTTTCAAGGATCGGTTCTAATTTCCGTTGGTGGTGTGTGCTTGCAACCAAGGTTTGTTTTCTTGATATATTTCAGTTTCAATTGATTTTGTTTGCTAGTTTAATTTCTGCCATAGTTTAAATCATTTCAAATCAACCCCCCCCAATTACATAACGTACAACATAAAAATCTAACTTCAAACTTCCTCGTGGGATCGACCCCTTGCTTGCTCTATACTATCTTGTGTGTTTTAAGCTAGGGTAATTAATTTGTGCGACCGCGACATCGCAACAAATTTTGGCGCCGTTGCCGGGGAGGTAATTTTAGTTGATTCTTGTGCTTGTACTGTTATTTTTAGTTTCTGTGATTGTTATTTACATTTCTGAAAAAAAAAAAAAAAAAACAGAATTTTTGCTTGCGGTGTTACTGTTCACTTACCGCAGCGGTACTGTTGAAGACAGAATTGTTTGTGGAATTAGGTTTCTAACCTTCGTTTTCTGAAGTGAAATGACGTTCTGAACAAGACTTGTGGTATACCACTAGCCCCACCCTATCGAGGCCAAATTCCACTGTTTTCTAAGGTTTTTAGGTAGTTTTAGTTTTCTAGCATAGGATTTTCATATAATTTGCATTTTTTTTTTCTCTTGTGTGGTTGCTTTCTTTTGAGTTTTCTTAGCAATTGATGCCAGTAACCCGTTCTACTAATCAGAGTCTAGTGCAGGTTGATCTTGAAATAGAAAGCACTTTACGCAAGTTAAGAAAGGAAGTTCACCTCAACACCATGGCGGTTGCACGACAACAAACACTCAAGGAGCTTGCTGCTCCTAACGTGGAGAATCAACCATTGTGCATAAACATTGACAATAATGTAAACTTTGAGCTCAAATCTGGTTTTATACATTTGTTACCAACATTTAATGGTCTTGCAGGAGAAGATCCTCATACTCATCTCAAGGAGTTCCATATGGTTTGTGTTGGCATGAAACCGAATGGAGTTGATGAAGAACAAGTTAAGTTGAAAGCTTTCCCTTTCTCTTTAAAAGGGGCAGCAAAGGCATGGCTTTTCTCTATTCTCCCAGGATCTATTAGAACTTGGAACGCCATGAAGAAGATTTTCCTTGAGAAGTATTTCCCAGCATCTCGAGTTGCCAACATAAGGAAAGAAATATGTGGGATTCGGCAATCTCATGGAGAGACACTTTCAGAGTATTGGGAAAGATTTGAGCAATTGTGTATTCAATGCCCTCATCATCAAATACCCGATCAGCTACTCATTCAATATTTCTATGAAGGATTGATGCCTACTGACCGTAGTATCATTGATGCTGCAAGTGGAGGCGCATTGGTAGATAAGACACCTGAGGCTGCACGCCAATTGATCTCAAACATGGCAGCCAACTCAAAACAATTTGGCACTCGTGGAGACTTCTCCAACAAACGAGTAAATGAGGTAAGTATTTCTAACCTTGAAAATAAAGTTAATGATCTTACTTCTCTTGTGCGTTCTTTGGCTTGTGGAAATGTGCAGCAGGTGAAAGTTTGTAGCATATGCTCCTCACAAGGACATGCTTCGAATATGTGCCCAACAATGCAAGAAGATTACATTGAACAAGCTCATGCAATTGATGGAGCATTCAACGGACAACCTCAGCGAAACAAGGTCAAGTATTCACAACTTGGAAAAGCAAATGGGGCAAGTAGCTTCAAGTGTGGGAAAATTGGAAGCACAAATGAATGGAAAATTGCCCTCCCAAGCATTGAATCCAATAGAGCATGTTAGTGCGATCATGTTGCGAAGTGGGAAAGAAATTGAAGAGAAAAGGTCAAAACAAATTGAGATGGAGGAAGAAGAAGAGATAGAAACTGAATTGAGTACAAAGAAGATACATCATCCTTCTCCTCCACAAACTGAAACAAAGACCAACACTCCAAAGGTAACTCCTCACTCAATGAATTCCAGTTTTACAACAATTCCACCCTTTCCCGTGAGTTCTTCTAGGTCAAAGAAAGAGGACAAGGAAAAAGAGATTCTAGAGGTTTTTAAGAAAGTAGAACTCAACATTCCTTTGCTTGATGCTATCAAGCAAATTCCCAAGTATGCCAAATTCTTGAAGGAGTTGTGTACTACCAAGAGAGCTTTCAAACTGAAAGGTCATGAAACGGTAAGTATGGGTGAAGTTGTATCTGCTGTTGTTCAAAAGAATCTGCCTTTGAAACAAAAAGACCCAGGTGCGTTTACTATCCCATGTGTTATTGGTAATGCTAGTTTTAAAAGAACTTTATGCGATTTAGGTGCATCCATTAGTGTTATGCCTAAACATGTTTATGATTCTCTTAGTCTAGAGCCTTTGAATAAAACTAGTATTGTAATGCAACTTGCAGATCGTAGTTTTGTTTACCCACTTGGTGTGATAGAAGATGTCCTAGTCAAGATTGATAGTTTGGTTATTCCATGTGACTTTTATATTCTTGATATGGAACATGATTCTTGTGATTCATCAACCAGCACTCCTATATTGTTTGGGAGACCATTCTTGAAAACTGCCAACACAAAGATTGATTGTGGTAAGGATACCTTGTCTATGGAGGTAGGAGATGAAAAAATTGAATTTAATTTTCATGATGCAATGACATATCCTTATAGCAATGTTTATTCTATCACATGTTTATGACCAAGTTGATAAGTGTGTGCAGCCAGTTTGTGATTTTGATGATGAGTATGGATTAAGCATGGCTTTGAGCAATGACTATGATTTTACCAAGATAGAAGAGATGGAAAGGCATATATGTGTTCCCCAAAACATGCATGAATCAACATTGGATTTGCAAGCTTTGCAAATTGTCCTTCATGATGCAGGAGTCATTTACCCCATCACGGATAGTGAATGGGTGGCGCCTATCCTTTTGGTGCCTAAAAATATTGGAATTACGGTGGAAGAGATTCGAAATGATGCTTACGAGAATGCAAGGATTTACAAAGACAAGACTAAGAATCTTCATGACCGAATGCTTACAAGAAAGGAGTTTCATGTTGGAGACAAAATCCTTCTTTATCATTCGTGTTTGAAACTTTTTCCTAGAAAGTTGTGCTCTCGTTGGATTGGACCATTTGTTGTTTCTAATATTTTTCCTTATGGTGCAGTTGAAATTACAAGTTTAGAAACGAACAACATACTCAAAGTCAATGGGCATCGTTTGAAACCTTTCTATGAAGGTTGGACGGCAGAACTCACCGCTTCTGTAGAGTTAATTGAACCAATCTATGAAGAATGAACATGCAATATGTCGAGCCAATGACATAAAACAAAAGCGCTTACTGGGAGGCAACCCAGCACAAAAAGAAAAAAAAAATCAGATTTGCTTTCTTTTTCCTTATCTTTTATTTTTCATATTTTACTTTATCTTTGTCATTCTCTTATGTTCCTTTGCTTTTATTTCAACATTGAGGACAATGTTGTGTTTTAAGTGTGGGGGTATTGAGAGAATTTTGGTTTTCTTATTTTAATTTTCTTTGTTGTTCTTAAAAAAAAAAAAAAAAAAAAACAAATTTTGATCTTTTTAACTCCCATTGGTTTTTGAGAATATGAGTATTATGTATGAGAATTAATTGAGATAGATGAAGATATAAATCAAATGAAGGAGTATGCATGCAAATTTTAAGGTTTAATTGGTTTAGGGATTGACTTTGAGAATATGCCATGTTGACTTTATAGTGTTATACAAATGCAAGCTTTTGAGCCTTCAAAATTATATTCTTTGAGTGTGCATTCTTTCAATGATAAGTATCTCTAGAACTTGCTTCATATCTTATTGAGATTATATCCCATTACAAATATACATGAAGATGATAAAGGCATTAGGAATTTTAACCCCTCAAGCCAAAAAGCCAACCTAAAGCATATTATCCTTAGTGAACCCGTTTTGAGCTTGGTTATCTTTTTTTGCTTTATCCATGTATAAGCCTTAACTTTATATATGTTTTTCTTTTCCCTGGCCAAGGATTAGTAGAGCATATACTTGTAATATTTCATGGAATTATGGTTGGAAATTATATGAAAACAAAGAAGTGATGCTTGATGAAAAAAATGGGCAAAGTTGCCGAAGAAAAAAAAAAGAAAAAGAAAAAAGAAAAAAAAAGTATTCCTTTATGTTCTTAAGGTTTTATGTTGAAAGAGCTTAAAATCAAAAGGAGTTAAGCATTTGTGATTAAAGATGAAAAATTTATGTGCTTTAATGGAATTATATTGTTTGAAGTATTATTTTTCAAAATGCTCTACTTTCTTTGGTTTGAACCTTTCCTTTTACTTTCTTTTACCTCACCTTAACCTCAGCCCTATTACAACGGAAAATAAGACCTTTTGATTCATATAATACTTGTAATAAGTTGCTAATGGAGATGAGATTGAAAAGCAAGCTTATGGTAGAACATACTCTTTGATTGAATTTGAGAGATTTAAACACATAAACCCTAAACACATGAGTGTTGGAGTGTATATCAATGAGAGGACCTATCACTTTGGCATGGCATAGATTTCATTTAAATCCAGACGATTGATTGAGTTTTGAAGTTTGCATGTAAATAAATTCATGAGAATTATATTATTTATCCTTCATGATTGTATTCTTGTTTATAATGCTTGTACTCTTGGACATTG
Organism: Populus alba x Populus x berolinensis; assembly: GCA_029228515.1. Classification (NCBI taxonomy): domain Eukaryota; kingdom Viridiplantae; phylum Streptophyta; class Magnoliopsida; order Malpighiales; family Salicaceae; genus Populus; species Populus alba x Populus x berolinensis. The sequence continues at coordinate 16,049,835 of CM055352.1, read as the reverse complement.
ATGGGAGATTAAGAGATTGATCATAGTTATTTTCAATTTAATTTTATTTATCCTTTCTCGAGGACGAGCAAGAGCTAAGTGTGGGGGTATTTGATGTAACCATATTATTCGATAGTTTCACCCGCATTTAACTAGTGTTTTGCATATGTTATTTATATAAAATGTCTTGATATTCTTTGTTTTATGTTTTGAAGGCATTTTTGGATGAAAGATGCAAAAAGGAGTAAATTGGAGGTAATTGGCAGATTTGACGTTCAGTCGGTATTTTGTGCAGAGCGTGAGTTCCAGAGATCGAAATGAAGTGATTCCAGTGGCATTAAAAAGCTAACATCCATACCTTTCTGGAAATATAATGCAAGAAAAATAAAAAGAGAAAGATCATGGAAATCACATCCTTCAAAGTCAAATCACGCAGTCTGCCAATGTTGACCTTTGCCCATTCAAAATTCAATATCTGGAGCTTCAAAAATCCAATTGATGCAAACTCAATTTTGTTGGATTCCTTACTCAAAGATCTATAAACGCTCCAAATTTCAGCCAAAAACGATGTCATATGAGGTATATATGATTTTTCAAAGATGACAGCTGAATTCTGCCAGCAAGCAGGTTGCGTGAAGAAACGAATCCAAATTTCATCTAGAAGCATCCAAACCCACCAGCAATTTAGCTCCTCTAGTAAATATTCTAGAAGGTCAAGGAAGGCAGCCACCAACCTCATGGCAGCCACCAACCTCAAGGCAGCCACCAACCTCATGGCAGTCACCAACCTCAAGCCAGCAGCCTTCACACTACCACCATCTATTGATGTTCACACTTGAGCTTTGATATTTTCTTACTTACAATTTGTGTATAAATAGAGGGTGAGTAGAAGGAAAGAAGAAGAAGTAGAAGGAGGTAGCAAGAAGAAGAAGAAGAAGGAGGAGGAGGAAACACAAACTCTCCTCTCTACAAATCAGAAATTATGTATTCTTTCATCTTTAGGAGTAGTTGTTCAATAAATATGCAAGGCTAAGCTCGTTTTCTTGGTTGCAAGGACACAACAAACCTTCGGATTTCAAGAACCGTGAGATTTATTCTTCCTTTTATTTTCAGTTTATGTTATGAATGAGTATGTTTGTTTTCCTATGCATATTTCCTATGATTGTTTATCTTAATTGCTAGAGCGGACTCTAAGTTATTATTGTGAACAATCTATTGCTAAGTTTGATATCAAAACCGGAGTTGTGGTATATAAACTTGTGAAGCAACTAAGCTTGATAATTGTAGCGGAACTACGTTATTAAACTTAGGGAGAACATTCGATCATAGCAACACAAATTGACAACTTGGTTGTTAAGATTAATGAATTTATCTGGATCTTAAGGCTGCCATTGGATTAAATCATTAGTGCGGACACTGTGATTGTTTGTTGGTTAGGGCTAGTTATACGGCGGATCCGTTAATTAACCAATATTAAGAAAAGATAAAATTCATAATATAAACTAGAGTTTCGTTTCAAGGATCGGTTCTAATTTCCGTTGGTGGTGTGTGCTTGCAACCAAGGTTTGTTTTCTTGATATATTTCAGTTTCAATTGATTTTGTTTGCTAGTTTAATTTCTGCCATAGTTTAAATCATTTCAAATCAACCCCCCCCAATTACATAACGTACAACATAAAAATCTAACTTCAAACTTCCTCGTGGGATCGACCCCTTGCTTGCTCTATACTATCTTGTGTGTTTTAAGCTAGGGTAATTAATTTGTGCGACCGCGACATCGCAACAGGCAACCGGGAATCGAAGGTGGAATGCCGCGAAACTGCCTGAGTCAAAGCGTTTCGCCGTTTGCGGAAGAAGTCTCAAGTAGAACAAGTAGCAGAAGCATACATGCTCAAGAGGGATCACCCGAAATTCAAAGGCAACTGAATTTCGGCAACCGGGGAATCGAAGTCGGAATGCCGCGAAACTCACGAGTCAAAGCGTTTCGCCGTTTGCGGAAAGAAGGCTGATGTAGAACAAGTAGCAGAAGCATACATGCTCAAGAGGGATCACCCGAAATTCAAAGGCAACTGAATTTCGGCAACCGGGGAATCGAAGGTGGAATGCCGCGAAACTGACCGAGTCAAAGCGTTTCGCCGTTTGCGGAAGAAGTCTCGATGTAGAACAAGTAGCAGAAGCATACATGCTCAAGAGGGATCACCCGAAATTCAAAGGCAACTGAATTTCGGCAACCGGGGAATCGAAGTGGAATGCCGCGAAACTCACTGAGTCAAAGCGTTTCGCCGTTTGCGGAAGAAGTCTGATGTAGAACAAGTAGCAGAAGCATACATGCTCAAGAGGGATCACCCGAAATTCAAAGGCAACTGAATTTCGGCAACCGGGGAATCGAAGGTGGAATGCCGCGAAACTGCCCGAGTCAAAGCGTTTCGCCGTTTGCGGAAGAAGTCTCAAGTAGAACAAGTAGCAGAAGCATACATGCTCAAGAGGGATCACCCGAAATTCAAAGGCAACTGAATTTCGGCAACCCGGGAATCGAAGTCGGAATGCCGCGAAACTCACGAGTCAAAGCGTTTCGCCGTTTGCGGAAAGAAGGCTGATGTAGAACAAGTAGCAGAAGCATACATGCTCAAGAGGGATCACCCGAAATTCAAAGGCAACTGAATTTCGGCAACCGGGGAATCGAAGGTGGAATGCCGCGAAACTCACCGAGTCAAAGCGTTTCGCCGTTTGCGGAAAGAAGGCTGATGTAGAACAAGTAGCAGAAGCATACATGCTCAAGAGGGATCACCCGAAATTCAAAGGCAACTGAATTTCGGCAACCGGGGAATCGAAGGTGGAATGCCGCGAAACTGCCTGAGTCAAAGCGTTTCGCCGTTTGCGGAAGAAGTCTCAAGTAGAACAAGTAGCAGAAGCATACATGCTCAAGAGGGATCACCCGAAATTCAAAGGCAACTGAATTTCGGCAACCGGGGAATCGAAGGTGGAATGCCGCGAAACTCACCGAGTCAAAGCGTTTCGCCGTTTGCGGAAAGAAGGCTGATGTAGAACAAGTAGCAGAAGCATACATGCTCAAGAGGGATCACCCGAAATTCAAAGGCAACTGAATTTCGGCAACCGGGGAATCGAAGGTGGAATGCCGCGAAACTCACCGAGTCAAAGCGTTTCGCCGTTTGCGGAAAGAAGGCTGATGTAGAACAAGTAGCAGAAGCATAAATGCTCAAGAGGGATCACCCGAAATTGAAAGGCAACTGAATTTCGGCAACTCGGGAATCGAAGGTGGAATGCCGCGAAACTGCCCGAGTCAAAGCGTTTCGCCGTTTGCGGAAGAAGTCTCAAGTAGAACAAGTAGCAGAAGCATACATGCTCAAGAGGGATCACCCGAAATTCAAAGGCAACTGAATTTCGGCAACCGGGGAATCGAAGTCGGAATGCCGCGAAACTCACGTAGTCAAAGCGTTTCGCCGTTTGCGGAAAGAAGGCTGATGTAGAACAAGTAGCAGAAGCATACATGCTCAAGAGGGATCACCCGAAATTCAAAGGCAACTGAATTTCGGCAACCGGGGAATCGAAGGTGGAATGCCGCGAAACTCACCGAGTCAAAGCGTTTCGCCGTTTGCGGAAGAAGTCTGATGTAGAACAAGTAGCAGAAGCATACATGCTCAAGAGGGATCACCCGAAATTCAAAGGCAACTGAATTTCGGCAACCGGGGAATCGAAGTGGAATGCCGCGAAACTGCCTGAGTCAAAGCGTTTCGCCGTTTGCGGAAGAAGTCTCAAGTAGAACAAGTAGCAGAAGCATACATGCTCAAGAGGGATCACCCGAAATTCAAAGGCAACTGAATTTCGGCAACCGGGGAATCGAAGGTGGAATGCCGCGAAACTGCCCGAGTCAAAGCGTTTCGCCGTTTGCGGAAGAAGTCTCAAGTAGAACAAGTAGCAGAAGCATACATGCTCAAGAGGGATCACCCGAAATTCAAAGGCAACTGAATTTCGGCAACCGGGGAATCGAAGGTGGAATGCCGCGAAACTCACCGAGTCAAAGCGTTTCGCCGTTTGCGGAAGAAGTCTGATGTAGAACAAGTAGCAGAAGCATACATGCTCAAGAGGGATCACCCGAAATTCAAAGGCAACTGAATTTCGGCAACCGGGAAATCGAAGGTGGAATGCCGCGAAACTCACCGAGTCAAAGCGTTTCGCCGTTTGCGGAAGAAGGCTGATGTAGAACAAGTAGCAGAAGCATACATGCTCAAGAGGGATCACCCGAAATTCAAAGGCAACTGAATTTCGGCAACCGGGGAATCGAAGGTGGAATGCCGCGAAACTCACCGAGTCAAAGCGTTTCGCCGTTTGCGGAAAGAAGGCTGATGTAGAACAAGTAGCAGAAGCATACATGCTCAAGAGGGATCACCCGAAATTCAAAGGCAACTGAATTTCGGCAACCGGGGAATCGAAGGTGGAATGCCGCGAAACTGCCCGAGTCAAAGCGTTTCGCCGTTTGCGGAAGAAGTCTCAAGTAGAACAAGTAGCAGAAGCATACATGCTCAAGAGGGATCACCCGAAATTCAAAGGCAACTGAATTTCGGCAACCGGGGAATCGAAGGTGGAATGCCGCGAAACTCACGTAGTCAAAGCGTTTCGCCGTTTGCGGAAAGAAGGCTGATGTAGAACAAGTAGCAGAAGCATACATGCTCAAGAGGGATCACCCGAAATTCAAAGGCAACTGAATTTCGGCAACCGGGGAATCGAAGGTGGAATGCCGCGAAACTCACCGAGTCAAAGCGTTTCGCCGTTTGCGGAAAGAAGGCTGATGTAGAACAAGTAGCAGAAGCATACATGCTCAAGAGGGATCACCCGAAATTCAAAGGCAACTGAATTTCGGCAACCGGGGAATCGAAGGTGGAATGCCGCGAAACTCACCGAGTCAAAGCGTTTCGCCGTTTGCGGAAAGAAGGCTGATGTAGAACAAGTAGCAGAAGCATACATGCTCAAGAGGGATCACCCGAAATTCAAAGGCAACTGAATTTCGGCAACCGGGGAATCGAAGGTGGAATGCCGCGAAACTCACCGAGTCAAAGCGTTTCGCCGTTTGCGGAAGAAGTCTGATGTAGAACAAGTAGCAGAAGCATACATGCTCAAGAGGGATCACCCGAAATTCAAAGGCAACTGAATTTCGGCAACCGGGGAATCGAAGGTGGAATGCCGCGAAACTGCCCGAGTCAAAGCGTTTCGCCGTTTGCGGAAGAAGTCTGATGTAGAACAAGTAGCAGAAGCATACATGCTCAAGAGGGATCACCCGAAATTCAAAGGCAACTGAATTTCGGCAACCGGGGAATCGAAGGTGGAATGCCGCGAAACTCACCGAGTCAAAGCGTTTCGCCGTTTGCGGAAGAAGTCTCAAGTAGAACAAGTAGCAGAAGCATACATGCTCAAGAGGGATCACCCGAAATTCAAAGGCAACTGAATTTCGGCAACCGGGGAATCGAAGTCGGAATGCCGCGAAACTCACCGAGTCAAAGCGTTTCGCCGTTTGCGGAAAGAAGGCTGATGTAGAACAAGTAGCAGAAGCATACATGCTCAAGAGGGATCACCCGAAATTCAAAGGCAACTGAATTTCGGCAACCGGGGAATCGAAGGTGGAATGCCGCGAAACTGCCCGAGTCAAAGCGTTTCGCCGTTTGCGGAAGAAGTCTCAAGTAGAACAAGTAGCAGAAGCATACATGCTCAAGAGGGATCACCCGAAATTCAAAGGCAACTGAATTTCGGCAACCGGGGAATCGAAGGTGGAATGCCGCGAAACTACCTGAGTCAAAGCGTTTCGCCGTTTGCGGAAAGAAGGCTGATGTAGAACAAGTAGCAGAAGCATACATGCTCAAGAGGGATCACCCGAAATTCAAAGGCAACTGAATTTCGGTAACCGGGGAATCGAAGGTGGAATGCCGCGAAACTCACCGAGTCAAAGCGTTTCGCCGTTTGCGGAAGAAGGCTGATGTAGAACAAGTAGCAGAAGCATACATGCTCAAGAGGGATCACCCGAAATTCAAAGGCAACTGAATTTCGGCAACCCGGGAATCGAAGGTGGAATGCCGCGAAACTGCCGAGTCAAAGCGTTTCGCCGTTTGCGGAAGAAGTCTGATGTAGAACAAGTAGCAGAAGCATACATGCTCAAGAGGGATCACCCGAAATTCAAAGGCAACTGAATTTCGGCAACCGGGGAATCGAAGTCGGAATGCCGCGAAACTCACGCAGTCAAAGCGTTTCGCCGTTTGCGGAAAGAAGGCTGATGTAGAACAAGTAGCAGAAGCATACATGCTCAAGAGGGATCACCCGAAATTCAAAGGCAACTGAATTTCGGCAACCGGGGAATCGAAGGTGGAATGCCGCGAAACTCACCGAGTCAAAGCGTTTCGCCGTTTGCGGAAAGAAGGCTGATGTAGAACAAGTAGCAGAAGCATACATGCTCAAGAGGGATCACCCGAAATTAAAAGGCAACTGAATTTCGGCAACCGGGGAATCGAAGGTGGAATGCCGCGAAACTGCCGGAGTCAAAGCGTTTCGCCGTTTGCGGAAGAAGTCTCAAGTAGAACAAGTAGCAGAAGCATACATGCTCAAGAGGGATCACCCGAAATTCAAAGGCAACTGAATTTCGGCAACCGGGGAATCGAAGGTGGAATGCCGCGAAACTGCCTGAGTCAAAGCGTTTCGCCGTTTGCGGAAAGAAGGCTGATGTAGAACAAGTAGCAGAAGCATACATGCTCAAGAGGGATCACCCGAAATTCAAAGGCAACTGAATTTCGGCAACCGGGGAATCGAAGTGGAATGCCGCCAAACTCACCGAGTCAAAGCGTTTCGCCGTTTGCGGAAGAAGGCTGATGTAGAACAAGTAGCAGAAGCATACATGCTCAAGAGGGATCACCCGAAATTCAAAGGCAACTGAATTTCGGCAACCGGGGAATCGAAGTCGGAATGCCGCGAAACTACCGAGTCAAAGCGTTTCGCCGTTTGCGGAAGAAGTCTGATGTAGAACAAGTAGCAGAAGCATACATGCTCAAGAGGGATCACCCGAAATTCAAAGGCAACTGAATTTCGGCAACCGGGGAATCGAAGTCGGAATGCCGCGAAACTCACGAGTCAAAGCGTTTCGCCGTTTGCGGAAAGAAGGCTGATGTAGAACAAGTAGCAGAAGCATACATGCTCAAGAGGGATCACCCGAAATTCAAAGGCAACTGAATTTCGGCAACCGGGGAATCGAAGTCGGAATGCCGCGAAACTCACGAGTCAAAGCGTTTCGCCGTTTGCGGAAAGAAGGCTGATGTAGAACAAGTAGCAGAAGCATACATGCTCAAGAGGGATCACCCGAAATTCAAAGGCAACTGAATTTCGGCAACCGGGAATCGAAGTCGGAATGCCGCGAAACTCACCGAGTCAAAGCGTTTCGCCGTTTGCGGAAGAAGGCTGATGTAGAACAAGTAGCAGAAGCATACATGCTCAAGAGGGATCACCCGAAATTCAAAGGCAACTGAATTTCGGCAACCGGGGAATCGAAGTCGGAATGCCGCGAAACTCACCGAGTCAAAGCGTTTCGCCGTTTGCGGAAGAAGTCTGATGTAGAACAAGTAGCAGAAGCATACATGCTCAAGAGGGATCACCCGAAATTCAAAGGCAACTGAATTTCGGCAACCGGGGAATCGAAGTCGGAATGCCGCGAAACTCACCGAGTCAAAGCGTTTCGCCGTTTGCGGAAGAAGGCTGATGTAGAACAAGTAGCAGAAGCATACATGCTCAAGAGGGATCACCCGAAATTCAAAGGCAACTGAATTTCGGCAACCGGGGAATCGAAGTCGGAATGCCGCGAAACTCACCGAGTCAAAGCGTTTCGCCGTTTGCGGAAGAAGTCTGATGTAGAACAAGTAGCAGAAGCATACATGCTCAAGAGGGATCACCCGAAATTCAAAGGCAACTGAATTTCGGCAACCCGGGAATCGAAGTCGGAATGCCGCGAAACTCACCGAGTCAAAGCGTTTCGCCGTTTGCGGAAAGAAGGCTGATGTAGAACAAGTAGCAGAAGCATACATGCTCAAGAGGGATCACCCGAAATTCAAAGGCAACTGAATTTCGGCAACCGGGGAATCGAAGTGGAATGCCGCGAAACTCACCGAGTCAAAGCGTTTCGCCGTTTGCGGAAGAAGTCTGATGTAGAACAAGTAGCAGAAGCATACATGCTCAAGAGGGATCACCCGAAATTCAAAGGCAACTGAATTTCGGCAACCGGGGAATCGAAGTCGGAATGCCGCGAAACTCACGAGTCAAAGCGTTTCGCCGTTTGCGGAAAGAAGGCTGATGTAGAACAAGTAGCAGAAGCATACATGCTCAAGAGGGATCACCCGAAATTCAAAGGCAACTGAATTTCGGCAACCGGGGAATCGAAGTCGGAATGCCGCGAAACTCACCGAGTCAAAGCGTTTCGCCGTTTGCGGAAGAAGGCTGATGTAGAACAAGTAGCAGAAGCATACATGCTCAAGAGGGATCACCCGAAATTCAAAGGCAACTGAATTTCGGCAACCGGGAATCGAAGTCGGAATGCCGCGAAACTCACCGAGTCAAAGCGTTTCGCCGTTTGCGGAAAGAAGGCTGATGTAGAACAAGTAGCAGAAGCATACATGCTCAAGAGGGATCACCCGAAATTCAAAGGCAACTGAATTTCGGCAACCGGGGAATCGAAGTGGAATGCCGCGAAACTCACCGAGTCAAAGCGTTTCGCCGTTTGCGGAAGAAGTCTGATGTAGAACAAGTAGCAGAAGCATACATGCTCAAGAGGGATCACCCGAAATTCAAAGGCAACTGAATTTCGGCAACCGGGGAATCGAAGTCGGAATGCCGCGAAACTCACCGAGTCAAAGCGTTTCGCCGTTTGCGGAAAGAAGGCTGATGTAGAACAAGTAGCAGAAGCATACATGCTCAAGAGGGATCACCCGAAATTCAAAGGCAACTGAATTTCGGCAACCCGGGAATCGAAGTCGGAATGCCGCGAAACTCACGAGTCAAAGCGTTTCGCCGTTTGCGGAAGAAGGCTGATGTAGAACAAGTAGCAGAAGCATACATGCTCAAGAGGGATCACCCGAAATTCAAAGGCAACTGAATTTCGGCAACCGGGGAATCGAAGTCGGAATGCCGCGAAACTCACCGAGTCAAAGCGTTTCGCCGTTTGCGGAAGAAGTCTGATGTAGAACAAGTAGCAGAAGCATACATGCTCAAGAGGGATCACCCGAAATTCAAAGGCAACTGAATTTCGGCAACCGGGGAATCGAAGTCGGAATGCCGCGAAACTCACCGAGTCAAAGCGTTTCGCCGTTTGCGGAAGAAGGCTGATGTAGAACAAGTAGCAGAAGCATACATGCTCAAGAGGGATCACCCGAAATTCAAAGGCAACTGAATTTCGGCAACCGGGAATCGAAGTCGGAATGCCGCGAAACTCACCGAGTCAAAGCGTTTCGCCGTTTGCGGAAGAAGTCTGATGTAGAACAAGTAGCAGAAGCATACATGCTCAAGAGGGATCACCCGAAATTCAAAGGCAACTGAATTTCGGCAACCGGGGAATCGAAGTCGGAATGCCGCGAAACTCACCGAGTCAAAGCGTTTCGCCGTTTGCGGAAAGAAGGCTGATGTAGAACAAGTAGCAGAAGCATACATGCTCAAGAGGGATCACCCGAAATTCAAAGGCAACTGAATTTCGGCAACCGGGGAATCGAAGTCGGAATGCCGCGAAACTCACCGAGTCAAAGCGTTTCGCCGTTTGCGGAAGAAGGCTGATGTAGAACAAGTAGCAGAAGCATACATGCTCAAGAGGGATCACCCGAAATTCAAAGGCAACTGAATTTCGGCAACCCGGGAATCGAAGTGGAATGCCGCGAAACTCACCGAGTCAAAGCGTTTCGCCGTTTGCGGAAGAAGTCTGATGTAGAACAAGTAGCAGAAGCATACATGCTCAAGAGGGATCACCCGAAATTCAAAGGCAACTGAATTTCGGCAACCGGGGAATCGAAGTCGGAATGCCGCGAAACTCACCGAGTCAAAGCGTTTCGCCGTTTGCGGAAAGAAGTCTGATGTAGAACAAGTAGCAGAAGCATACATGCTCAAGAGGGATCACCCGAAATTCAAAGGCAACTGAATTTCGGCAACCGGGGAATCGAAGTCGGAATGCCGCGAAACTCACCGAGTCAAAGCGTTTCGCCGTTTGCGGAAGAAGTCTGATGTAGAACAAGTAGCAGAAGCATACATGCTCAAGAGGGATCACCCGAAATTCAAAGGCAACTGAATTTCGGCAACCGGGGAATCGAAGTCGGAATGCCGCGAAACTCACCGAGTCAAAGCGTTTCGCCGTTTGCGGAAGAAGGCTGATGTAGAACAAGTAGCAGAAGCATACATGCTCAAGAGGGATCACCCGAAATTCAAAGGCAACTGAATTTCGGCAACCGGGGAATCGAAGTCGGAATGCCGCGAAACTCACCGAGTCAAAGCGTTTCGCCGTTTGCGGAAGAAGTCTGATGTAGAACAAGTAGCAGAAGCATACATGCTCAAGAGGGATCACCCGAAATTCAAAGGCAACTGAATTTCGGCAACCGGGGAATCGAAGTCGGAATGCCGCGAAACTCACCGAGTCAAAGCGTTTCGCCGTTTGCGGAAGAAGTCTGATGTAGAACAAGTAGCAGAAGCATACATGCTCAAGAGGGATCACCCGAAATTCAAAGGCAACTGAATTTCGGCAACCGGGGAATCGAAGTCGGAATGCCGCGAAACTCACTTAGTCAAAGCGTTTCGCCGTTTGCGGAAAGAAGGCTGATGTAGAACAAGTAGCAGAAGCATACATGCTCAAGAGGGATCACCCGAAATTCAAAGGCAACTGAATTTCGGCAACCGGGGAATCGAAGGGGGAATGCCGCGAAACTCACCGAGTCAAAGCGTTTCGCCGTTTGCGGAAAGAAGGCTGATGTAGAACAAGTAGCAGAAGCATACATGCTCAAGAGGGATCACCCGAAATTGAAAGGCAACTGAATTTCGGCAACCGGGGAATCGAAGTCGGAATGCCGCGAAACTCACCGAGTCAAAGCGTTTCGCCGTTTGCGGAAGAAGGCTGATGTAGAACAAGTAGCAGAAGCATACATGCTCAAGAGGGATCACCCGAAATTCAAAGGCAACTGAATTTCGGCAACCGGGGAATCGAAGTCGGAATGCCGCGAAACTCACCGAGTCAAAGCGTTTCGCCGTTTGCGGAAGAAGTCTCAAGTAGAACAAGTAGCAGAAGCATACATGCTCAAGAGGGATCACCCGAAATTCAAAGGCAACTGAATTTCGGCAACCGGGGAATCGAAGTCGGAATGCCGCGAAACTCACTAGTCAAAGCGTTTCGCCGTTTGCGGAAAGAAGGCTGATGTAGAACAAGTAGCAGAAGCATACATGCTCAAGAGGGATCACCCGAAATTCAAAGGCAACTGAATTTCGGCAACCGGGGAATCGAAGTCGGAATGCCGCGAAACTCACCGAGTCAAAGCGTTTCGCCGTTTGCGGAAAGAAGTCTGATGTAGAACAAGTAGCAGAAGCATACATGCTCAAGAGGGATCACCCGAAATTCAAAGGCAACTGAATTTCGGCAACCGGGAATCGAAGTCGGAATGCCGCGAAACTCACCGAGTCAAAGCGTTTCGCCGTTTGCGGAAAGAAGGCTGATGTAGAACAAGTAGCAGAAGCATACATGCTCAAGAGGGATCACCCGAAATTCAAAGGCAACTGAATTTCGGCAACCGGGGAATCGAAGGTGAAATGCCGCGAAACTCACCGAGTCAAAGCGTTTCGCCGTTTGCGGAAGAAGTCTGATGTAGAACAAGTAGCAGAAGCATACATGCTCAAGAGGGATCACCCGAAATTCCAAGGCAACTGAATTTCGGCAACCGGGGCTCGAAGTCGGAATGCCGCGAAACTCACACCGAGTCAAAGCGTTTCGCCGTTTTCGGAAAGAACAGTCCCAGATGTAGAACCAAGGGAATCCATGGAGCAATACCTATGCTCAGAAGTGGATCACCCCGAAATTCAAAGGCAACAGAATTTCGGCAACCCGGGAATCGAAGTCGGAATGCCGCAGAAACACAACCGAGTCAAAGAGCGTTTCTCAGTTCGCTGGAAGAAATCTGAAGTATGAACAAGTAGCAGAAGCATAAAAGCTCAAGAGGATCAAACCCGACATTCAAAGGCAACTGAATTTTCGGCAATAGACCGGGGCATCGAAGTCGGAATGCCGCGTAAACTCACCGAGGTCAAAGCGTTTCACCGTTTGCGGTATAAAGTCTCAAGTAGAACAAGTAGCAGATGCATACATGCTCAAGAGGGATCAGCCGAAATTCAAAGGGCAACTGAATTTCGGCAACCGGGGCATCGAAGTCGGCATGCCGCGAAACTCACCGATTCTAAAGGCGTTTCGCCGTTTGCGGTAGAAGGCTGATGTAGAACAAGTAGCAGAAGCATACATGCTCAAGAGGAATTCACCCGAAATTCAAAGGCAACTGAATTTCGGCAATCGGGGATTGAAGGTGTAATGCCGCGAAACTCACTGAGTCAAAGCGTTTCGCCGTTTGCGGAAAGAAGGCTGATGTAGAACAAGTAGCAGAAGTATATATGCTCAAGAGGGATCACCGGAAATTCAAAGGCAACTGAATTTCGGCATTGGGGGCATCGAAGTCGGAATGTCGCGAAACTCCACCGATTCAAAGCGTTTGGCCGTTTGCGGAAGAAGATCTGATGTAGAAAAAGTTAGCAGAAGCATACATGCCTCAAGAGGGATCACCCGAATTTCAAAGGCAACTGAATTTCCGGCAACTGGGGAATCGAAGTCGGAATGCCGCGAAACCAAAAAAAAAAAAGCTCACCGAGTCAAAAAGCGTTTCGCCGTTTGGTGGAAAGAAGGCTGATGTAGAACAAGCAAAAAAAATAGCAGAAGCATACATGCTCAAGCGGGATCACCCGCAATTCAAAGGCAACTGAATTTCGGCAACCGGGGATTGAAAGGTGGAATGCCGCGAAACTCACTGAGTCAAAGCGTTTCGCCGCATTTGCGGAAAGAAGTCTCAAGTTGAAACCAAGTAGCAGGATGCATTCATGCTCAAGAGGGATCACCTGAAATTCAAAGGGCAACTGAAGTTCTGCAACCGGGGCATCGAAGGCGGAATGCCGCGAAACTCACCGAGTCAAAGCGTTTCGCCGTTTGCGGAAGAAGTTTCTTGTAGAACAAGTAGCAGAAGCATACATGCTCAAGAGGGATCACCCGAAATTCAAAGGCAACTGAATTTCGGCAACCGGGAATCGAAGTCGGAATGCCGCGAAACTCACCGAGTCAAAGCGTTTCGCCGTTTGCGAAAGAAGGTGATGTAGAACAAGTAGCAGAAGCATACATGCTCAAGAGGGATCACCCGAAATTCAAAGGCAACTGAATTTCGGCAAACGGGGCATCGAAGTCGGAATGCCGCGAAACTCACCGAGTCAAAGCGTTTCGCCGTTTGCGGAAGAAGTCTGATGTAGAACAAGTAGCAGAAGCATACATGCTCAAGAGGGATCACCCGAAATTCAAAGGCAACTGAATTTCGGCAACCGGGGAATCGAAGTCGGAATGCCGCGAAACTCACGAGTCAAAGCGTTTCGCCGTTTGCGGAAAGAAGTCTGATGTAGAACAAGTAGCAGAAGCATACATGCTCAAGAGGGATCACCCGAAATTCAAAGGCAACTGAATTTCGGCAACCGGGGCATCGAAGTCGGAATGCCGCGAAACTCACCGAGTCAAAGCGTTTCGCCGTTTGCGGAAGAAGTCTGATGTAGAACAAGTAGCAGAAGCATACATGCTCAAGAGGGATCACCCGAAATTCAAAGGCAACTGAATTTCGGCAACCGGGGAATCGAAGTCGGAATGCCGCGAAACTCACCGAGTCAAAGCGTTTCGCCGTTTGCGGAAAGAAGTCTGATGTAGAACAAGTAGCAGAAGCATACATGCTCAAGAGGGATCACCCGAAATTCAAAGGCAACTGAATTTCGGCAACGGGGAATCGAAGTCGGAATGCCGCGAAACTCACCGAGTCAAAGCGTTTCGCCGTTTGCGGAAGAAGTCTGATGTAGAACAAGTAGCAGAAGCATACATGCTCAAGAGGGATCACCGAAATTCAAAGGCAACTGAATTTCGGCAACCGGGGCATCGAAGTCGGAATGCCGCGAAACTCACCGAGTCAAAGCGTTTCGCCGTTTGCGGAAGAAGTCTGATGTAGAACAAGTAGCAGAAGCATACATGCTCAAGAGGGATCACCCGAAATTCAAAGGCAACTGAATTTCGGCAACCGGGGATCGAAGTCGGAATGCCGCGAAACTCACCGAGTCAAAGCGTTTCGCCGTTTGCGGAAGAAGTCTGATGTAGAACAAGTAGCAGAAGCATACATGCTCAAGAGGGATCACCCGAAATTCAAAGGCAACTGAATTTCGGCAACCGGGGAATCGAAGTCGGAATGCCGCGAAACTCACCGAGTCAAAGCGTTTCGCCGTTTGCGGAAAGAAGTCTGATGTAGAACAAGTAGCAGAAGCATACATGCTCAAGAGGGATCACCCGAAATTCAAAGGCAACTGAATTTCGGCAACCGGGGCATCGAAGTCGGAATGCCGCGAAACTCACCGAGTCAAAGCGTTTCGCCGTTTGCGGAAGAAGTCTGATGTAGAACAAGTAGCAGAAGCATACATGCTCAAGAGGGATCACCCGAAATTCAAAGGCAACTGAATTTCGGCAACCGGGGAATCGAAGTCGGAATGCCGCGAAACTCACCGAGTCAAAGCGTTTCGCCGTTTGCGGAAGAAGTCTGATGTAGAACAAGTAGCAGAAGCATACATGCTCAAGAGGGATCACCCGAAATTCAAAGGCAACTGAATTTCGGCAACCGGGAATCGAAATCGAAGTCGGAATGCCGCGAAACTCACCGAGTCAAAGCGTTTCGCCGTTTGCGGAAGAAGGTGATGTAGAACAAGTAGCAGAAGCATACATGCTCAAGAGGGATCACCGAAATTCAAAGGCAACTGAATTTCGGCAACCGGGGCATCGAAGTCGGAATGCCGCGAAACTCACCGAGTCAAAGCGTTTCGCCGTTTGCGGAAAGAAGTCTGATGTAGAACAAGTAGCAGAAGCATACATGCTCAAGAGGGATCACCCGAAATTCAAAGGCAACTGAATTTCGGCAACCGGGGAATCGAAGTCGGAATGCCGCGAAACTCACCGAGTCAAAGCGTTTCGCCGTTTTGCGGAAGAAGTCTGATGTAGAACAAGTAGCAGAAGCATACATGCTCAAGAGGGATCACCCGAAATTCAAAGGCAACTGAATTTCGGCAACCGGGGAATCGAAGTCGGAACGCCGCGAAACTCACCGAGTCAAAGCGTTTCACCGTTTGCGGAAAGAAGACTGATGTAGAACAAGTAGCAGAAGCATACATGCTCAAGAGGGATCACCCGAAATTCAAAGGAAACTGAATTTCGGCAACCGGGAATTGAAATCGGAATGCCGCGAAACTCACCGAGTCAAAGCGTTTCGCCGTTTGCGGAAAGAAGGCTGATGTAGAACAAGTAGCAGAAGAATACATGCTCAATAGGGATCACCCGAAATTCAAAGGCAACTGAATTTCGGCAACCGGGGAATCGAAGTCGGAATGCCGCGAAACTCACCGAGTCAAAGCGTTTCGCCGTTTGCGGAAGAAGTCTGATGTAGAACAAGTAGCAGAAGCATACATGCTCAAGAGGGATCACCCGAAATTCAAAGGCAACTGAATTTCGGCAACCGGGGCATCGAAGTCGGAATGCCGCGAAACTCACCGAGTCAAAGCGTTTCGCCGTTTGCGGAAAGAAGGTGATGTAGAACAAGTAGCAGAAGCATACATGCTCAAGAGGGATCACCCGAAATTCAAAGGCAACTGAATTTCGGCAACCGGGGCATCGAAGTCGGAATGCCGCGAAACTCACCGAGTCAAAGCGTTTCGCCGTTTGCGGAAGAAGTCTGATGTAGAACAAGTAGCAGAAGCATACATGCTCAAGAGGGATCACCCGAAATTCAAAGGCAACTGAATTTCGGCAACCGGGAATCGAAGTCGGAATGCCGCGAAACTCACGAGTCAAAGCGTTTCGCCGTTTGCGGAAGAAGTCTGATGTAGAACAAGTAGCAGAAGCATACATGCTCAAGAGGGATCACCCGAAATTCAAAGGCAACTGAATTTCGGCAACCGGGGAATCGAAGTCGGAATGCCGCGAAACTCACCGAGTCAAAGCGTTTCGCCGTTTGCGGAAGAAGTCTGATGTAGAACAAGTAGCAGAAGCATACATGCTCAAGAGGGATCACCCGAAATTCAAAGGCAACTGAATTTCGGCAACCGGGGCATCGAACGGAATGCCGCGAAACTCACCGAGTCAAAGCGTTTCGCCGTTTGCGGAAAGAAGGTGATGTAGAACAAGTAGCAGAAGCATACATGCTCAAGAGGGATCACCCGAAATTCAAAGGCAACTGAATTTCGGCAAACGGGGAATCGAAGTCGGAATGCCGCGAAACTCACCGAGTCAAAGCGTTTCGCCGTTTGCGGAAGAAGTCTGATGTAGAACAAGTAGCAGAAGCATACATGCTCAAGAGGGATCACCCGAAATTCAAAGGCAACTGAATTTCGGCAACCGGGGCATCGAAGTCGGAATGCCGCGAAACTCACGAGTCAAAGCGTTTCGCCGTTTGCGGAAGAAGTCTGATGTAGAACAAGTAGCAGAAGCATACATGCTCAAGAGGGATCACCCGAAATTCAAAGGCAACTGAATTTCGGCAACCGGGGAATCGAAGTCGGAATGCCGCGAAACTCACCGAGTCAAAGCGTTTCGCCGTTTGCGGAAAAAGTCTGATGTAGAACAAGTAGCAGAAGCATACATGCTCAAGAGGGATCACCGAAATTCAAAGGCAACTGAATTTCGGCAACCGGGGATCGAAGTCGGAATGCCGCGAAACTCACCGAGTCAAAGCGTTTCGCCGTTTGCGGAAGAAGTCTGATGTAGAACAAGTAGCAGAAGCATACATGCTCAAGAGGGATCACCCGAAATTCAAAGGCAACTGAATTTCGGCAACCGGGGATCGAAGTCGGAATGCCGCGAAACTCACCGAGTCAAAGCGTTTCGCCGTTTGCGGAAGAAGTCTGATGTAGAACAAGTAGCAGAAGCATACATGCTCAAGAGGGATCACCCGAAATTCAAAGGCAACTGAATTTCGGCAACCGGGGAATCGAAGTCGGAATGCCGCGAAACTCACGAGTCAAAGCGTTTCGCCGTTTGCGAAAGAAGTCTGATGTAGAACAAGTAGCAGAAGCATACATGCTCAAGAGGGATCACCGAAATTCAAAGGCAACTGAATTTCGGCAACCGGGGAATCGAAGTCGGAATGCCGCGAAACTCACCGAGTCAAAGCGTTTCGCCGTTTGCGGAAAGAAGGTGATGTAGAACAAGTAGCAGAAGCATACATGCTCAAGAGGGATCACCCGAAATTCAAAGGCAACTGAATTTCGGCAACCGGGGAATCGAAGTCGGAATGCCGCGAAACTCACCGAGTCAAAGCGTTTCGCCGTTTGCGGAAGAAGTCTCAAGTAGAACAAGTAGCAGAAGCATACATGCTCAAGAGGGATCACCCGAAATTCAAAGGCAACTGAATTTCAGCAACCGGGGCATCGAACTCGGAATGCCGCGAAACTCACCGATTCAAAGCGTTTCGCCGTTTGTGGAAGAAGTCTCAAGTAGAACAAGTAGCAGAAGCGTACATGCTCAAGAGGGATCACCCTAAAAATCAAAGGCAACTGAATTTCGGCAACCGGGGAATCGAAGGCGGAAAGCCGCGAAACTCACGTAGTCAAAGTGTTTTGCCGTTTGCGGAAAGAAGTCTGATGTAGAACAAGTAGGAGAAGCATACATTCTCAAGAGGGATCACCCGAAATTGAAAGGCAACAGAATTTCGGCAACCGGGAAATCGAAATCGGAATGCCGCGAAACTCACCGAGTCAAAGCCTTTCGCCGTTTGCGGAAAGAAGGTTGATGTAGAACAAGTAATAGAAGCATACATGCTCAAGAGGGATCACCCGAAATTCAAAGGCAACTGAATTTC
>CM055352.1:15986000-16031575 GCA_029228515.1 Populus alba x Populus x berolinensis | reverse complement strand
AATTTATAATATGATTGGAACCTCCTTTATGTGTGGTTTCCAATTGAGTAATAAAAGTTTATATTATACTTGTTTGAAGTACCATTAGTGGATCCTCTAACCTTGACATTTATTTTTATCGTTGTTTAATCCTTACATCAACTTTACATCTCAAAGCTCTCTTTATTATTACTATTACTATTATTGTTATTATTGTTGTTGTATTGTTATTTATAATTTATACAATTAACCTCTCTGTGGTTCGACCCCAGTCTTGCCGGGTTATTTATTACTTCGACACTCCTGCACTTGGGAGAAGACATCAAGCTTTTGGTCGTGTCAAGTTTTTGGCGCCGTTGCCGGGGAGGTAAATTCTTGTATAAATTATAATATTTATTTTATTTTCTCTTTTCACTTTTCATTTTATTTAACTTTGTTTCTTTTGTTTTCTTTTGTTTCTTTTTCTTCTCTTTTCTTTTCTTCCTTTTATTCTCTTCTTACAAGTGCATGAGAGTTTGGTCACGTACATTAAGTGGTCGACTTTGTAGGCTATCCTCATCATTTTCAGAAAATATGGCCGAAGAAGATAATCAATCGCTTCATAATGAGAATAATGAGAATAACCGTATGAGAACACTTAGAGACCACATGAATCCCACAAGAACAAGTGCACCCTCATGCATAGTTTTCCCTCCTGATGCATCTCATTTTAATTTTAAGCCAGGCATTATTCAACTTTTACCATCTTTTCATGGCTTAGACTTAGAAAATCCATACTTGCATTTAAGGGAATTTGAGGAGGTCTGTAATACCTATAATGACTCAAATTGTAGCATGAACACCATTCGATTAAAGCTTTTTCCTTTTTCATTAAAAGATAAAGCTAAAACATGGCTACAAAATTTGAGACCAGGATCTATTCATGCTTGGGATGAAATGCAACAACATTTTTTAAAGAAGTTTTTTCCATCTCACAGAACAAACTCTTTCAAAAGACAAATCATCACTTTCACTCAAAAGCCAGGAGAAACATTTTACCAATGTTGGGATAGGTATCGAGATTTGCTTAATACTTGCCCACATCATGGTTTTGAAACATGGAGATTGGTTTCACATTTTTATGAAGGTTTAACACCTAGAGATAGGCAAATGGTTGAATTGATGTGCAATGGAACTTTTGAAGATAAAGACCCTAATGAAGCAATGGAGTACCTAGACTTGCTAGCTGAAAATGCTCAAAATTGGGACACCACAGGTACTTATGAGGCACCAAGTAAAACTCAACCTCATACATCTAGTGGAGGTATGCACAACCTTAGGGAAGATCATGACCTCCAAGCCAAGTTTGCATCTTTAGCTAGAAAAGTCGAAGCACTTGAATTGAAAAAAAGTGGTCAATTAAAATCTGTTCAAGATATTGTGTGTCAAATCTGTGAAACCAATGAACATTCAACAAATGATTGTCCAACTTTGCCTTCTTTCAAGGAATGCCTCCATGAACAAGCCCATGCTTTAAACAGTTTCCAAAGGCCCAACCATAACCCATACTCGCAAACATACAATCCTGGTTGGAGAAATCACCCAAATTTCAGTTGGAAGAGTGATAGCAACAATGCACAAACTTCACAGCCACCGTTTCAAGCACACCATAATTTTCAAAATTCTCATGGATATGCACCTCCTTATGCTCCACCTCCTAGAAGAAATCTTGAGGACACATTGCATGCATTCATTGAAAAGCAGGAGACAATCAACACTCAACTTGCTCAAAGCATGACAGATTTTAAAGATGCTCTTGCAAAATTAACATCTGCTCTCAGTTTCCAAGAGAAAGGTAAGTTTCCATCCCAACCACAACAAAATCCAAAAGGGCAATACAATGCAAATGCCAGTAGTTCTGGAAGCCAACACATGGATCAAGTCAAATCAGTCATCACTCTTCGTAGTGGTAAGGTTATTGAAAAACCCATTCTTGAACCTTGTGAGAAAGATGATGAGTCTATCTCTGAGGGTAAGGAAGGGGTTGAACCTGAACATTACAAAGAGAAGGCTGATTCCTCGCCAGCACTTCCATTTCCTCATGCCATGACCAAACAAAGGAAAGTCAGTCACAACTCTGAAATCTTTGAAATTTTCAAACAGGTAAGGATCAATATACCTTTGTTGGATGCTATTAAACAGGTTCCTTCCTATGCTAAATTTTTGAAAGATCTGTGCACTGTGAAGAGAAAACTGAATGTGAAAAAGAAAGCCTTTTTAGCTGAACAAGTAAGTGCCATTCTTCAAAACAATAATGCTTTGAAATATAAAGACCCTGGTTGTCCTACCATTTCTTGCTTTATTGGAGAACATAAAATTGAAAAAGCTTTACTTGATCTTGGAGCTAGTGTGAATTTACTTCCATATTCAGTCTTCCAAAGTCTTAATCTAGGTGAGTTAAAACCAACCTCTATAACTCTTTTACTTGCCGATAGATCTGTAAAAGTGCCTAGAGGAATAATCGAAGATGTGTTAGTACAAGTCGATAAATTCATTTATCCTGTGGATTTTATTGTCTTGGACACGCAACCTGTTGAAGCATGTAATTCATTTCCTATTATTTTAGGACGTCCGTTTCTTGCAACTTCTAATGCATTGATTAATTGTAGGAATGGACTCATGAAGTTATCTTTTGGAAACATGACATTGGAGATGAATATTTTCAACATTTGCAAGCAACCTGGAGATGATAATGATTTACAAGAAGTAGATCTTATTGAAGAATTAGTTCATGATCAACTTGAATCTACTTTGAGTAAAACTGAGTTGGATGAATCTGAAGATTTGCAAATGATTTATTCTCAGGAAGAAATCACGGATGAAAAAGGCACCAAAAATATTGATGTTGATCTTGTGTCAAAAGAGACAACAGATTTGACATTCGACATCTCACCAATCGATGATTACTTTCCTGAAGAATCCTTACTTTCTCTCAGTTCAATGCCTTGGTTTGCTAAAAATATCAATTTTCTTGCAACAGGAGATTTGCCAGCTCACTGGAGTACCGAAGACAAAGGAAAGTTTTTGAACGAAGTGAAGAACTTTTACTTAGATGACCCTTACTTATTCAAAAATTATCCTGATCAAATATTTCAAAAATGCATTCCCGACAATGAGGTAAGTAATGTCATTAAACTTTGTCATTCTGAAGCATGTGGGAGTCAATTCTCATCAAGAAAGACAACTGCAAAAATCTTACAAAGTGGATTCTATTGGCCTACCATGTTCAAAGACTCACATGCATTCTGTAAGATTTGTGAAAATTGTCAAAAGTTGGGATCTATTTCGAAACGTCACATGATGCCTTTAAATCCTATTCTTGTCATTGAGATCTTTGATTGTTGGGGTATAGATTTCATGGGTCCATTTCCTCCATCATTTGGTTTCTTGTACATATTGGTCGTAGTAGATTATGTTTCAAAATGGATAGAGGCAATTCCAAGTCGAAC
The DNA here is from genome assembly GCA_029228515.1 of Populus alba x Populus x berolinensis. Taxonomy (NCBI): domain Eukaryota; kingdom Viridiplantae; phylum Streptophyta; class Magnoliopsida; order Malpighiales; family Salicaceae; genus Populus; species Populus alba x Populus x berolinensis. The sequence continues at coordinate 16,028,108 of CM055352.1, read as the reverse complement.
CAATGATCACAAAATAGTGATAAAGTTTTTGAAAGAAAACATTTTAAGTCGATTTGGAATCCCTCGAGCCATGATAAGTGACGGTGGAACACACTTTTGCAACAAGCCATTTGAGTCTTTAATGAAGAAATATGGAATCACACATAAAGTTGCCACCCCTTATCACCCTCAGACAAGTGGACAAGTAGAGCTTGCTAATAGGGAGATCAAACAGATCTTGGAGAAAATAGTGAACCCTAATAGGAAAGACTGGTCTTTAAGACTTAATGATGCACTTTGGGCTTATCGAACTGCTTATAAAACATCATTAGGTATGTCACCTTATAGACTAGTCTATGGAAAACCTTGTCACTTGCCTGTGGAAATTGAACATAAAGCTTATTGGGCTATTAAAGCTTTCAATTCAAGCCTTGATGATGCTAGTCAGCTGCGAAAATTGCAAATAAATGAGCTTGAGGAAATAAGAAATGATGCATATGACAATTCAAAAATTCATAAAGCAAGAATTAAAGAGTTTCATGACAAGAAAATACTGAGAAAAACATTCAATGTTGGTCAAAAAGTCTTGCTTTATAATTCTCGACTCCATTTATTTCCTGGAAAACTAAGAACAAGATGGAGCGGTCCTTTTATTGTGAAACATGTGTATCCATATGGGGCCTGTGATATTGAGAATCCAAAGAATGGCAATGTTTTCAAGGTAAATGGGCATCGTTTGAAAGTTTATTTTGACAATTTTTCGGTTGAAAATGACTCTATTGAATTGAGTGATCCTGTATATAAAGATTGATTCTTTTTCTCACATTGTTTTGTGTTTTGTTGTTTTGCTAGTCTCTCTTTCACCCCGGTCAAATGGCGGATAACGGTACTCCGTGACTTAAGTCGGTTCTTTCAGTTTCCCAAATAACTGATATCTGTATATGTTTGTATAATTCTTAGCTCTTTCTTCCTTCTTTGAATCGCTTCTCTAATTCTCTTTTGAAAATGGACACCACTCTTGAAAAGTTGAAAAGGTATTTTCCCGCTTTGCCTCCACATGCGATTAATAAAATTTACCGTGCTAGGTGTGCAAGATTGAGGTTGTTAATGAATCATGGAATTCCTGAAGATATCCGTTGGTTAATTGAAGCAAAGGTTCGATTATCAGGTGAGTCATCCAATTCTTTCATTTCACACATGCCTGGAACAGGTAAAAGCACTTTTGCAAAGAAACGTTGTGCAAAACGACTGAAAGTCTGTCATCGATGTGCCAGATGGACTTGTAATACGACATGTCGTTCTTTAGGAATGGTATCTGTAAACCGTGAAGATAAGATACAATTCATTAAGGATGGCCTGAGTAAGGGGTCTTTAGATAATCTTTTGTTGACCCTTGAGACGCATCCTAGTGGAGATGTGCATCGTGTAATTCATGATTTATGGCCACAATTCCATAAAGAACATGATCGACTTAGTCTTGGGAATCTGACTAAAAAAGACCCTGTTTGCCAGTTTTTAAGAAAACTGGATGGGAAGCCTATCCCCGACCCATAGAGGGCGTTTAAGCCGTTCTTGGACGTAAAACCAAGGGAAGATGTGAGCCACAATCACAACTACCTGTACATACATGCTTTTTCAAAATAAATAATTAATAAAGAGAGAGAGTTTGTGAGACTACAGCTGGCCTACATATAGGTGGTATGATTGCATTTTCACTTTTTCATCTATAAATTCTTCTCTTCCTTCCCTTCATTTCTACTCATCCCATATATTCATCAAATATAGAAGTGTGTAGAAATGGCAGGTTCCTCAAGTCATCATATAAGAAATATTTATGTTTTCGGTGGATCCAGTTCTGGGAAAGAAAAAGAGTTTTTAGAATCAGCAAATCATCTTGGTCGGGTACTAGCTGAGAGAAAGATTCATTTATTGTATGGGGGAGGCAGCCTTGGGTTAATGGGAGGTGTGTCAATGGCTGCATTTTTAGGAGGCAGTCAAGTTTTGGGGGTTGTCCCCAAAGCTTTAGCAACTGGGGATATCATTGGAAAAACAATTGGAGAGGAACTACAGGTCCCAACAATGTCTGACCAACTGAATACCATGTTTAACCATGCTGATGCCTTCATTGCCTTACCAGGTGGTCTGGGCACATTGGAAGAGATCTTTCATATTTCATCTTGGGCCCAACTGCACATTCACCATAAACCTATAGGTTTGTTAAATGTTAATGGTTTTTATGATAAGTTGCTGTCTTTCCTTGATCAAGCTGTGGAACAGGAATTTCTAACATCTTCGGCACGACGAATCATAATCTCTGCTGCTACTGCTGAACAATTGATTGACCAACTACAATCTTTCATCCCTGTCATTGATCCCTGCATGAGTCGTCTAGATTGGTCAACTAAGGAAAGCCGTAAAAAGCTTAGATTAGATTTGAGCCTTCATCTGTGAAACCTTGTGTCTTTTGGTTTTATTAATAGCATATTATTTTGTTTTGTTACTTCTTATGTTTGTTTAAGTGTGTTTCAGGTTTGTCATTGTTCGCTGTTTCAGGTGATGTCTTTTATACTCTATCTTTCTACCTTCGAACATTGAGGACAATGTCTCGTTTTGGTTGGGGGGAGAGGGTAGTAGTTAAAAAAAAAAAAAATACTAACTTGCTAACTGTTTTTGCTATTATTAAAACCATTTGACAAAATTGTTATTAGGATGGCAGAGTATGGAATCAATTTTATTGACTCTAGAGACGCATCTTAGTAAGTTTCATTACCAAGGTCTATCATAATACTTCTTGAAATATTCAGGTTTACAAACTCTCACATTGTTATCACTTGATTTTGCTCCTATACTCATTTAACAAGTATTATTAAACCTTCATTTTCACACACACACTTTAACATATGATTGTGGGTTGCACATTGGATTATTACATTAATTATGTTCTTTTGTTGAAGGTAACAACTAAGGGAAAAGGATAGTATATAATTTGCAAAGAAAAAAAAAAGAGAAAAAAAAAAAAAAAAGAAGATAGTATTGATGATAATAAAACGTGGATAAGTTTGGTTTCGTAGCCTCCCTAACCTAAGCAATTAAGCCCGAAGGGGTGTTTTAACACCTAATACCCTAAAGTCAACTGACTTGGGAGCTATTGGCCCAAAGCTTGTTACATGGGTTAAGGAGAAAAGCTTAAGGGAATCAAACATTGCACTATCTACGTATCAGTATCTGCAACCCGAGTTGTTAAGCTCGTAGGGGTGTCTCAACACCTAATGCCCTAAGACCAACTGGTCTGGGAGTCATTAGCCTAAAACTCGTTACATGGGTTAAAGATACATTGTGTTTTAAGTTGTATGTGTATATAAATAAAAAGAAAATAAAAAGAGAAAAAAAATCCCAACCCAAGGAAGTTCACCTTAAACATTTGAACATAATATTGTTTTCTTCCAACAAAAGCCCCATCATCTATGTTTTCATTGAGCACACAAAAAGAAGGTTTATTAATATCTTGTTTACGAAGTATGAAGCAGGAATATAAATTTAATGAGAGTTTGTTTATCTGGATAGATTAATGGAAGTTGAATGATGAATGCCTTGCTTTGTGGAACTTGCAAATTGTTTCTCTATTTTAACGCTTTAGATTACTAGGGACTAGTAATAAGCTGGTTGGGGGGTGTGATTAGTACTTAAAAGTGCATGTTTATCAAGGTTTTATATCATCATTTTGCACTTGAAGTATCAATAACTCCTTAACTAAAGCATGTTTTATAATAACAAGTTTGATATTATAAGATACCTTAATTTATGGTAAATGCTCATTTTAAATGCAGGACTATCACATAAATAAAAGGATTGATTGCTGAGTTTAAGCATTGAAAGTTAAAGGACAAAGAGATGGCCAAACTTAGAAAAGAGATGTCGGTGCAGTCCAAACCGGAACATTGCTCGGTAATTGGATCATATCTGGAGCTCTAGATTTCGGATTTAGGTCCACTTTATATGGATGGAAAGCTAAGACAAAAGCCTACAACTTTCATGAGGAGCCCAAGATTTGAAAAGGTCGTTTTGAAGTCCAAATTGAAGGAACAACGAAGAAGTCCGAAGCTGTCCTGCAGCCCAGACACTATTTAGTGTTCAGCCCATATCTTGAGTTCTAGAAGTCCAAATGACCTCATCTTTTTTTTGTTGGAAAGCTGAGACAATTTCCTAGAACATTCCTGAGGATTCTGGGCAAATTATGATGTTAGCAATGACGTTTTGTTCAGACAAGAAGATAAGGATTGTCATCAAAGTCAAGATGTGGCCACCCACTCATCAATTAGTCAACAAATCAATAGTTCCAAATTTTGGCCTATAAAAGGAGGCACTTACCATGTATTAAGGCATCTTGGTTTCCAGATCAAGATCATGCTCTTGCTTTCTCTCTTTGTATTGCTTATGTTTTGCTTTCATTAATATCAAGTTTATGCACTTCATTTCCTTTCCTTTACTTAGTTAACTTCTTTCTCATTTATGTTCTTATCTTGTTCATTTATGTTTCTTTCTTTCATTATGTTTAGCTAAGTTAATTATGTCAAGGTGAAAAGGGTACACTAATGGTGTAAGAATAAGTATAATATAAACTTAATATGGACCTTAACGTTGGATACTAACATGTTTTATATTTGTTATCTTGTTCACTTTTAATACTTTGCTTGTTAAATGGTTAATCTAGATTTATGTTGTATAACACTTGGTACAACAAATACTTGGTACTTTCATAGCCCATACTGTATGGTATAACTGACACCTGAGCTATGATTTGTTGTTAACATAAGTTATAATCATGAATGCCTGCCAACATTTACAAGTATTAGCTTTATTCGAATAAGATAACTAATGTAATCATGTTAACAATTTATAATATGATTGGAACCTCCTTTATGTGTGGTTTCCAATTGAGTAATAAAAGTTTATATTATACTTGTTTGAAGTACCATTAGTGGATCCTCTAACCTTGACATTTATTTTTATCGTTGTTTAATCCTTACATCAACTTTACATCTCAAAGCTCTCTTTATTATTACTATTACTATTATTGTTATTATTGTTGTTGTATTGTTATTTATAATTTATACAATTAACCTCTCTGTGGTTCGACCCCGGTCTTGCCGGGTTATTTATTACTTCGACACTCCTGCACTTGGGAGAAGACATCAAGCTTTTGGTCGTGTCATGTAAGAATAAGTATAATATAAACTTAACATGGACCTTAACGTTGGATACTAACATGTTTTATATTTGTTATCTTGTTCACTTTTAATACTTTGCTTGTTAAATGGTTAATCTAGATTTATGTTGTATAACACTTGGTACAACAAATACTTGGTACTTTCATAGCCCATACTGTATGGTATAACCGACACCTGAGCTATGAAAGGGACTTGATTTGTTGTTAACATAAGTTATAATGATGAATGCCTGCCAACATTTACAAGTATTAGCTTTATTCGAATAAGATAACTAATGTAATCATGTTAACAATTTATAATCTGATTGGAACCTCCTTTATGTGTGGTTTCCAATTGAGTAATAAGAGTTTATATTATACTTGTTTGAAGTACCATTAGTGGATCCTCTAACCTTGACATTTGTTTTTATCATTGTTTAATCCTTACGTTAATCTTTCATCTCAAAGTTCTCATTAATTTCTTCATCTTCTGCTTTTATTATTGTTATTATTGTTATTATTATTATTATTATTATTATTTAAATTCTGTAATATATCCTCTTGATCTTTTCATAAACTTAGTATATAGGCTGAAAACCTGTGACCCGATCTTTTGGATCATTCTCAGGTGTAACAACGCCACGTACTGAGTGTTATTGTTGTTACTGTTGTTGTTGTTGTTGTTTTGTTGTCTTGTTATTTATAATTTATACAATTAACCTCTCTGTGGTTCGACCCCGGTCTTGCCGGGTTATTTATTACTTCGACACTCCTGCACTTGGAAAAAGACATCAAGCTTTTGGTCGTGTCAATTGCTTATGTTTTGCTTTCATTAATATCAAGTTTATGCACTTCATTTCCTTTCCTTTACTTAGTTAACTTCTTTCTCATTTATGTTCTTATCTTGTTCATCTATGTTTCTTTCTTTCATTATGTTTAGCTAAGTTAATTATGTCAAGGTGAAAAGGGTACACTAATGGTGTAAGAATAAGTATAATATAAACTTAACATGGACCTTAACGTTGGATACTAACATGTTTTATATTTGTTATCTTGTTCACTTTTAATACTTTGCTTGTTGAATGGTTAATCTAGATTTATGTTGTATAACACTTGGTACAACAAATACTTGGTACTTTCATAGCCCATACTGTATGGTATAACCGACACCTGAGCTATGAAAGGGACTTGATTTGTTGTTAACATAAGTTATAATCATGAATGCCTGCCAACATTTACAAGTATTAGCTTTATTCGAATAAGATAACTAATGTAATCATGTTAACAATTTATAATCTGATTGGAACCTCCTTTATGTGTGGTTTCCAATTGAATAATAAGAGTTTATATTATACTTGTTTGAAGTACCATTAGTGGATCCTCTAACCTTGACATTTGTTTTTATCATTGTTTAATCCTTACGTTAATCTTTCATCTCAAAGTTCTCATTAATTTCTTCATCTTCTGCTTTTATTATTGTTATTATTGTTATTATTATTATTATTATTATTATTTAAATTCTGTAATATATCCTCTTGATCTTTTCATAAACTTAGTATATAGGCTGAAAACCTGTGACCCGATCTTTTGGATCATTCTCAGGTGTAACAACGCCACGTACTGAGTGTTATTGTTGTTATTGTTGTTGTTGTTGTTGTTTTGTTGTCTTGTTATTTATAATTTATACAATTAACCTCTCTGTGGTTCGACCCCGGTCTTGCCGGGTTATTTATTACTTCGACACTCCTGCACTTGGGAAAAGACATCAAGCTTTTGGTCGTGTCAATTGCTTATGTTTTGCTTTCATTAATATCAAGTTTATGCACTTCATTTCCTTTCCTTTACTTAGTTAACTTCTTTCTCATTTATGTTCTTATCTTGTTCATCTATGTTTCTTTCTTTCATTATGTTTAGCTAAGTTAATTATGTCAAGGTGAAAAGGGTACACTAATGGTGTAAGAATAAGTATAATATAAACTTAACATGGACCTTAACGTTGGATACTAACATGTTTTATATTTGTTATCTTGTTCACTTTTAATACTTTGCTTGTTGAATGGTTAATCTAGATTTATGTTGTATAACACTTGGTACAACAAATACTTGGTACTTTCATAGCCCATATTGTATGGTATAACCGACACCTGAGCTATGAAAGGGACTTGATTTGTTGTTAACATAAGTTATAATCATGAATGCCTGCCAACATTTACAAGTATTAGCTTTATTCGAATAAGATAACTAATGTAATCATGTTAACAATTTATAATCTGATTGGAACCTCCTTTATGTGTGGTTTCCAATTGAATAATAAGAGTTTATACTATACTTGTTTGAAGTACCATTAGTGGATCCTCTAACCTTGACATTTGTTTTTATCGTTGTTTAATCCTCACATTAATCTTTCATCTCAAAGTTCTCATTAATTTCTTCATCTTCTTCTTCTTTATTATTGTTGTTGTTATTATTATTATTATTACTATTATTATTATTATCTGTTCATAAACTTAGTATATAGGCTGGAAACCTGTGACCCGATCTTTTAGATCATTCTCAGGTATAACAAAACCACGTACTGAGTATTATTATTATTATTATTATTATTATTATTATTATTATTACTAGTACTACTATTGTTATTATTATTGTTATTGTTGTTATTGTTGTGTTGTTATTTATAATTTATACAATTAACCTCTCTGTGGTTCGACCCTGGTCTTGCCGGGTTATTTATTACTTCGACACTCCTGCACTTGGGAAAAGACATCAAGCTTTTGGTCGTGTCAAGTTTTTGGCGCCGTTGCCGGGGAGGTAAATTCTTGTATAAATTATAATATTTAATTTATTTTCTCTCTTCACTTTTCATTTTATCTAACTTTTGTTTTGTTTCTTTTTCTTCTCTTCTCTTTTCTTCCTTTTATTCTCTTTTTACACGTGCATGCGAGTTTGGTCACGTACATTAAGTGGTCGACTTTGTAGGGTATCCTCATCATTTTCAGAAAATATGGCCGAAGAAGATAATCAATCGCTTCATAATGAGAATAATGAGAATAACCGTATGAGAACACTTAGAGACCACATGAATCCCACAAGAACAAGTGCACCCTCATGCATAGTTTTCCCTCCTGATGCATCTCATTTTAATTTTAAGCCAGGCATTATTCAACTTTTACCATCTTTTCATGGCTTAGACTTAGAAAATCCATACTTGCATTTAAGGGAATTTGAGGAGGTCTGTAATACCTATAATGACTCAAATTGTAGCATTAACACCATTCGATTAAAGCTTTTTCCTTTTTCATTAAAAGATAAAGCTAAAACATGGCTACAAAATTTAAGACCAGGATCTATTCGTGCTTGGGATGAAATGCAACAACAATTTTTAAAGAAGTTTTTTCCATCTCACAGAACAAACTCTTTCAAAAGACAAATCATCACTTTCACTCAAAAACCAGGAGAAACATTTTACCAATGTTGGGATAGGTATCGAGATTTACTTAATACTTGCCCACATCATGGTTTTGAAACATGGAGATTGGTTTCACATTTTTATGAAGGTTTAACACCTAGAGATAGGCAAATGGTTGAATTGATGTGCAATGGAACTTTCGAAGATAAAGACCTTAATGAAGCAATGGAGTACCTATACTTGCTAGCCGAAAATGCTCAAAATTGGGACACCACAGGTACTTATGAGGCACCAAGTAAAACACAACCTCATACATCTAGTGGAGGTATGCACAACCTTAGGGAAGATCATGACCTCCAAGCAAAGTTTGCATCTTTAGCTAGAAAAGTCGAAGCACTTGAATTGAAAAAGAGTGGTCAATTAAAATCTGTTCAAGACATTGTGTGTCAAATCTGTGAAACCAAGGAACACTCAACAAATGATTGTCCAACTTTGCCTTCTTTTAAGGAATGCCTCCATGAACAAGCCCATGCTTTAAACAGTTTCCAAAGACCTAACCATAACCCATACTCCCAAACGTATAACCCTGGTTGGAGAAATCACCCAAATTTCAGTTGGAAGAGTGATAGCAACAATGCACAAACTTCACAGCCACCGTTTCAAGCACACCATAATTTTCAAAATTCTCATGGATATGCACCTCTTTATGCTCCACCTCCTAGAAGAAATTTTGAGGAAACATTGCATTCATTCATTGAAAAGCAGGAGACAATCAACACTCAACTTGCTCAAAGCATGACAGATTTTAAAGATGCTCTTGCAAAATTAACATCTGCTCTCAGTTTCCAAGAGAAAGGTAAGTTTCCATCTCAACCACAACAAAATCCAAAGGGGCAATACAATGCAAATGTAAGTGGTTCTGGAAGCCAACACATGGATTAAGTCAAATCAGTCATCACTCTTCGTAGTGGTAAGGTTATTGAAAAACCCATTCTTGAACCTTGTGAGAAAGATGATGAGTCTATCTCTGAGGGTAAGGAAGGGGTTGAACCTGAACATTGCAAAGAAAAGACTAATTCCCCGCCAGCACTTCCATTTCCTCATGCCATGACCAAACAAAGGAAAGTCAATCACAACCCTGAAATCTTTGAAATTTTCAAACAGGTAAGGATCAATATACCGTTGTTGGATGCTATTAAACAGGTTCCTTCCTATGCTAAATTTTTGAAAGATTTGTGCACTGTGAAGAGAAAACTGAATGTGAAAAAGAAAGCCTTTTTAGCCGAACAAGTAAGTGCCATTCTTCAAAACAATAATGCTTTGAAATATAAAGACCCTGGTTGTCCTACAATTTCTTGCTTTATTGGAGAACATAAAATTGAAAGAGCCTTACTTGATCTTGGAGCTAGTGTGAATTTACTTCCATATTCAGTCTTTCAAAGTCTCAATCTAGGTGAGTTAAAACCAACCTCTATAACTCTTTTACTTGTTGATAGATCTGTAAAAGTACCTAGAGGAATAGTTGAAGATGTGTTAGTACAAGTTGATAAATTCATTTACCCTGTAGATTTTGTTGTCTTGGATACACAACCTGTTGAAGCATGTAATTCAATTCCTGTCATTTTAGGACGTCCATTTCTTGCCACTTCTAATGCATTGATTAATTGTAGGAATGGACTGATGAAGCTATCATTTGGAAACATGACATTGGAGATGAATATTTTCAACATTTACAAGCAACCTGAAGATGATAATGATTTACAGGAAGTGGACTTTATTGAAAAATTAGTTCATGATCAATTTCAAACCACTTCCAGTGAAACTGAGATTGATGAATCTGATGATTTGCAAATGGTCTACTTTCAGGAATCAAAGGCATGCAATTGGAGACCACAAATTGAAGAATTGCCACCACGATCAATTGAGCCCATACCTTCAAGTGTTCAACCACCAAAACCTGAATTGAAGTCGTTACCATTTAATCTCAAATACTCATTTTTGGGAGAAAATGAAACTTTTCCGGTAATAATCTCTTCCAAACTTAATGCACATCAAGAAGGTAAGTTATTACAGATTTTGAAAATGCACAAAAATGCATTAGGATGGACCATAGCTGACATAAAAGGAATTAGCCCTTTGATTTGCACACACAGAATTTATTTGGAGGAAAATGCTAAACCCTCTAGAGAAATGCAACGAAGGCTTAATCCTAATATGAAAGAAGTAGTGAAAAATGAAGTCATTAAGCTTCTAGATAATGGAATCATTTATCCTATTTCTGACAGCAAATGGGTAAGTCCTACCCAAGTTGTACCCAAAAAGTCTGGAGTCACTGTGATAACGAATGAGAAAAATGAGTTAATTCCAACTAGGACTGTTACTGGTTGGCGCATGTGCATTGACTATAGGAAACTTAATTCAATGACTAGAAAAGATCATTTCCCTTTACCTTTCATGGATCAAATCCTAGAAAGAGTTGCAGGTCATGAATTTTATTGTTTCCTAGATGGCTATTCAGGTTACAATCAAATTGAAATTGCATTGGAAGATCAAGAGAAGACTACTTTCACATGTCCATTTGGTACTTTTGCATATCGAAGGATGCCTTTTGGATTATGTAATGCACCAGCCACGTTTCAAAGATGCATGCTTAGCATATTCAGTGATATGGTTGAACGTTTTCTTGAAATTTTTATGGATGATTTTTCTGTTTTTGGTAATTCATTTGATGATTGTTTGACTAACTTAGAAAAGGTTTTGAGCAGGTGTGAAGAGAAGAATCTTGTATTGAATTGGGAAAAATGTCACTTTATGGTAACAAACGGCATTGTACTTGGTCACATTGTTTCATCGAAAGGAATTGAGGTTGACAAATCTAAAATCGAGTTAATTGTCAACTTACCAACACCAAAATCTGTTAAAGATGTTAGATCATTCTTAGGACATGCTGGTTTTTACAGAAGGTTTATCAAAGATTTTAGTGTAATATCTAAGCCCTTGAGTAACCTTCTAACAAATGATAATATTTTTGAATGGACTGAACATTGTGAAGAAGCCTTTGTTAAACTTAAAAACTTGCTTACTTCTGCTCCTGTCATTCAACCTCCTGATTGGTCATTACCTTTTGAAATAATGTGTGACGCTAGTGATTATGCCGTGGGTGCTGTCTTGGGACAAAGAAAAGATAAGAAACCTTATGTGATTTACTATGCAAGTAAAACTTTAAATAGTGCTCAAATGAATTACACCACCACTGAAAAAGAATTACTTGCAGTAGTATTTGCTTGTGATAAATTCAGATCTTATCTTGTTGGCTCACCTGTTGTTGTTTTTAGTGATCATGCAGCATTGAAATATCTTCTTTCTAAGAAAGATTCTAAGGCTAGATTGGTGCGGTGGATTTTGTTACTTCAAGAATTTGATATCACAATCAAAGACAAGAAAGGCACCGAAAATGTTGTTGCAGATCATTTGTCAAGATTGACAACAGATTCGAAATCTGACATCACACCAATCGATGACTACTTTCCCGATGAATCTTTATTTTCCATTTCTACGATGCCTTGGTTTGCTAATATTGTTAATTTTCTTGTTTCAGGACAATTGCCAACTCATTGGAGTACCCAAGACAAAAGAAAGTTCTTGAACGAAGTGAATAACTTTTATTGGGATGACCCTTATTTATTCAAATATTGTCCTGATCAAATATTTCGAAGATGCATTCCTGACAATGAGGTAAGTAGTGTCATTAAATTTTGTCATTCTAAGGCATGTGGGGGTCATTTCTCATCAAGAAAGACAACTGCAAAAATCTTACAAAGTGGATTTTATTGGCCCACCATGTTCAAATACTCACATGCATTCTGCAAGACTTGTGAAAATTGTCAAAAGTTGGGATCTATTTCAAAACGTCACATGATGCCTTTAAATCCTATTCTTGTCATTGAGATCTTTGACTGTTGGGGTATAGATTTCATGGGTCCATTTCCTTCATCATTTGGTTTCGTGTACATATTAGTCGCAGTAGATTATGTTTCAAAATGGACAGAGGCAATTCCAAGTCGAAACAATGATCACAAAACAGTGATAAAGTTTTTAAAAGACAATATTTTGAGTCGATTTGGAATTCCTCGAGCCATAATAAGTGTTGGTGGAACACATTTTTGCAACAAGTCATTTGCTTCTTTAATGAAGAAATATGGAATCACACACAAAGTTGCCACCCCTTATCACCCTCAGACAAGTGGACAAGTAGAGCTTGCTAATAGGGAGATCAAACAGATCTTGGAGAAAACGGTGAACCCTAATCGAAAAGACTGGTCTTTAAGACTTAATGATGCACTTTGGGCTTATCGAACTGCATATAAAACATCATTAGGTATGTCACCTTATAGACTAGTCTATGGAAAACCTTGTCACTTGCCGGTGGAAATTGAACATAAAGCTTATTGGGCTATTAAAGCTTTCAATTCAAACATTGATGATGCTAGTCAGCTGCGAAAATTGCAAATAAATGAGCTTGAGGAAATTAGAAATGATGCATATGACAATTCAAGAATTCATAAAGCAAGACTCAAAGAGTTTCATGACAAGAAAATACTGAGAAAAACATTCAATGTTGGTCAAAAAGTCTTGCTTTATAATTCTCGACTCCATTTATTTCCTGGAAAACTAAGATCAAGATGGAGCGGTCCTTTTATTGTGAAACATGTGTATCCATATGGGGCCTGTGATATTGAGAATCCAAAGAATGGCAATGTTTTCAAGGTAAATGGGCATCGTTTGAAAGTTTATTTTGACAATTTTTCAGTTGAAAATGACTCTACTGAATTGAGTGATCCTGTATATAAAGATTGATTCTTTTTCTCACATTGTTTTGTGTTTGTTTTGGTGTATCTTTTGTTTTGCTAGTTTCTCTCACCCCGGTCAAATGGCGGATAACGGTACTCCGTGACTCTTAAGTCGGTTCTTTCAGTTTCCCATGATAACTGATATCTGTGTATATAATTATGCAATTCTCTGCTCTTTCTTCTTTCTTTGAATCTCCCATCCAATTCTCATTTAAAAATGGACAGCACTCTTGAAAAGTTGAAAAGGCATTTTCCCGCTCTGCCTCAGAATGCGATTACAAAAATTTACCGTGCTAGGTGTGAAAGATTACGGTTGTTAATGAATCATGGAATTCCTGAAGATATTCGCTGGCTAATTGAAGCAAAGGTCCGATTATCAGGTGAGTCCTCCAATTCTTTCATTTCACACATGCCTGGAACAGGTGAAAGCACTTTTGCAAAGAAACGTCGTGCAAAACGACTGAAAGTCTGTCACAGATGTGCCAGATGGACTTGTAATGCGACATGTCATTCTTTAGGAATGGTATCTGTAAACCGTGAAGATAAAATACAATTCATTAAGGATGGCCTGAGTAAGGGGTCTTTAGGTAATCTTTTATTGACCCTTGAGACGCATCCTAGTGGAGATGTGCATCGTGTAATTCATGATTTATGGCCACAATTCCATAAAGAACATGATCGACTTAGTCTTGGGAATCTGACTAAAAAAGACCCTGTTTGCCAGTTTTTAAGAAAACTGGATGGGAAGCCTATCCCCGACCCATAGAGGGCGTTTAAGCCGTTCTTGGACGTAAAACCAAGGGAAGATGTGAGCCACAATCACAACTACCTGTACATACATGCTTTGTCAAAATAAATAAATAAAGAGAGAGAGTGTGAGACGACAGCTGGCCTACATATAGGTGGTATGATTGCATTTTCATTTTTTCATCTATAAATTCTTCTCTTCCTTCCCTTCATTTCTACTCATCCCATACATTCATCAAATATAAAAGTGTGTAGAAATGGCAGGTTCCTCAAGTCATCACATAAAAAATATTTGTGTTTTCGGTGGATCCATTCCTGGGAAAGAAAAAGAGTTTTTAGAATCAGCAAATCATCTTGGTCAGGTACTAGCTGAGAGAAAGATTCATTTAGTGTATGGGGGAGGTAGCCTTGGGTTAATGGGAGGTGTGTCAATGGCTGCATTTTTGGGAGGCAGTCAAGTTTTGGGGGTTGTCCCCAAAGCTTTAGCACACGGGGACATCATTGGAAAAACAATTGGAGAGGAACTACAGGTCCCAACAATGTCTGACCGACTGACTACCATGTGTAACCATGCTGATGCCTTCATTGCCTTACCAGGTGGTCTGGGCACATTGGAAGAGATCTTTCATATTTCATCTTGGGCCCAACTGCACATTCACCATAAACCTATAGGTTTGTTAAATGTTAATGGTTTTTATGATAAGTTGCTATCTTTCCTTGATCAAGCTGTGGAACAGGAATTTCTAACATCTTCGGCACGACAAATCATAATCTCTGCTGCTACTGCTGAACAATTGATTGACCAACTACAATCTTTCATCCCTGTCATTGATCCTTGCATGAGTCGCCTAGATTGGTCAGCTAAGGAAAGCCGTAAAAAGCTTAGATTAGATTTGAGCCTTCATCTGTGAAACCTTGTGTCTTTTGTGTTATTAATAGTATATTATTTTGTTTTGTTACTTCTTATATTTGTTTAAGTGTGTTTCAGGTTTGTCATTGTTCACTGTTTCAGGTGATGTCTTTTATACTCTATCTTTCTACCTTAGGACATTGAGGACAATGTCTCGTTTTGGTTGGGGGGAGAGGGTAGTAGTTTAAAAAAAAAAAAAAAAAAAACTAACCAACTAACTGTTGTTGTTTTTAAAAAACCATTTGGCAAAACTGTTATTACTAGGATGGCAGAGTAAAGAGGAATTATTCTTGAGACGCATCGTAGTAAAAAAAATTTCTAATGGTTATTTGCAATATTCATAACAAGGCCTATTAGAATACTTCTTGAAATATTCAGGTTTACAAACTCTCGCATTGTTATCACTTGATTCTGCTTATATACTCATTTAACAAGTATTATTAAACCTTCATTTTCACACAAAATTTCGATTCAAAGCGTTTGGCTGTTTGCGGAAGAAGTCTCAAGTAGAACAAGTAGCAGAAGCATACATGCTCAAGAGGGATCACCCGAAATTCAAAGGCAACTGAATTTCGGCAACCGGGGCATCGAAGTCGGAATGCCGCGAAACTCACCGATTCAAAGCGTTCGGCCGTTTGCGGAAGAAGTCTCAAGTAGAACAAGTAGCAGAAGCATACATGCTCAAGAGGGATCACCCGGAATTCAAAGGCAACTGAATTTCGGCAACCGGGGAATCGAAGTCCGAATGCCGCGAAACTCACCGATTCAAAGCGTTTGGCCGTTTGCGGAAGAAGTCTCAAGTAGAACAAGTAGCAGAAGCATACATGCTCAAGAGGGATCACCCGAAATTCAAAGGCAACTGAATTTCGGCAACCGGGGAATCGAAGTCGGAATGCCGCGAAACTCACGTAGTCAAAGCGTTTCACCGTTTGCGGAAAGAAGGCTGATGTAGAACAAGTAGCAGAAGCATACATGCTCAAGAGGGATCACCCGAAATTCAAAGGCAACTGAATTTCGGCAACCGGGGCATCGAAGTCGGAATGCCGCGAAACTCACCGATTCAAAGCGTTTCGCCGTTTGCGGAAGAAGTCTCAAGTAGAACAAGTAGCAGAAGCATACATGCTCAAGAGGGATCACCCGGAATTCAAAGGCAACTGAATTTCGGCAACCGGGGAATCGAAGTCGGAATGCCGCGAAACTCACCGATTCAAAGCGTTTGGCCGTTTGCGGAAGAAGTCTCAAGTAGAACAAGTAGCAGAAGCATACATGCTCAAGAGGGATCACCCGAAATTCAAAGGCAACTGAATTTCGGCAACCGGGGAATCGAAGGTGGAATGCCGCGAAACTCACGTAGTCAAAGCGTTTCACCGTTTGCGGAAAGAAGGCTGATGTAGAACAAGTAGCAGAAGCATACATGCTCAAGAGGGATCACCCGAAATTCAAAGGCAACTGAATTTCGGCAACCGGGGAATCGAAGGTGGAATGCCGCGAAACTCACGTAGTCAAAGCGTTTCACCGTTTGCGGAAAGAAGGCTGATGTAGAACAAGTAGCAGAAGCATACATGCTCAAGAGGGATCACCCGAAATTCAAAGGCAACTGAATTTCGGCAACCGGGGCATCGAAGTCGGAATGCCGCGAAACTCACCGATTCAAAGCGTTTGGCCGTTTGCGGAAGAAGTCTCAAGTAGAACAAGTAGCAGAAGCATACATGCTCAAGAGGGATCACCCGAAATTCAAAGGCAACTGAATTTCGGCAACCGGGGAATCGAAGTCGGAATGCCGCGAAACTCACTTAGTCAAAGCGTTTCGCCGTTTGCGGAAAGAAGGCTGATGTAGAACAAGTAGCAGAAGCATACATGCTCAAGAGGGATCACCCGAAATTCAAAGGCAACTGAATTTCGGCAACCGGGGAATCGAAGGTGGAATGCCGCGAAACTCACCGAGTCAAAGCGTTTCGCCGTTTGCGGAAAGAAGGCTGATGTAGAACAAGTAGCAGAAGCATACATGCTCAAGAGGGATCACCCGAAATTCAAAGGCAACTGAATTTCGGCAACCGGGGCATCGAAGTCGGAATGCCGCGAAACTCACCGATTCAAAGCGTTTGGCCGTTTGCGGAAGAAGTCTCAAGTAGAACAAGTAGCAGAAGCATACATGCTCAAGAGGGATCACCCGAAATTCAAAGGCAACTGAATTTCGGCAACCGGGGAATCGAAGTCGGAATGCCGCGAAACTCACCGATTCAAAGCGTTTCGCCGTTTGCGGAAGAAGGCTGATGTAGAACAAGTAGCAGAAGCATACATGCTCAAGAGGGATCACCCGAAATTCAAAGGCAACTGAATTTCGGCAACCGGGGCATCGAAGTCGGAATGCCGCGAAACTCACCGATTCAAAGCGTTTCGCCGTTTGCGGAAGAAGTCTCAAGTAGAACAAGTAGCAGAAGCATACATGCTCAAGAGGGATCACCCGAAATTCAAAGGCAACTGAATTTCGGCAACCGGGGAATCGAAGTCGGAATGCCGCGAAACTCACCGATTCAAAGCGTTTGGCCGTTTGCGGAAGAAGTCTGATGTAGAACAAGTAGCAGAAGCATACATGCTCAAGAGGGATCACCCGAAATTCAAAGGCAACTGAATTTCGGCAACCGGGGAATCGAAGTCGGAATGCCGCGAAACTCACGTAGTCAAAGCGTTTCGCCGTTTGCGGAAAGAAGGCTGATGTAGAACAAGTAGCAGAAGCATACATGCTCAAGAGGGATCACCCGAAATTCAAAGGCAACTGAATTTCGGCAACCGGGGAATCGAAGTCGGAATGCCGCGAAACTCACCGATTCAAAGCGTTTCGCCGTTTGCGGAAGAAGTCTGATGTAGAACAAGTAGCAGAAGCATACATGCTCAAGAGGGATCACCCGAAATTCAAAGGCAACTGAATTTCGGCAACCGGGGAATCGAAGTCGGAATGCCGCGAAACTCACCGATTCAAAGCGTTTCGCCGTTTGCGGAAGAAGTCTCATGTAGAACAAGTAGCAGAAGCATACATGCTCAAGAGGGATCACCCGAAATTCAAAGGCAACTGAATTTCGGCAACCGGGGAATCGAAGTCGGAATGCCGCGAAACTCACCGATTCAAAGCGTTTCGCCGTTTGCGGAAGAAGTCTCAAGTAGAACAAGTAGCAGAAGCATACATGCTCAAGAGGGATCACCCGAAATTCAAAGGCAACTGAATTTCGGCAACCGGGGAATCGAAGTCGGAATGCCGCGAAACTCACGTAGTCAAAGCGTTTCGCCGTTTGCGGAAAGAAGGCTGATGTAGAACAAGTAGCAGAAGCATACATGCTCAAGAGGGATCACCCGAAATTCAAAGGCAACTGAATTTCGGCAACCGGGGAATCGAAGTCGGAATGCCGCGAAACTCACCGAGTCAAAGCGTTTCGCCGTTTGCGGAAAGAAGGCTGATGTAGAACAAGTAGCAGAAGCATACATGCTCAAGAGGGATCACCCGAAATTCAAAGGCAACTGAATTTCGGCAACCGGGGAATCGAAGTCGGAATGCCGCGAAACTCACCGATTCAAAGCGTTTCGCCGTTTGCGGAAGAAGTCTCAAGTAGAACAAGTAGCAGAAGCATACATGCTCAAGAGGGATCACCCGAAATTCAAAGGCAACTGAATTTCGGCAACCGGGGAATCGAAGTCGGAATGCCGCGAAACTCACGTAGTCAAAGCGTTTCGCCGTTTGCGGAAAGAAGGCTGATGTAGAACAAGTAGCAGAAGCATACATGCTCAAGAGGGATCACCCGAAATTCAAAGGCAACTGAATTTCGGCAACCGGGGAATCGAAGTCGGAATGCCGCGAAACTCACCGATTCAAAGCGTTTCGCCGTTTGCGGAAGAAGTCTCAAGTAGAACAAGTAGCAGAAGCATACATGCTCAAGAGGGATCACCCGAAATTCAAAGGCAACTGAATTTCGGCAACCGGGGAATCGAAGTCGGAATGCCGCGAAACTCACCGATTCAAAGCGTTTCGCCGTTTGCGGAAGAAGTCTCAAGTAGAACAAGTAGCAGAAGCATACATGCTCAAGAGGGATCACCCGAAATTCAAAGGCAACTGAATTTCGGCAACCGGGGAATCGAAGTCGGAATGCCGCGAAACTCACCGATTCAAAGCGTTTGGCCGTTTGCGGAAGAAGGCTGATGTAGAACAAGTAGCAGAAGCATACATGCTCAAGAGGGATCACCCGAAATTCAAAGGCAACTGAATTTCGGCAACCGGGGAATCGAAGTCGGAATGCCGCGAAACTCACTGAGTCAAAGCGTTTCGCCGTTTGCGGAAGAAGGCTGATGTAGAACAAGTAGCAGAAGCATACATGCACAACAGGTATCACCCGAAATTCAAAGGCAACTGAATTTCGGCAACCGGGGAATCGAAGTCGGAATGCCGCGAAACTCACCGATTCAAAGCGTTTCGCCGTTTGCGGGAAGAAGTCTGATGTAGAACAAGTAGCAGAAGCATACATGCTCAAGAGGGATCACCCGAAATTCAAAGGCAACTGAATTTCGGCAACCGGGGAATCGAAGTCGGAATGCCGCGAAACTCACCGAGTCAAAGCGTTTCGCCGTTTGCGGAAAGAAGGCTGATGTAGAACAAGTAGCAGAAGCATACATGCTCAAGAGGGATCACCCGAAATTCAAAGGCAACTGAATTTCGGCAACCGGGGAATCGAAGTCGGAATGCCGCGAAACTCACCGATTCAAAGCGTTTGGCCGTTTGCGGAAGAAGTCTCAAGTAGAACAAGTAGCAGAAGCATACATGCTCAAGAGGGATCACCCGAAATTCAAAGGCAACTGAATTTCGGCAACCGGGGAATCGAAGTCGGAATGCCGCGAAACTCACCGATTCAAAGCGTTTCGCCGTTTGCGGAAAGAAGGCTGATGTAGAACAAGTAGCAGAAGCATACATGCTCAAGAGGGATCACCCGAAATTCAAAGGCAACTGAATTTCGGCAACCGGGGAATCGAAGTCGGAATGCCGCGAAACTCACCGAGTCAAAGCGTTTCGCCGTTTGCGGAAAGAAGGCTGATGTAGAACAAGTAGCAGAAGCATACATGCTCAAGAGGGATCACCCGAAATTCAAAGGCAACTGAATTTCGGCAACCGGGGAATCGAAGTCGGAATGCCGCGAAACTCACCGATTCAAAGCGTTTCGCCGTTTGCGGAAAGAAGGCTGATGTAGAACAAGTAGCAGAAGCATACATGCTCAAGAGGGATCACCCGAAATTCAAAGGCAACTGAATTTCGGCAACCGGGGAATCGAAGTCGGAATGCCGCGAAACTCACCGAGTCAAAGCGTTTCGCCGTTTGCGGAAGAAGGCTGATGTAGAACAAGTAGCAGAAGCATACATGCTCAAGAGGGATCACCCGAAATTCAAAGGCAACTGAATTTCGGCAACCGGGGAATCGAAGTCGGAATGCCGCGAAACTCACCGAGTCAAAGCGTTTCGCCGTTTGCGGAAAGAAGGCTGATGTAGAACAAGTAGCAGAAGCATACATGCTCAAGAGGGATCACCCGAAATTCAAAGGCAACTGAATTTCGGCAACCGGGGAATCGAAGTCGGAATGCCGCGAAACTCACCGATTCAAAGCGTTTGGCCGTTTGCGGAAAGAAGGCTGATGTAGAACAAGTAGCAGAAGCATACATGCTCAAGAGGGATCACCCGAAATTCAAAGGCAACTGAATTTCGGCAACCGGGGCATCGAAGTCGGAATGCCGCGAAACTCACGGATTCAAAGCGTTTCACCGTTTGCGGAAAGAAGGCTGATGTAGAACAAGTTGCAGAAGCATACATGCTCAAGAGGGATCACCCGAAATTCAAAAGCAACTGAATTTCAGCAACCGGGGAATCGAAGTCGGAATGCCGCGAAACTCACGGATTCAAAGCGTTTCACCGTTTGCGGAAGAAGTCTGATGTAGAACAAGTAGCAGAAGCATACATGCTCAAGAGGGATCACCCGAAATTCAAAGGCAACTGAATTTCGGCAACCGGGGAATCGAAGTCGGAATGCCGCGAAACTCACGTAGTCAAAGCGTTTCACCGTTTGCGGAAAGAAGGCTGATGTAGAACAAGTAGCAGAAGCATACATGCTCAAGAGGGATCACCCGAAATTCAAAGGCAACTGAATTTCGGCAACCGGGGAATCGAAGTCGGAATGCCGCGAAACTCACGTAGTCAAAGCGTTTCGCCGTTTGCGGAAGAAGGCTGATGTAGAACAAGTAGCAGAAGCATACATGCTCAAGAGGGATCACCCGAAATTCAAAGGCAACTGAATTTCGGCAACCGGGGAATCGAAGTCGGAATGCCGCGAAACTCACTTAGTCAAAGCGTTTCGCCGTTTGCGGAAAGAAGGCTGATGTAGAACAAGTAGCAGAAGCATACATGCTCAAGAGGGATCACCCGAAATTCAAAGGCAACTGAATTTCGGCAACCGGGGAATCGAAGTCGGAATGCCGCGAAACTCACCGAGTCAAAGCGTTTCGCCGTTTGCGGAAAGAAGGCTGATGTAGAACAAGTAGCAGAAGCATACATGCTCAAGAGGGATCACCCGAAATTCAAAGGCAACTGAATTTCGGCAACCGGGGAATCGAAGTCGGAATGCCGCGAAACTCACTTAGTCAAAGCGTTTCGCCGTTTGCGGAAAGAAGGCTGATGTAGAACAAGTAGCAGAAGCATACATGCTCAAGAGGGATCACCCGAAATTCAAAGGCAACTGAATATCGGCAACCGGGGAATCGAAGGTGGAATGCCGCGAAACAGCCCGGGTCAAAGCGTTTGGCCGTTTGCGGAAAGAAGGCTGATGTAGAACAAGTAGCAGAAGCATACATGCTCAAGAGGGATCACCCGAAATTCAAAGGCAACTGAATTTCGGCAACCGGGGCATCGAAGTCAAAATGCCGCGAAACTCACCGATTCAAAGCGTTTGGCCGTTTGCGGAAGAAGTCTCAAGGAGAACAAGTAGCAGAAGCATACATGCTCAAGAGGGATCACCCGGGATTTCAAAGGCAACTGAATTTCGGAAAACCGGGGAATCCGAAGTCGGAATGCCGCGAAACTCACTGTAGTCAAAAGCGTTTCACGTTTGCGGAATGAAGGCTGATGTAGAACAAGTAGAAGAAGGAATTACATGCTTAAGTGGGATTTCCCGAAATTCAAAGGCAACTGAATTTCGGCAACCGGGGCATCGAAGTCGGAATGCCGCGAAACTCACCGAGTCAAAGCGTTTCGCCGTTTGCGGAAGAAGTCTGATGTAGAACAAGTAGCAGAAGCATACATGCTCAAGAGGGATCACCCGAAATTCAAAGGCAACTGAATTTCGGCAACCGGGGCATCGAAGTCGGAATGCCGCGAAACTCACCGAGTCAAAGCGTTTCGCCGTTTGCGGAAGAAGTCTGATGTAGAACAAGTAGCAGAAGCATACATGCTCAAGAGGGATCACCCGAAATTCAAAGGCAACTGAATTTCGGCAACCGGGGAATCGAAGTCGGAATGCCGCGAAACTCACGAGTCAAAGCGTTTCGCCGTTTGCGGAAAGAAGTCTGATGTAGAACAAGTAGCAGAAGCATACATGCTCAAGAGGGATCACCCGAAATTCAAAGGCAACTGAATTTCGGCAACCGGGGCATCGAAGTCGGAATGCCGCGAAACTCACCGAGTCAAAGCGTTTCGCCGTTTGCGGAAGAAGTCTGATGTAGAACAAGTAGCAGAAGCATACATGCTCAAGAGGGATCACCCGAAATTCAAAGGCAACTGAATTTCGGCAACCGGGGCATCGAAGTCGGAATGCCGCGAAACTCACCGAGTCAAAGCGTTTCGCCGTTTGCGGAAGAAGTCTGATGTAGAACAAGTAGCAGAAGCATACATGCTCAAGAGGGATCACCCGAAATTCAAAGGCAACTGAATTTCGGCAACCGGGGAATCGAAGTCGGAATGCCGCGAAACTCACCGAGTCAAAGCGTTTCGCCGTTTGCGGAAAGAAGTCTGATGTAGAACAAGTAGCAGAAGCATACATGCTCAAGAGGGATCACCCGAAATTCAAAGGCAACTGAATTTCGGCAACCGGGGCATCGAAGTCGGAATGCCGCGAAACTCACCGAGTCAAAGCGTTTCGCCGTTTGCGGAAGAAGTCTGATGTAGAACAAGTAGCAGAAGCATACATGCTCAAGAGGGATCACCCGAAATTCAAAGGCAACTGAATTTCGGCAACCGGGGCATCGAAGTCGGAATGCCGCGAAACTCACCGAGTCAAAGCGTTTCGCCGTTTGCGGAAAGAAGTCTGATGTAGAACAAGTAGCAGAAGCATACATGCTCAAGAGGGATCACCCGAAATTCAAAGGCAACTGAATTTCGGCAACCGGGGCATCGAAGTCGGAATGCCGCGAAACTCACCGAGTCAAAGCGTTTCGCCGTTTGCGGAAGAAGTCTGATGTAGAACAAGTAGCAGAAGCATACATGCTCAAGAGGGATCACCCGAAATTCAAAGGCAACTGAATTTCGGCAACCGGGGCATCGAAGTCGGAATGCCGCGAAACTCACCGAGTCAAAGCGTTTCGCCGTTTGCGGAAGAAGTCTGATGTAGAACAAGTAGCAGAAGCATACATGCTCAAGAGGGATCACCCGAAATTCAAAGGCAACTGAATTTCGGCAACCGGGGCATCGAAGTCGGAATGCCGCGAAACTCACCGAGTCAAAGCGTTTCGCCGTTTGCGGAAGAAGTCTGATGTAGAACAAGTAGCAGAAGCATACATGCTCAAGAGGGATCACCCGAAATTCAAAGGCAACTGAATTTCGGCAACCGGGGCATCGAAGTCGGAATGCCGCGAAACTCACCGAGTCAAAGCGTTTCGCCGTTTGCGGAAGAAGTCTGATGTAGAACAAGTAGCAGAAGCATACATGCTCAAGAGGGATCACCCGAAATTCAAAGGCAACTGAATTTCGGCAACCGGGGCATCGAAGTCGGAATGCCGCGAAACTCACCGAGTCAAAGCGTTTCGCCGTTTGCGGAAGAAGTCTGATGTAGAACAAGTAGCAGAAGCATACATGCTCAAGAGGGATCACCCGAAATTCAAAGGCAACTGAATTTCGGCAACCGGGGCATCGAAGTCGGAATGCCGCGAAACTCACCGAGTCAAAGCGTTTCGCCGTTTGCGGAAGAAGTCTGATGTAGAACAAGTAGCAGAAGCATACATGCTCAAGAGGGATCACCCGAAATTCAAAGGCAACTGAATTTCGGCAACCGGGGCATCGAAGTCGGAATGCCGCGAAACTCACCGAGTCAAAGCGTTTCGCCGTTTGCGGAAGAAGTCTGATGTAGAACAAGTAGCAGAAGCATACATGCTCAAGAGGGATCACCCGAAATTCAAAGGCAACTGAATTTCGGCAACCGGGGCATCGAAGTCGGAATGCCGCGAAACTCACCGAGTCAAAGCGTTTCGCCGTTTGCGGAAAGAAGTCTGATGTAGAACAAGTAGCAGAAGCATACATGCTCAAGAGGGATCACCCGAAATTCAAAGGCAACTGAATTTCGGCAACCGGGGCATCGAAGTCGGAATGCCGCGAAACTCACCGAGTCAAAGCGTTTCGCCGTTTGCGGAAGAAGTCTGATGTAGAACAAGTAGCAGAAGCATACATGCTCAAGAGGGATCACCCGAAATTCAAAGGCAACTGAATTTCGGCAACCGGGGCATCGAAGTCGGAATGCCGCGAAACTCACCGAGTCAAAGCGTTTCGTTTCGCCGTTTGCGGAAGAAGTCTGATGTAGAACAAGTAGCAGAAGCATACATGCTCAAGAGGGATCACCCGAAATTCAAAGGCAACTGAATTTCGGCAACCGGGGCATCGAAGTCGGAATGCCGCGAAACTCACGAGTCAAAGCGTTTCGCCGTTTGCGGAAGAAGTCTGATGTAGAACAAGTAGCAGAAGCATACATGCTCAAGAGGGATCACCCGAAATTCAAAGGCAACTGAATTTCGGCAACCGGGGCATCGAAGTCGGAATGCCGCGAAACTCACCGAGTCAAAGCGTTTCGCCGTTTGCGGAAGAAGTCTGATGTAGAACAAGTAGCAGAAGCATACATGCTCAAGAGGGATCACCCGAAATTCAAAGGCAACTGAATTTCGGCAACCGGGGCATCGAAGTCGGAATGCCGCGAAACTCACCGAGTCAAAGCGTTTCGCCGTTTGCGGAAGAAGTCTGATGTAGAACAAGTAGCAGAAGCATACATGCTCAAGAGGGATCACCCGAAATTCAAAGGCAACTGAATTTCGGCAACCGGGGCATCGAAGTCGGAATGCCGCGAAACTCACCGAGTCAAAGCGTTTCGCCGTTTGCGGAAGAAGTCTGATGTAGAACAAGTAGCAGAAGCATACATGCTCAAGAGGGATCACCCGAAATTCAAAGGCAACTGAATTTCGGCAACCGGGGCATCGAAGTCGGAATGCCGCGAAACTCACCGAGTCAAAGCGTTTCGCCGTTTGCGGAAGAAGTCTGATGTAGAACAAGTAGCAGAAGCATACATGCTCAAGAGGGATCACCCGAAATTCAAAGGCAACTGAATTTCGGCAACCGGGGCATCGAAGTCGGAATGCCGCGAAACTCACCGAGTCAAAGCGTTTCGCCGTTTGCGGAAGAAGTCTGATGTAGAACAAGTAGCAGAAGCATACATGCTCAAGAGGGATCACCCGAAATTCAAAGGCAACTGAATTTCGGCAACCGGGGCATCGAAGTCGGAATGCCGCGAAACTCACCGAGTCAAAGCGTTTCGCCGTTTGCGGAAGAAGTCTGATGTAGAACAAGTAGCAGAAGCATACATGCTCAAGAGGGATCACCCGAAATTCAAAGGCAACTGAATTTCGGCAACCGGGGCATCGAAGTCGGAATGCCGCGAAACTCACCGAGTCAAAGCGTTTCGCCGTTTGCGGAAGAAGTCTGATGTAGAACAAGTAGCAGAAGCATACATGCTCAAGAGGGATCACCCGAAATTCAAAGGCAACTGAATTTCGGCAACCGGGGCATCGAAGTCGGAATGCCGCGAAACTCACCGAGTCAAAGCGTTTCGCCGTTTGCGGAAGAAGTCTGATGTAGAACAAGTAGCAGAAGCATACATGCTCAAGAGGGATCACCCGAAATTCAAAGGCAACTGAATTTCGGCAACCGGGGCATCGAAGTCGGAATGCCGCGAAACTCACCGAGTCAAAGCGTTTCGCCGTTTGCGGAAGAAGTCTGATGTAGAACAAGTAGCAGAAGCATACATGCTCAAGAGGGATCACCCGAAATTCAAAGGCAACTGAATTTCGGCAACCGGGGCATCGAAGTCGGAATGCCGCGAAACTCACCGAGTCAAAGCGTTTCGCCGTTTGCGGAAGAAGTCTGATGTAGAACAAGTAGCAGAAGCATACATGCTCAAGAGGGATCACCCGAAATTCAAAGGCAACTGAATTTCGGCAACCGGGGCATCGAAGTCGGAATGCCGCGAAACTCACCGAGTCAAAGCGTTTCGCCGTTTGCGGAAGAAGTCTGATGTAGAACAAGTAGCAGAAGCATACATGCTCAAGAGGGATCACCCGAAATTCAAAGGCAACTGAATTTCGGCAACCGGGGCATCGAAGTCGGAATGCCGCGAAACTCACCGAGTCAAAGCGTTTCGCCGTTTGCGGAAGAAGTCTGATGTAGAACAAGTAGCAGAAGCATACATGCTCAAGAGGGATCACCCGAAATTCAAAGGCAACTGAATTTCGGCAACCGGGGCATCGAAGTCGGAATGCCGCGAAACTCACCGAGTCAAAGCGTTTCGCCGTTTGCGGAAGAAGTCTGATGTAGAACAAGTAGCAGAAGCATACATGCTCAAGAGGGATCACCCGAAATTCAAAGGCAACTGAATTTCGGCAACCGGGGCATCGAAGTCGGAATGCCGCGAAACTCACCGAGTCAAAGCGTTTCGCCGTTTGCGGAAGAAGTCTGATGTAGAACAAGTAGCAGAAGCATACATGCTCAAGAGGGATCACCCGAAATTCAAAGGCAACTGAATTTCGGCAACCGGGGCATCGAAGTCGGAATGCCGCGAAACTCACCGAGTCAAAGCGTTTCGCCGTTTGCGGAAGAAGTCTGATGTAGAACAAGTAGCAGAAGCATACATGCTCAAGAGGGATCACCCGAAATTCAAAGGCAACTGAATTTCGGCAACCGGGGCATCGAAGTCGGAATGCCGCGAAACTCACCGAGTCAAAGCGTTTCGCCGTTTGCGGAAGAAGTCTGATGTAGAACAAGTAGCAGAAGCATACATGCTCAAGAGGGATCACCCGAAATTCAAAGGCAACTGAATTTCGGCAACCGGGGCATCGAAGTCGGAATGCCGCGAAACTCACCGAGTCAAAGCGTTTCGCCGTTTGCGGAAGAAGTCTGATGTAGAACAAGTAGCAGAAGCATACATGCTCAAGAGGGATCACCCGAAATTCAAAGGCAACTGAATTTCGGCAACCGGGGCATCGAAGTCGGAATGCCGCGAAACTCACCGAGTCAAAGCGTTTCGCCGTTTGCGGAAGAAGTCTGATGTAGAACAAGTAGCAGAAGCATACATGCTCAAGAGGGATCACCCGAAATTCAAAGGCAACTGAATTTCGGCAACCGGGGCATCGAAGTCGGAATGCCGCGAAACTCACCGAGTCAAAGCGTTTCGCCGTTTGCGGAAGAAGTCTGATGTAGAACAAGTAGCAGAAGCATACATGCTCAAGAGGGATCACCCGAAATTCAAAGGCAACTGAATTTCGGCAACCGGGGCATCGAAGTCGGAATGCCGCGAAACTCACCGAGTCAAAGCGTTTCGCCGTTTGCGGAAGAAGTCTGATGTAGAACAAGTAGCAGAAGCATACATGCTCAAGAGGGATCACCCGAAATTCAAAGGCAACTGAATTTCGGCAACCGGGGCATCGAAGTCGGAATGCCGCGAAACTCACCGAGTCAAAGCGTTTCGCCGTTTGCGGAAGAAGTCTGATGTAGAACAAGTAGCAGAAGCATACATGCTCAAGAGGGATCACCCGAAATTCAAAGGCAACTGAATTTCGGCAACCGGGGCATCGAAGTCGGAATGCCGCGAAACTCACCGAGTCAAAGCGTTTCGCCGTTTGCGGAAGAAGTCTGATGTAGAACAAGTAGCAGAAGCATACATGCTCAAGAGGGATCACCCGAAATTCAAAGGCAACTGAATTTCGGCAACCGGGGCATCGAAGTCGGAATGCCGCGAAACTCACCGAGTCAAAGCGTTTCGCCGTTTGCGGAAAGAAGTCTGATGTAGAACAAGTAGCAGAAGCATACATGCTCAAGAGGGATCACCCGAAATTCAAAGGCAACTGAATTTCGGCAACCGGGGCATCGAAGTCGGAATGCCGCGAAACTCACCGAGTCAAAGCGTTTCGCCGTTTGCGGAAGAAGTCTGATGTAGAACAAGTAGCAGAAGCATACATGCTCAAGAGGGATCACCCGAAATTCAAAGGCAACTGAATTTCGGCAACCGGGGCATCGAAGTCGGAATGCCGCGAAACTCACCGAGTCAAAGCGTTTCGCCGTTTGCGGAAGAAGTCTGATGTAGAACAAGTAGCAGAAGCATACATGCTCAAGAGGGATCACCCGAAATTCAAAGGCAACTGAATTTCGGCAACCGGGGCATCGAAGTCGGAATGCCGCGAAACTCACCGAGTCAAAGCGTTTCGCCGTTTGCGGAAGAAGTCTGATGTAGAACAAGTAGCAGAAGCATACATGCTCAAGAGGGATCACCCGAAATTCAAAGGCAACTGAATTTCGGCAACCGGGGCATCGAAGTCGGAATGCCGCGAAACTCACCGAGTCAAAGCGTTTCGCCGTTTGCGGAAGAAGTCTGATGTAGAACAAGTAGCAGAAGCATACATGCTCAAGAGGGATCACCCGAAATTCAAAGGCAACTGAATTTCGGCAACCGGGGCATCGAAGTCGGAATGCCGCGAAACTCACCGAGTCAAAGCGTTTCGCCGTTTGCGGAAGAAGTCTGATGTAGAACAAGTAGCAGAAGCATACATGCTCAAGAGGGATCACCCGAAATTCAAAGGCAACTGAATTTCGGCAACCGGGGCATCGAAGTCGGAATGCCGCGAAACTCACCGAGTCAAAGCGTTTCGCCGTTTGCGGAAGAAGTCTGATGTAGAACAAGTAGCAGAAGCATACATGCTCAAGAGGGATCACCCGAAATTCAAAGGCAACTGAATTTCGGCAACCGGGGCATCGAAGTCGGAATGCCGCGAAACTCACCGAGTCAAAGCGTTTCGCCGTTTGCGGAAGAAGTCTGATGTAGAACAAGTAGCAGAAGCATACATGCTCAAGAGGGATCACCCGAAATTCAAAGGCAACTGAATTTCGGCAACCGGGGCATCGAAGTCGGAATGCCGCGAAACTCACCGAGTCAAAGCGTTTCGCCGTTTGCGGAAGAAGTCTGATGTAGAACAAGTAGCAGAAGCATACATGCTCAAGAGGGATCACCCGAAATTCAAAGGCAACTGAATTTCGGCAACCGGGGCATCGAAGTCGGAATGCCGCGAAACTCACCGAGTCAAAGCGTTTCGCCGTTTGCGGAAGAAGTGTGATGTAGAACAAGTAGCAGAAGCATACATGCTCAAGAGGGATCACCCGAAATTCAAAGGCAACTGAATTTCGGCAACCGGGGCATCGAAGTCGGAATGCCGCGAAACTCACCGAGTCAAAGCGTTTCGCCGTTTGCGGAAGAAGTCTGATGTAGAACAAGTAGCAGAAGCATACATGCTCAAGAGGGATCACCCGAAATTCAAAGGCAACTGAATTTCGGCAACCGGGGCATCGAAGTCGGAATGCCGCGAAACTCACCGAGTCAAAGCGTTTCGCCGTTTGCGGAAGAAGTCTGATGTAGAACAAGTAGCAGAAGCATACATGCTCAAGAGGGATCACCCGAAATTCAAAGGCAACTGAATTTCGGCAACCGGGGAATCGAAGTCGGAATGCCGCGAAACTCACCGAGTCAAAGCGTTTCGCCGTTTGCGGAAGAAGTCTGATGTAGAACAAGTAGCAGAAGCATACATGCTCAAGAGGGATCACCCGAAATTCAAAGGCAACTGAATTTCGGCAACCGGGGCATCGAAGTCGGAATGCCGCGAAACTCACCGAGTCAAAGCGTTTCGCCGTTTGCGGAAGAAGTCTGATGTAGAACAAGTAGCAGAAGCATACATGCTCAAGAGGGATCACCCGAAATTCAAAGGCAACTGAATTTCGGCAACCGGGGCATCGAAGTCGGAATGCCGCGAAACTCACCGAGTCAAAGCGTTTCGCCGTTTGCGGAAGAAGTCTGATGTAGAACAAGTAGCAGAAGCATACATGCTCAAGAGGGATCACCCGAAATTCAAAGGCAACTGAATTTCGGCAACCGGGGCATCGAAGTCGGAATGCCGCGAAACTCACCGAGTCAAAGCGTTTCGCCGTTTGCGGAAAGAAGTCTGATGTAGAACAAGTAGCAGAAGCATACATGCTCAAGAGGGATCACCCGAAATTCAAAGGCAACTGAATTTCGGCAACCGGGGCATCGAAGTCGGAATGCCGCGAAACTCACCGAGTCAAAGCGTTTCGCCGTTTGCGGAAGAAGTCTGATGTAGAACAAGTAGCAGAAGCATACATGCTCAAGAGGGATCACCCGAAATTCAAAGGCAACTGAATTTCGGCAACCGGGGCATCGAAGTCGGAATGCCGCGAAACTCACCGAGTCAAAGCGTTTCGCCGTTTGCGGAAGAAGTCTGATGTAGAACAAGTAGCAGAAGCATACATGCTCAAGAGGGATCACCCGAAATTCAAAGGCAACTGAATTTCGGCAACCGGGGCATCGAAGTCGGAATGCCGCGAAACTCACCGAGTCAAAGCGTTTCGCCGTTTGCGGAAGAAGTCTGATGTAGAACAAGTAGCAGAAGCATACATGCTCAAGAGGGATCACCCGAAATTCAAAGGCAACTGAATTTCGGCAACCGGGGCATCGAAGTCGGAATGCCGCGAAACTCACGAGTCAAAGCGTTTCGCCGTTTGCGGAAGAAGTCTGATGTAGAACAAGTAGCAGAAGCATACATGCTCAAGAGGGATCACCCGAAATTCAAAGGCAACTGAATTTCGGCAACCGGGGCATCGAAGTCGGAATGCCGCGAAACTCACCGAGTCAAAGCGTTTCCCGTTTGCGGAAGAAGTTGATGTAGAACAAGTAGCAGAAGCATACATGCTCAAGAGGGATCACCCGAAATTCAAAGGCAACTGAATTTCGGCAACCGGGGCATCGAAGTCGGAATGCCGCGAAACTCACCGAGTCAAAGCGTTTCGCCGTTTGCGGAAGAAGTCTGATGTAGAACAAGTAGCAGAAGCATACATGCTCAAGAGGGATCACCCGAAATTCAAAGGCAACTGAATTTCGGCAACCGGGGCATCGAAGTCGGAATGCCGCGAAACTCACCGAGTCAAAGCGTTTCGCCGTTTGCGGAAGAAGTCTGATGTAGAACAAGTAGCAGAAGCATACATGCTCAAGAGGGATCACCCGAAATTCAAAGGCAACTGAATTTCGGCAACCGGGGCATCGAAGTCGGAATGCCGCGAAACTCACCGAGTCAAAGCGTTTCGCCGTTTGCGGAAGAAGTCTGATGTAGAACAAGTAGCAGAAGCATACATGCTCAAGAGGGATCACCCGAAATTCAAAGGCAACTGAATTTCGGCAACCGGGGCATCGAAGTCGGAATGCCGCGAAACTCACCGAGTCAAAGCGTTTCGCCGTTTGCGGAAGAAGTCTGATGTAGAACAAGTAGCAGAAGCATACATGCTCAAGAGGGATCACCCGAAATTCAAAGGCAACTGAATTTCGGCAACCGGGGCATCGAAGTCGGAATGCCGCGAAACTCACCGAGTCAAAGCGTTTCGCCGTTTGCGGAAGAAAGTCTGATGTAGAACAAGTAGCAGAAGCATACATGCTCAAGAGGGATCACCCGAAATTCAAAGGCAACTGAATTTCGGCAACCGGGGCATCGAAGTCGGAATGCCGCGAAACTCACCGAGTCAAAGCGTTTCGCCGTTTGCGGAAGAAGTCTGATGTAGAACAAGTAGCAGAAGCATACATGCTCAAGAGGGATCACCCGAAATTCAAAGGCAACTGAATTTCGGCAACCGGGGCATCGAAGTCGGAATGCCGCGAAACTCACGAGTCAAAGCGTTTCGCCGTTTGCGGAAGAAGTCTGATGTAGAACAAGTAGCAGAAGCATACATGCTCAAGAGGGATCACCCGAAATTCAAAGGCAACTGAATTTCGGCAACCGGGCATCGAAGTCGGAATGCCGCGAAACTCACCGAGTCAAAGCGTTTCCCGTTTGCGGAAGAAGTCTGATGTAGAACAAGTAGCAGAAGCATACATGCTCAAGAGGGATCACCCGAAATTCAAAGGCAACTGAATTTCGGCAACCGGGGCATCGAAGTCGGAATGCCGCGAAACTCACCGAGTCAAAGCGTTTCGCCGTTTGCGGAAGAAGTCTGATGTAGAACAAGTAGCAGAAGCATACATGCTCAAGAGGGATCACCCGAAATTCAAAGGCAACTGAATTTCGGCAACCGGGGCATCGAAGTCGGAATGCCGCGAAACTCACCGAGTCAAAGCGTTTCGCCGTTTGCGGAAAGAAGTCTGATGTAGAACAAGTAGCAGAAGCATACATGCTCAAGAGGGATCACCCGAAATTCAAAGGCAACTGAATTTCGGCAACCGGGCATCGAAGTCGGAATGCCGCGAAACTCACCGAGTCAAAGCGTTTCGCCGTTTGCGGAAGAAGTCTGATGTAGAACAAGTAGCAGAAGCATACATGCTCAAGAGGGATCACCCGAAATTCAAAGGCAACTGAATTTCGGCAACCGGGGCATCGAAGTCGGAATGCCGCGAAACTCACCGAGTCAAAGCGTTTCGCCGTTTGCGGAAGAAGTCTGATGTAGAACAAGTAGCAGAAGCATACATGCTCAAGAGGGATCACCCGAAATTCAAAGGCAACTGAATTTCGGCAACCGGGGCATCGAAGTCGGAATGCCGCGAAACTCACGAGTCAAAGCGTTTCGCCGTTTGCGGAAAGAAGTCTGATGTAGAACAAGTAGCAGAAGCATACATGCTCAAGAGGGATCACCCGAAATTCAAAGGCAACTGAATTTCGGCAACCGGGGCATCGAAGTCGGAATGCCGCGAAACTCACCGAGTCAAAGCGTTTCGCCGTTTGCGGAAGAAGTCTGATGTAGAACAAGTAGCAGAAGCATACATGCTCAAGAGGGATCACCCGAAATTCAAAGGCAACTGAATTTCGGCAACCGGGGCATCGAAGTCGGAATGCCGCGAAACTCACCGAGTCAAAGCGTTTCGCCGTTTGCGGAAGAAAGTCTGATGTAGAACAAGTAGCAGAAGCATACATGCTCAAGAGGGATCACCCGAAATTCAAAGGCAACTGAATTTCGGCAACCGGGGCATCGAAGTCGGAATGCCGCGAAACTCACCGAGTCAAAGCGTTTCGCCGTTTGCGGAAGAAGTCTGATGTAGAACAAGTAGCAGAAGCATACATGCTCAAGAGGGATCACCCGAAATTCAAAGGCAACTGAATTTCGGCAACCGGGGCATCGAAGTCGGAATGCCGCGAAACTCACCGAGTCAAAGCGTTTCGCCGTTTGCGGAAGAAGTCTGATGTAGAACAAGTAGCAGAAGCATACATGCTCAAGAGGGATCACCCGAAATTCAAAGGCAACTGAATTTCGGCAACCGGGGCATCGAAGTCGGAATGCCGCGAAACTCACCGAGTCAAAGCGTTTCGCCGTTTGCGGAAGAAGTCTGATGTAGAACAAGTAGCAGAAGCATACATGCTCAAGAGGGATCACCCGAAATTCAAAGGCAACTGAATTTCGGCAACCGGGGCATCGAAGTCGGAATGCCGCGAAACTCACCGAGTCAAAGCGTTTCGCCGTTTGCGGAAGAAGTCTGATGTAGAACAAGTAGCAGAAGCATACATGCTCAAGAGGGATCACCCGAAATTCAAAGGCAACTGAATTTCGGCAACCGGGGCATCGAAGTCGGAATGCCGCGAAACTCACCGAGTCAAAGCGTTTCCCGTTTGCGGAAGAAGTCTGATGTAGAACAAGTAGCAGAAGCATACATGCTCAAGAGGGATCACCCGAAATTCAAAGGCAACTGAATTTCGGCAACCGGGGCATCGAAGTCGGAATGCCGCGAAACTCACCGAGTCAAAGCGTTTCGCCGTTTGCGGAAAGAAGTCTGATGTAGAACAAGTAGCAGAAGCATACATGCTCAAGAGGGATCACCCGAAATTCAAAGGCAACTGAATTTCGGCAACCGGGGCATCGAAGTCGGAATGCCGCGAAACTCACCGAGTCAAAGCGTTTCGCCGTTTGCGGAAGAAGTCTGATGTAGAACAAGTAGCAGAAGCATACATGCTCAAGAGGGATCACCCGAAATTCAAAGGCAACTGAATTTCGGCAACCGGGGCATCGAAGTCGGAATGCCGCGAAACTCACCGAGTCAAAGCGTTTCGCCGTTTGCGGAAGAAGTGTGATGTAGAACAAGTAGCAGAAGCATACATGCTCAAGAGGGATCACCCGAAATTCAAAGGCAACTGAATTTCGGCAACCGGGGCATCGAAGTCGGAATGCCGCGAAACTCACCGAGTCAAAGCGTTTCGCCGTTTGCGGAAAGAAGTCTGATGTAGAACAAGTAGCAGAAGCATACATGCTCAAGAGGGATCACCCGAAATTCAAAGGCAACTGAATTTCGGCAACCGGGGCATCGAAGTCGGAATGCCGCGAAACTCACCGAGTCAAAGCGTTTCGCCGTTTGCGGAAGAAGTCTGATGTAGAACAAGTAGCAGAAGCATACATGCTCAAGAGGGATCACCCGAAATTCAAAGGCAACTGAATTTCGGCAACCGGGAATCGAAGTCGGAATGCCGCGAAACTCACGAGTCAAAGCGTTTCGCCGTTTGCGGAAAGAAGGCTGATGTAGAACAAGTAGCAGAAGCATACATGCTCAAGAGGGATCACCCGAAATTCAAAGGCAACTGAATTTCGGCAACCGGGGCATCGAAGTCGGAATGCCGCGAAACTCACCGAGTCAAAGCGTTTCGCCGTTTGCGGAAGAAGTCTGATGTAGAACAAGTAGCAGAAGCATACATGCTCAAGAGGGATCACCCGAAATTCAAAGGCAACTGAATTTCGGCAACCGGGGCATCGAAGTCGGAATGCCGCGAAACTCACCGAGTCAAAGCGTTTCGCCGTTTGCGGAAGAAGTCTGATGTAGAACAAGTAGCAGAAGCATACATGCTCAAGAGGGATCACCCGAAATTCAAAGGCAACTGAATTTCGGCAACCGGGGCATCGAAGTCGGAATGCCGCGAAACTCACCGAGTCAAAGCGTTTCGCCGTTTGCGGAAGAAGTCTGATGTAGAACAAGTAGCAGAAGCATACATGCTCAAGAGGGATCACCCGAAATTCAAAGGCAACTGAATTTCGGCAACCGGGGCATCGAAGTCGGAATGCCGCGAAACTCACCGAGTCAAAGCGTTTCGCCGTTTGCGGAAGAAGTCTGATGTAGAACAAGTAGCAGAAGCATACATGCTCAAGAGGGATCACCCGAAATTCAAAGGCAACTGAATTTCGGCAACCGGGGCATC
The DNA here is from genome assembly GCA_029228515.1 of Populus alba x Populus x berolinensis. Classification (NCBI taxonomy): domain Eukaryota; kingdom Viridiplantae; phylum Streptophyta; class Magnoliopsida; order Malpighiales; family Salicaceae; genus Populus; species Populus alba x Populus x berolinensis. The sequence continues at coordinate 15,992,245 of CM055352.1, read as the reverse complement.
GAAGTCGGAATGCCGCGAAACTCACCGAGTCAAAGCGTTTCGCCGTTTGCGGAAGAAGTCTGATGTAGAACAAGTAGCAGAAGCATACATGCTCAAGAGGGATCACCCGAAATTCAAAGGCAACTGAATTTCGGCAACCGGGGCATCGAAGTCGGAATGCCGCGAAACTCACCGAGTCAAAGCGTTTCGCCGTTTGCGGAAGAAGTCTGATGTAGAACAAGTAGCAGAAGCATACATGCTCAAGAGGGATCACCCGAAATTCAAAGGCAACTGAATTTCGGCAACCGGGGCATCGAAGTCGGAATGCCGCGAAACTCACCGAGTCAAAGCGTTTCGCCGTTTGCGGAAGAAGTCTGATGTAGAACAAGTAGCAGAAGCATACATGCTCAAGAGGGATCACCCGAAATTCAAAGGCAACTGAATTTCGGCAACCGGGGCATCGAAGTCGGAATGCCGCGAAACTCACCGAGTCAAAGCGTTTCGCCGTTTGCGGAAGAAGTCTGATGTAGAACAAGTAGCAGAAGCATACATGCTCAAGAGGGATCACCCGAAATTCAAAGGCAACTGAATTTCGGCAACCGGGCATCGAAGTCGGAATGCCGCGAAACTCACCGAGTCAAAGCGTTTCGCCGTTTGCGGAAGAAGTCTGATGTAGAACAAGTAGCAGAAGCATACATGCTCAAGAGGGATCACCCGAAATTCAAAGGCAACTGAATTTCGGCAACCGGGGCATCGAAGTCGGAATGCCGCGAAACTCACCGAGTCAAAGCGTTTCGCCGTTTGCGGAAGAAGTCTGATGTAGAACAAGTAGCAGAAGCATACATGCTCAAGAGGGATCACCCGAAATTCAAAGGCAACTGAATTTCGGCAACCGGGGCATCGAAGTCGGAATGCCGCGAAACTCACCGAGTCAAAGCGTTTCGCCGTTTGCGGAAGAAGTCTGATGTAGAACAAGTAGCAGAAGCATACATGCTCAAGAGGGATCACCCGAAATTCAAAGGCAACTGAATTTCGGCAACCGGGGCATCGAAGTCGGAATGCCGCGAAACTCACCGAGTCAAAGCGTTTCGCCGTTTGCGGAAGAAGTCTGATGTAGAACAAGTAGCAGAAGCATACATGCTCAAGAGGGATCACCCGAAATTCAAAGGCAACTGAATTTCGGCAACCGGGGCATCGAAGTCGGAATGCCGCGAAACTCACCGAGTCAAAGCGTTTCGCCGTTTGCGGAAGAAGTCTGATGTAGAACAAGTAGCAGAAGCATACATGCTCAAGAGGGATCACCCGAAATTCAAAGGCAACTGAATTTCGGCAACCGGGGCATCGAAGTCGGAATGCCGCGAAACTCACCGAGTCAAAGCGTTTCGCCGTTTGCGGAAGAAGTCTGATGTAGAACAAGTAGCAGAAGCATACATGCTCAAGAGGGATCACCCGAAATTCAAAGGCAACTGAATTTCGGCAACCGGGGCATCGAAGTCGGAATGCCGCGAAACTCACCGAGTCAAAGCGTTTCGCCGTTTGCGGAAGAAGTCTGATGTAGAACAAGTAGCAGAAGCATACATGCTCAAGAGGGATCACCCGAAATTCAAAGGCAACTGAATTTCGGCAACCGGGGCATCGAAGTCGGAATGCCGCGAAACTCACCGAGTCAAAGCGTTTCGCCGTTTGCGGAAGAAGTCTGATGTAGAACAAGTAGCAGAAGCATACATGCTCAAGAGGGATCACCCGAAATTCAAAGGCAACTGAATTTCGGCAACCGGGGCATCGAAGTCGGAATGCCGCGAAACTCACCGAGTCAAAGCGTTTCGCCGTTTGCGGAAGAAGTCTGATGTAGAACAAGTAGCAGAAGCATACATGCTCAAGAGGGATCACCCGAAATTCAAAGGCAACTGAATTTCGGCAACCGGGGCATCGAAGTCGGAATGCCGCGAAACTCACCGAGTCAAAGCGTTTCGCCGTTTGCGGAAGAAGTCTGATGTAGAACAAGTAGCAGAAGCATACATGCTCAAGAGGGATCACCCGAAATTCAAAGGCAACTGAATTTCGGCAACCGGGGCATCGAAGTCGGAATGCCGCGAAACTCACCGAGTCAAAGCGTTTCGCCGTTTGCGGAAGAAGTCTGATGTAGAACAAGTAGCAGAAGCATACATGCTCAAGAGGGATCACCCGAAATTCAAAGGCAACTGAATTTCGGCAACCGGGGCATCGAAGTCGGAATGCCGCGAAACTCACCGAGTCAAAGCGTTTCGCCGTTTGCGGAAGAAGTCTGATGTAGAACAAGTAGCAGAAGCATACATGCTCAAGAGGGATCACCCGAAATTCAAAGGCAACTGAATTTCGGCAACCGGGGCATCGAAGTCGGAATGCCGCGAAACTCACCGAGTCAAAGCGTTTCGCCGTTTGCGGAAGAAGTCTGATGTAGAACAAGTAGCAGAAGCATACATGCTCAAGAGGGATCACCCGAAATTCAAAGGCAACTGAATTTCGGCAACCGGGGCATCGAAGTCGGAATGCCGCGAAACTCACCGAGTCAAAGCGTTTCGCCGTTTGCGGAAAGAAGTCTGATGTAGAACAAGTAGCAGAAGCATACATGCTCAAGAGGGATCACCCGAAATTCAAAGGCAACTGAATTTCGGCAACCGGGGATCGAAGTCGGAATGCCGCGAAACTCACGAGTCAAAGCGTTTCGCCGTTTGCGGAAGAAGTCTGATGTAGAACAAGTAGCAGAAGCATACATGCTCAAGAGGGATCACCCGAAATTCAAAGGCAACTGAATTTCGGCAACCGGGGCATCGAAGTCGGAATGCCGCGAAACTCACCGAGTCAAAGCGTTTCGCCGTTTGCGGAAGAAGTCTGATGTAGAACAAGTAGCAGAAGCATACATGCTCAAGAGGGATCACCCGAAATTCAAAGGCAACTGAATTTCGGCAACCGGGGAATCGAAGTCGGAATGCCGCGAAACTCACGAGTCAAAGCGTTTCGCCGTTTGCGGAAAGAAGGCTGATGTAGAACAAGTAGCAGAAGCATACATGCTCAAGAGGGATCACCCGAAATTCAAAGGCAACTGAATTTCGGCAACCGGGGCATCGAAGTCGGAATGCCGCGAAACTCACCGAGTCAAAGCGTTTCGCCGTTTGCGGAAGAAGTCTGATGTAGAACAAGTAGCAGAAGCATACATGCTCAAGAGGGATCACCCGAAATTCAAAGGCAACTGAATTTCGGCAACCGGGGCATCGAAGTCGGAATGCCGCGAAACTCACCGAGTCAAAGCGTTTCGCCGTTTGCGGAAGAAGTCTGATGTAGAACAAGTAGCAGAAGCATACATGCTCAAGAGGGATCACCCGAAATTCAAAGGCAACTGAATTTCGGCAACCGGGGAATCGAAGTCGGAATGCCGCGAAACTCACCGAGTCAAAGCGTTTCGCCGTTTGCGGAAGAAGTCTGATGTAGAACAAGTAGCAGAAGCATACATGCTCAAGAGGGATCACCCGAAATTCAAAGGCAACTGAATTTCGGCAACCGGGGAATCGAAGTCGGAATGCCGCGAAACTCACCGAGTCAAAGCGTTTCGCCGTTTGCGGAAGAAGGCTGATGTAGAACAAGTAGCAGAAGCATACATGCTCAAGAGGGATCACCCGAAATTCAAAGGCAACTGAATTTCGGCAACCGGGGAATCGAAGTCGGAATGCCGCGAAACTCACCGAGTCAAAGCGTTTCGCCGTTTGCGGAAAGAAGTCTGATGTAGAACAAGTAGCAGAAGCATACATGCTCAAGAGGGATCACCCGAAATTCAAAGGCAACTGAATTTCGGCAACCGGGGAATCGAAGTCGGAATGCCGCGAAACTCACGAGTCAAAGCGTTTCGCCGTTTGCGGAAAGAAGGCTGATGTAGAACAAGTAGCAGAAGCATACATGCTCAAGAGGGATCACCCGAAATTCAAAGGCAACTGAATTTCGGCAACCGGGGCATCGAAGTCGGAATGCCGCGAAACTCACCGAGTCAAAGCGTTTCGCCGTTTGCGGAAGAAGTCTGATGTAGAACAAGTAGCAGAAGCATACATGCTCAAGAGGGATCACCCGAAATTCAAAGGCAACTGAATTTCGGCAACCGGGCATCGAAGTCGGAATGCCGCGAAACTCACCGAGTCAAAGCGTTTCGCCGTTTGCGGAAGAAGTCTGATGTAGAACAAGTAGCAGAAGCATACATGCTCAAGAGGGATCACCCGAAATTCAAAGGCAACTGAATTTCGGCAACCGGGGCATCGAAGTCGGAATGCCGCGAAACTCACCGAGTCAAAGCGTTTCGCCGTTTGCGGAAGAAGTCTGATGTAGAACAAGTAGCAGAAGCATACATGCTCAAGAGGGATCACCCGAAATTCAAAGGCAACTGAATTTCGGCAACCGGGGAATCGAAGTCGGAATGCCGCGAAACTCACCGAGTCAAAGCGTTTCGCCGTTTGCGGAAGAAGCTGATGTAGAACAAGTAGCAGAAGCATACATGCTCAAGAGGGATCACCCGAAATTCAAAGGCAACTGAATTTCGGCAACCGGGGAATCGAAGTCGGAATGCCGCGAAACTCACCGAGTCAAAGCGTTTCGCCGTTTGCGGAAAGAAGGCTGATGTAGAACAAGTAGCAGAAGCATACATGCTCAAGAGGGATCACCCGAAATTCAAAGGCAACTGAATTTCGGCAACCGGGGAATCGAAGTCGGAATGCCGCGAAACTCACGAGTCAAAGCGTTTCGCCGTTTGCGGAAGAAGTCTGATGTAGAACAAGTAGCAGAAGCATACATGCTCAAGAGGGATCACCCGAAATTCAAAGGCAACTGAATTTCGGCAACCGGGCATCGAAGTCGGAATGCCGCGAAACTCACCGAGTCAAAGCGTTTCGCCGTTTGCGGAAGAAGTCTGATGTAGAACAAGTAGCAGAAGCATACATGCTCAAGAGGGATCACCCGAAATTCAAAGGCAACTGAATTTCGGCAACCGGGAATCGAAGTCGGAATGCCGCGAAACTCACCGAGTCAAAGCGTTTCGCCGTTTGCGGAAGAAGTCTGATGTAGAACAAGTAGCAGAAGCATACATGCTCAAGAGGGATCACCCGAAATTCAAAGGCAACTGAATTTCGGCAACCGGGGAATCGAAGTCGGAATGCCGCGAAACTCACCGAGTCAAAGCGTTTCGCCGTTTGCGGAAGAAGTCTGATGTAGAACAAGTAGCAGAAGCATACATGCTCAAGAGGGATCACCCGAAATTCAAAGGCAACTGAATTTCGGCAACCGGGAATCGAAGTCGGAATGCCGCGAAACTCACCGAGTCAAAGCGTTTCGCCGTTTGCGGAAGAAGTCTGATGTAGAACAAGTAGCAGAAGCATACATGCTCAAGAGGGATCACCCGAAATTCAAAGGCAACTGAATTTCGGCAACCGGGGAATCGAAGTCGGAATGCCGCGAAACTCACCGAGTCAAAGCGTTTCGCCGTTTGCGGAAGAAGTCTGATGTAGAACAAGTAGCAGAAGCATACATGCTCAAGAGGGATCACCCGAAATTCAAAGGCAACTGAATTTCGGCAACCGGGAATCGAAGTCGGAATGCCGCGAAACTCACGAGTCAAAGCGTTTCGCCGTTTGCGGAAAGAAGGCTGATGTAGAACAAGTAGCAGAAGCATACATGCTCAAGAGGGATCACCCGAAATTCAAAGGCAACTGAATTTCGGCAACCGGGGATCGAAGTCGGAATGCCGCGAAACTCACCGAGTCAAAGCGTTTGCCGTTTGCGGAAGAAGTCTGATGTAGAACAAGTAGCAGAAGCATACATGCTCAAGAGGGATCACCCGAAATTCAAAGGCAACTGAATTTCGGCAACCGGGAATCGAAGTCGGAATGCCGCGAAACTCACCGAGTCAAAGCGTTTCGCCGTTTGCGGAAAGAAGTCTGATGTAGAACAAGTAGCAGAAGCATACATGCTCAAGAGGGATCACCCGAAATTCAAAGGCAACTGAATTTCGGCAACCGGGGAATCGAAGTCGGAATGCCGCGAAACTCACCGAGTCAAAGCGTTTCGCCGTTTGCGGAAAGAAGCTGATGTAGAACAAGTAGCAGAAGCATACATGCTCAAGAGGGATCACCCGAAATTCAAAGGCAACTGAATTTCGGCAACCGGGGAATCGAAGTCGGAATGCCGCGAAACTCACGAGTCAAAGCGTTTCGCCGTTTGCGGAAAGAAGGCTGATGTAGAACAAGTAGCAG